>CM019171.2:7272960-7306068 GCA_009739505.2 Apolygus lucorum
ACCAGGGAGGAAACTGCGTTGTGAATAATATAATAATCTAGATGACCGCCAGAGAGCTAAGCTCTAGTAAAGTGGATATTATACTTTACTTGTTGACTGGATACTTCTACATCTTCCTTCCGTGTTAGCTCGCCTCGAGCGCGTGTTAATTTGTTCAATTCAATTAAAAGAATTAATTGCTATATTTTCTGTGCGAGACACATTTTATCCGAACTGTCAGATAAGCTTCCTCGATCGAATGGATTTTTAACAGAATGACTTTCGTCATGGTTTCAGTGCCTGATCCCCCCAACCTCCTCCAGGGAGGAATCTAGACCAATCTAATATGGCGGTCAATCGTATTAGATCAGTTTCCTATCAGGAGAGACTGTTGTCGAACGTAGCATTTTGACGACCTTAGTATCATTTGATCGGATTGAGTAGAATCATTGTATCAATTTCCCTACTCAGTCAATTAGCTTCGAGAGGTAATAGTGGTAACTCTTAATTAAGTTTTGGGTCACTTTCCTTGTCAGTTGGGACTAGACCCTTCGCGTCTTACCTAAGTAGCCGTCATATTTAACCCTTAACTTGGCAATGTACCTTTAAACCAACATCAGTCTACCCATGTCGATCAAAAAATCCCAAAACGTAATAATGGTTCAATTATGGATATTTTAATACAAATCTCGCCAAATTACCTCAATTTCTTGTCAATTTGGGTGGGAATGGTTTTTTTAAGCTAATGTCTAGAATTTATCTTAATTTATCTGGTTTGATGAAGGTTCTGGTCGTCAGTATCTTGGCACTGAATCTATCGATATCTTGGCAATGTAGCTTCGAATCTACATGTTTTAAAATTAACGGTTTTTGTTTTTTTACAGATTTTTCCTTGTTCGTTAGCGTATTTGGGACAAATAAAAAAGTCTGCCAAGTGGGTGTGGCACATAGCTTCCTCGTATCCATAACCCGACTGTATAGATTATCCGAAGCTAAGTAGTTAATCTCGAAATATCAATCTCTAAGTACCTTCCACTACCCTCATAGGGGAACATCTACACGCTAATCTGAACAATCCTGAGAAATTTCGTCGAAATCGGATGGAAAATATAGAAGTTATGGCTGTTACAAGGAATTCACGTTAGCGCATGCACAGCAACTAGGTACTAGTAGTCAGGAAAAGATGATTTTCTTAGAGGATCGTCCTAGAAAATGTCATCAAATTCGGATGAAAAATGTAAGTCTTATGGCTGTTACAAGGATTTTACCTTTGCGCATGCGTAGAGACTACTGTAGATTTTAAGGCCTTGATTTTCATAGGGGACCATCTACAACCTAATTTGCATAATCCCTGAAGATTTCATCGAAATCCGATAGAAAATGTGGAAGTTATGACTGTCACAAGGAATTCACGTTCGCGCATGTGCAGCGGCTACTATCAGCTCGAGGGTGGTGATTTTCATAGGGGACCATCTTCACGCTAGCCCGCAAAATCCTAGAAAATTTCATCGAAATCGGATGAGAAATGTAGAAGTTATGGCTGTGGCAAGGATTTCATGACAGGACAGACAGACGCGGAACCAAAATTGTTCAGAAAGGTCCGAAACGTAAAACGTGAGTGGAAATTTTGATTTTTGGGAAACTTTTTTTGACCTTGAAAAGTGAAAACAAGACTCGGAAGCAAAAAATTGGAGCGATTGGTCGACCTGCACTTTCCTTACCAAGTTATGGGTTAAACCTGTTTGGTTTCATCTTCATGGTTCGAACCTTAGAGGGAGAACTGGTCCAAAACATAGTTTTGGTTTATTATTTTCAATAATGACCTTTGGAATCGACCAAGAAAAAAACGCTGCAAATTATTACACAACGGTTTATTATTTTTATATAGCTCACTCGTCTACAAAATCACCAACCATCCAATATGAAGAGAAAAAGAAAAAAAAAAATCAAAAAAAAAAATCAAAAAAAATCAAAAAAATTAAAAAAAAATCAAAATCACCAACCATCGATCGCATTTCGGTCAGCTCTAATTTGAACGGAGATTAGGCCTCTTTTGCGATTCACACTCGTGTTTTGATTTATATATATATATATTTCAATATAAACCCTTAAATTTTCGTAGGGAGCGAACGGATTGTCCTACAGAGCTCCGCGTGGTCTCAAAAAATTCTAAAAATTCTATAGAATCTTAAATTGAAGGAAAAACAATACCTTCATATCAAAATTTTTTGAGTTAGGGCGTTTTCAAAATTTCAAAATTGATTTTGGAACCCTTAGGAGTGACCTACATCAACCAAAAGCTTCGGGGCACAACTAGACCCCAAATGGAGCCTACATACCAAATTTCATCAAAATCGGTCAATGCTAAGTGGCAAAAGTGCCGCGTACGGCGTACGGCGTACGGCGTACGGCGGACGGACGGCCAAATTTTTATTCGATTTTGGATTCTACGTACCTTGAAACGTAAACCATCAAATTTTGAGGGGGTGTTAGAATTTTTTTTTTTTGGTCGATTCCAAGGTTCATTATTGAAAATAATAAACCCAAAAATTGTAACACCCCCTCAAAATTTGATGGTTTACGTTTCAAGGTACGTAGAATCCAAAATCGAATAAAAATTTTGCCGTCCGTCCGCCGTCCGCCGTCCGCCGTACGCCGTACGCCGTACGCCGTACGCGGCACTTTTGCCACTTAGCATTGACCGATTTTGATGAAATTTGGTATGTAGGCTCCATTTGGGGTCTAGTTGTGCCCCGAAGCTTTTGGTTGATGTAGGTCACTCCTAAGGGTTCCAAAATCAATTTTGAAATTTTGAAAACGCCCTAACTCAAAAAATTTCGATATGAAGGTATTGTTTTTCCTTCAAATTAAGATTCTATAGAATTTCTAGAATTTTTTGAGACCACGCGGAGCTCTGTAGGACAAACCGTTCGCTCCCTACGAAAATTTAAGGGTTTATATGAAATATATATATATATAAATCCAAACACGAGTGTGAATCGCAAAAGATGCCTAATCTCCGTTCAAATTAGAGCTGACCGAAATGCGATCAATGGTTGGTGATTTTGATTTTTTCGAGCAAGAAAAAAAAATGTTAACCCCCCCTCAAAATTTGATGTTTTACGTTTCAAGGTACGTAGAATACGAAAATCGAATAAAAAAATTTCCGTCCGTCCGCCGTACGCCGTACGCCGTACGCGGCACTTTTCTTAGCAACACTGGACCGATTTGGTTCAAATTTGGTATATGGGCTCCATTGGGGTCTAGTTGTGCCGCGAAGCTTTTGGTGATGTAGGTCACTTCTAAGGGGTGAAAATTAAGGGTTGAAATTTTCAAGAGTGCCCTAGCTCGAAAACTCTCGAAATAAAGTATCGTTTTTTCACCAATTTTAAATAGTATTGAATTTTTAAAAATTTTTGAGACCACCCGGAGCTCTGTAGGACAAACCGTTCGGTCCCTACGAGTACTTGAAGGTTTTCCTTCGATAAAACAGAATCATGAGTGTGAATCGCAAAAGAGGTCTAATCTCCATTCAAATCCGTATGACCTCCATTCCGTATGAAGCTTTCTATTTTTCCAATCGAGTGTGAAGCGTTTAGTTCTTTCTAATAAACTTGATTGTGAAGGTGTGAAGCCAGTATGGTGTGGTAGGTAGTACCTAGCTGGTAGGTAAAAAAAAGTTGGTAGGTAAAAAAAATGTTGGTGGGTAAAAAACGCTGCAAATCATTGCTCAAAGGCTTCTTCACTCTTCAGATCACTGATCAGCTGAGTGAGCTCCGAAGCCATTTTCAATCCTATTGAATGGAAGTGCTCTTCCAGGCGTCTCCAGCATTCGAGAAGATCTTCTTCACTCTTCAGATCACTGATCAGCTGAGTGAGCTCCAAAACCATTTTTACTTCTATTGAATGGAAGTGCTCTTCCAGGCGTCTCCAGCATTCGAGGAGATCTTCTTCACTCTTCAGATCACTGATCAGCTGAGTGAGCTCCAAAACCATTTTTACTTCTATTGAATGGAAGTGCTCTTCCAGGCGTCTCCAGCATTCGAGAAGATCTTCTTCACTCTTCCGATCACTGATCAGCTGAGTGAGCTCCAAAACCATTTTTACTTCTATTGAATGGAAGTGCTCTTCCAGGCGTCTCCAGGGAATTTGAGAGGGAAGGTCAAGGGAGAATACAGATGGTGGTAGGTGCTATTGATGGAGAACCAGTGATCTATACAGAAGGGTGATCTATAAGAAAATAATAAACCTTTGAGCAATGATTTGCAGCGTTTTTTTTTTTTCTCTCTTCATATTGGATGGTTGGTGATTTTGTAGACGAGTGATCTATATAAAATAATAAACCGTTGTGTAATAATTTGCAGCGTTTTTACATAATTAGATATTGAATCGTTTCCCTCATCTCTGCTTAGGACAACTCCCTTGAGAAAATTAGTCTAACCAAGCAGCCACCATATTTGAACATAGTTTGATTTTAATAAAGTGAATTGGAGTGGCCCAATAGACCATATTGGACTACATCGTAACTATTCCCACGAAACAAATTGATTTAATAGATGCAGATGAACGAAATTATAAATATGTAGAAATATAGGTTGGTAGGAGCCTCCATAGCCGGTGGCAGGCATGTAAACTGTAGACAACTTGAGAGGCCATTCTCGACCCTACTTGTAAAAATTAACAGTCGTGGATGCATAATCATTGTTCTTCCTAATTAAACTAACAATAGGTATAATGTTTAACAAACCAAATGATGGCCTCAGGGCAGTGGGAGAATGGCGCCGGAAGTTGTACACGGAAGCACGCGGCGCTTATATAGCCATTAGCGCGGGTCAAGTCTAATGGGCGTAACTGTCACCCTCGAGGTGTAAATGGTAATTCGATGCCGAATTAACGATATTTTAATCGGGAATATGTTCGAGTAAAAACCGGTCGAAACACCTAACTGAGTGGAGTTAAGTGACGGGTAATCGTAAAAACGCGCCTGAATGCGGTCAATTTACACGATTAATTAGGTCTGAGCCCCGAAATTTTGAATTGAGGAGAAGTTTTCTGTTACTTGTTGATCTAAGAATTTGGGAAAGAAATTATGAATGACTTTTAATTGTAAAATAATCCTTGTGAAGGGCAAAAACTACGTTAAGTGACTTTTTTAGGACGTCCCACAGTAAGACTTGGGCGTCCTTATGCGATCGATCTGGGGTGAAGGAGGACAACACTCAACAGAAAGAAAAAAATAACTACACACTAATCCATTTTAGACCATTCTGAATCCAAATCCGCGAAAAAACCATACGTGTATGTCTGTGTGAGACAAAATCTTGAGTCGTCTGCCCAGGACTCAATTTCCAACCGATTATCGTGGATCTTTTGTGACTGACGCGCAAAACTATCTAGTTGTGCACTACGTCGCCGGAATTTCGAATTTTGCGTTTTAAGAGCGGAAAGGGGGGCTAATACTTAAAAGACGAAGCTGAAAACAAGCCTTCGAAGTAGTCTTGTCCCTCGAGTAAACCAACAAACTTCGATGATTAGAACGTTCATTCTCGACATTTTCAAACAATCGAAGGTGAAAACAAGTCTTTGAAGATGTCATTTCTCTCAAGTAAACCAACAAGTTTCGATGATTAGAACGTTCATTCTCGACATTTTCGAACAATCGAAGGTGGAATCAGCCTCTGAAGATGTCATTTCTCTCGAGTGAACCAACAAGTTTCGATGATGTCTGTTTAGAGTAGTGGACAACAATATCTAGAAGAAGAAGAGGAAGTTGATAGGGATTAAGTTTTGATAAGAGATGTGCTTGTGACGTTGTAAGAATTATACGAGTTGATACCAAAAGTGGTTGTTAATTTAAATAAAATATACCAAGTAAAACATGGCACAGTCGTAAATTAGTGAAGTGAAATAGTCAAAGAAGTCAAAGTAAGTCAAAATAGTGGTAGTTGTGTTTGTGAAATCATGGCTGAATGGTTCAAGCCGCCAGGTCAACTTCGCCTTGACGGTGATGTTACTCGCAATTTCAAGGAATTTAGTAGAGAGTTGCAAATTTATTTCACTGCTACTGAAACGCACAAAAAAATGAAGTGCAGGTGGTTAGGCTTCTGAATCTAATTGGACCTGATGCCAGACGCGTTGTAGATTCATTAGACAAACCCAAGAAGACAGTGGCTCAAATTCTTGAGATTCTCGCACAAGAATGTTTGCCTGAACGAAATGAAGTTGTAATTCATTTTAAATTTTTTAAACGAGTGCAAAAGCCCCATGAGCTGTTTGATGAGTGGTATCGGGAGTTGCGTGGTTTGATAGTTGATTGTGGTTTTGGCGAAGCCGAGGAAAAAATTCTGCGCACTCAAATCGTTCTCGGTGTTCGTGACCAACATCTCCAAGCAAAACTGCTTCGCGCTAATCAGAATCTTGTGAAAACGGTTGCTTTCTGTCAGGCTTATGAGACCGGTGAGAAGTACAGAAATGAAATTCGGCCTTCTGTGGATGATGCATCGGTGGACAAGCTTCGAGTTGCCTCCAATTTTCGATCATCTGGTACAGGGCAACGGATGAAGTTTCCCTCATCTTCATCTTCACTACAGAATGACTCCTCGCGTTCTCCTCGACCGGATAGTTTCTCTGATAGTAAATACATTCGAGATTGCCGTTATTGTGGACGTAATCACCCGATTAATGCGTGTCCAGCGTATGGTGAGAGGTGCACTGCTTGTAGGGCGTTTAATCACTTTGCAAGGTGCTGCTCAAAGACGAAATCAGATGTTAGAAGTAAAAATGCTGCTGAGGTGATAGTGCGAGATGAATTTGGTGAGCCTGATGTTGAATCTTTGTTAATTGAACAAGTTGAGGAATGTGGAAAGCGTGGACGAGTTTGTTGGTTCAAGACGATTACCATAGATGGATCGCATGAAGTTACTTTTAAGATAGACACAGGCTCGGAAATAAATGCTCTACCGTTCTCAATTGCCAAGGGTTTTGTGGATCAAAGTAGGGTGTCAGAACCTACTTTTAAGTTGACTGCCTATGGGGGATTCAAAATTTCCCCTGTTGGGATTGCAAAACTAAATTGCACTTATGGTAAAATCACAGTGAACGCCGATTTTATCTTTGTTGAGGATAATTGTTCGCCAATTTTGGGCCTTAAAACCCCGCAAGAACTGGGGCTTATAAAACTCGTTGATGTGATAGTAGTAAGGAGAATAGGGGGTTTCGGGACAGGAAATGACGTCACAGGGACATCTGCTCCTTGTCTCGAAACCCCCTTGGGCTCTGAGGTTCTGACGTCATCATCTCTGACGTCAGAACCTCTAAATTGATGACGTAATGAAAAAATTTTCTCTTCAGCCCAGGAATCGAACCTGGAAATGTTGTACCAAAGTTGAGTGCTCATCCAATGAGCTATGTGGTACTTCCTGGGTAAACAGGTAATATAAAAGAAATACTCTCTCACTCATTATTAATAGTTTATGCAATTGTGAAAATGGTTCAAAGGCTTCTTCAACGTTTCTCTGGTGTCAAGTGTTTTTTCGCGGAATCCTCTAACGATGTGAATGGAGACGTTGGACATCTAACGTTCATATGGAGGAAGAATCGCATAACTATTTGGCAAGATGAATTCAACACCATATACCCTGAGTTGATTGAGAGGATTTCCAATCATCTTGAGTGCCAACAAGAAGAAACGGATCGACTTGGTAGTGATCTTATCAACGGAACGTATGGTATTTTCTACCATAAACTCGAAAATGGTGTTAGACGCTCCCTCGGCCTTTACTTGCGGAGCATTCCTATAAATTTAATACCATTCAGCCGGCCGGAGCTTGAAGTATTTTACCAACTACTTCCAGAGCTGCGCGAGATAATTAATGGTGGCACTACGTGCAAAGAGAAGGCAGAGGAAAACCTACCAGACAGTCCTCTATCACCCACTACACCCTACGACCGTGGGTTGATGAATGATGAAACACCGTTACCACTTGCACTACCACCACCGCCCGCCGCCGCCGCCGGTACTACCAACTCCCAAGAACGAAGAAGATCAAAAGGAGGTGGTGGAGGAGGAGGAGGACAGGAATTTCTACCATCTGAAGAGACCATGGAACTTCTACACTCCACCAGACTTCATGAAACTACAATCAACAGGTGATCAATTTGACCAGCTTTGTTGTTCCACGTTAAATTCACCCTCTTACCAATATATTTATGCTTCTCCAACTGAAAAATAATATACCTACCAAGAAAATGAAATATCTAATGAATCCTATTCATATAAAAACGTAATAAAATATTTTCAAATTTTTTATCTACCGTTGTACCATCATTTCATTGTCCATGGTATTCATTTTATACATGGTATTTTCTTCCTACTCTATAAGTGAGGGAAACTAAAAAATTAAACTAGGTCGTATAATTTAATTTAATTAATAATGATCAATGTACATGGTCATTTGAATCGTTCAAACAATTTTCGTCGTCTTTCCACTCTCTCTTCTCTCTCGTCACTGGAATAGTCATAGATCATGGGTATGTCTCGTATGGGGGATGTCTGGGGAGTCGGTGGTACTTCTTCGTCTTCGGAGAATACGAGTGGAGAGGAGGTCTGCTGCTGCTGGTGCTCCGATGGTGATGAGATAGGCGTCCGTAGATCTATGTTGGGGCTGACGATCACTGTGGTGTGAGGTAGGTCCGTCGTCGTCGTCGTCAGGTCGATGACAGGAGGAGGTCCTGTCGGAGGTCTCTCCACTCCAAAGATGTCCAGGAAGCTCTGGAAATTTCGTACTGCTAGGAGATCCTTTTGGGAGTTTACGTTGAGATAGTACTCCTCATATCTATCAATGTTGTGCATCACAAGTGCACAGCAGGCTTCTGGAAAAATGATGTAACCAATACAAGTATTAGGTTTTTCGTTTTCGTTGATTGACAAGTACGAGTTGAAAAGTTATTAGGAAAAAATCCCCTCAATCAGATCATAGTTGCTGTGAGTTAGGTATATAGCATCTTTGTGTCCGTAAGGATATGTCTTATAAGGAGTCATTAGGTCTGGTACTCTTTTCGTGTCATATGAGTCAACGCTTTTTTTTCTTTGACACACCTCCTTTACAACATGATTCTTAGTTTTAATTCTCGATCCTTTTACGTACACGGCTTCTATTTCTCCACTCAACACGTTCTTGTATGTGTTATGTGTTATGTCTTGAGCTAGAGCAGCTCTAAACACGCCTTTTGCCTTTTTTATGCACCCTTCTTCGCATCCTCCTCCTCCTATTTTTACTGTATACATTTTAGGACCTAGTGCTATTATTGATTGCATAGGTTTCGAAGCCAACTCATCCTTTAATTTTCCTACCACGAGTTTATTCACGTCGCTATATTGCGGATGATTTTTAGGATAGTTTGAAAAATCCATCAAACCATCTATTGAGGCCAACTCTTTGTACACATTGGTATTCAAGTCTGCTATTTCTATCGAGTAAATCAATGAATCGGTATCCGTATAATTAATTGTACCTGGTTAGGTCTAGTAGGAAGTACCACATAGCTCATTGGATGAGCACTCAACTTTGGTACAACATTTCCAGGTTCGATTCCTGGGCTGAAGAGAAATTTTTTTCATTACGTCATCAATTTAGAGGTTCTGACGTCAGAGATGATGACGTCAGAACCTCAGAGCCCAAGGGGGTTTCGAGACAAGGAGCAGATGTCCCGGTGACGTCATTTCCTGTCCCGAAACCCCCTATTCTCCTTACTACTTGTGATCGATTTAGTGTTGACCAAAGAACAGTTTTTGGAAAAATATAAGCATAATTTCACTGGTCTAGGGTGTTTTCCTGAGCCATATCGTCTTCAACTGAAAAAGAATGCAGTTCCTGTATGTTCTTTAGCTCGCAGGGTTCCAATAAAGTTGCAGAACAAACTAAAGATGACGTTGGATTCGTTGGTTGAGATGGGTGTCATTGAACCAGTGTCAGGTCCATGTGAATGGGTCAGCAACCTTGTTATAGTACAAAACCTGACAAATCCCTTCGTCTTTGTTTGGATCCTGCAGAGCTGAATAAGTGGCTAGTCAGAGAGCCATTTGTGATTCCCACTCTGCAAGATATGTCTCCTAAGCTGGAAGGAAAAAAGTTTTATTGCTTGTTTGATCTGAAAAATGGGTTTTATCACATTAAGCTTGATCCTGATTCAAGCAAACTATGTACATTCAGCACGTGTTTTGGGAATTACAAATTTCGACGGATGCCTTTTGGAGTTCACCCTGCTCCTGAAATTTTCATGGCCTACAACCAACGATATTTTGGAGACTTGAAGAATGTGGTGATTTATTTCGATGATATCGTCGCTGCAGCTGACACTGAACAGGAGTTAATGGAAACAGCAACTATGTAGATCGACCCAACAAAACGTACTATGTCAATTGATCGGGATTAGGGTCAACTGAAAAACAACACCTTCTTCGCCGAGCTTTCGGTAAATATATTACCTTCTTCAGGGCCTATAAAACAAAACAATATTCACCCTTAATAGCAAACTCTAACAATCCTTCAAGTATAAAAACAACAAAATTACTAATCGACAACAAATAAAACCCTAATAATAAATATAATAACAAATTTCACTTACTCGAAGGTTGTCTATTTAGTGACACCACCAAAAGTCGATAAATAGAGAGAAGGTGGAGACGCCACTACAAAGAAACAAGTAGGTAAGTATAGTTTAGAGTTATTGTTTTGATATAATATAAATTAAGTTAGGTTAATTGTAAAAATACGGCCAATTGAAAAAGGTATCTAATTATTAAATAAGTTAGGTACGGATGAGGCAGTTGTGTTAATGTTTATAACTTAAATAAATAGCTTACCCATAATTATAGAAGATAAATTTACGGTAAATGTAGAAATCAATTAATTATTATTATTTATTTTAAAAAAGCCGGTGTTTTTAATTGATTTCTACATTTACCGTAAATTTATCTTCTATAATTATGGGTAAGCTATTTATTTAAGTTATAAACATTAACACAACTGCCTCAACCGTACCTAACTTATTTAATAATTAGATACCTTTTTCAATTGGCCGTATTTTACAATTAACCTAACTTAATTTATATTATATCAAAACAATAACTCTAAACTATACTTACCTACTTGTTTCTTTGTAGTGGCGTCTCCACCTTCTCTCTATTTATCGACTTTTGGTGGTGTCACTAAATAGACAACCTTCGAGTAAGTGAAATTTGTTATTATATTTATTATTAGGGTTTTATTTGTTGTCGATTAGTAATTTTGTTGTTTTTATACTTGAAGGATTGTTAGAGTTTGCTATTAAGGGTGAATATTGTTTTGTTTTATAGGCCCTGAAGAAGGTAATATATTTACCGAAAGCTCGGCGAAGAAGGTGTTGTTTTTCAGTTGACCCTAATCCCGATCAATTGACATAGTTAATGGAAACAGTGGAAGCTATTATGGAGAGGGCTGAAAAATATAATATAAAATTTAATCCGTCCAAGTTGCAGTACTTTCAGAATGAGGTAAAGTTTGTGGGTTTCCTGTTTAATGAACGTGGGATGGCTCCTGATCAATCAAGAGTTCTAGCTGTAAGGAATTTAAAAAACCCAACAAATAAGACAGAACTTCAAAAAATTTTTGGTTTTTTGAATTACCTACGTTCATTTATACCGAACTTTTCCGAACTTACGTCTCCTATGCGGCAGCTGCTCAAAAACGCTGCAAATTATTACACAATGGTTTATTATTTTCTATATAGATCACTCGTCTACAAAATCACCATCCATCCAATATAAAAAAAAATCAAAAAAAAAAAAAAAAAGATCAAATCCAAAAAAAAAAATCCAAATCACCAACCATCGATTGCATTTCGGTCAGCTCTAATTTGAACGGAGATTAGGCCTCTTTTGCGATTCACACTCGTGTTTTGATTTATATATATATATATATATATCAATTTAAACCCTTAAATTTTCGTAGGGAGCGAACGGTTTGTCCTACAGAGCTCCGCGTGGTCTCAAAAATTCTAAAAATTCTATAGAATCCTAAATTGAAGGAAAAACAATACCTTTATATCAAAATTTTTTGAGTTAGGGCGTTTTCAAAATTTCAAAATTGATTTTGGAACCCTTAGAAGTGACCTACATCAACCAAAAGCTTCGGGGCACAACTAGACCCCAAATGGAGCCTACATACCAAATTTCATCAAAATCGGTCAATGCTAAGTGGCAAAAGTGCCGCGTACGGCGGACGGCGGACGGCGGACGGACGGCCAAATTTTTATTCGATTTTTGGATTCTACGTACCTTGAAACGTAAACCATCAAATTTTGAGGGGGTGTTAAAATTTTTTTTTTCTTGGTCGATTCCAAAGGTTCATTATTGAAAATAATAAACCAAAATATGTTGAATTTGAGTGGGATGATGTTCACTCTTCGTGCTTGGCTAAATTGAAATCTTTTGTAAGTGAACAAACAATTTTGATAAATTTTAACCCAAATAGCCCTGTTACATTGGAATGTGATAGTTCAAAGGATGCAGTGGGTTTTGCACTTTTCCAGGATGGAAAGCCTGTGTGCTATGGTTCAAGTTCGTTGACCACTACTCAACAGAATTGGGCTCAAATTGAGAAGGAGTACTTTGCTATTGTCTACGCTTGTGAAAAATTGCGACATTACATATTTGGACACCAAGATGTAACTGTGTTGACGGATCACTCTCCACTTTTAGCAATTCACCGGAAGAATTTTGATGCTGTGAAAAATAATAGACTCAGGCGGCTCAAACTGCGACTTTTGGATTATCAATTTGATCTTAAGTACAAACCTGGAAGCAAAATATACACATCTGATCTGTTGAGTCGAAATATAATCACTGGACCTCTCACCTGTGTTAAGGAGGATGACACGGTGCATTCTGTTTCGAGAGGTGAACTGATTTTTTCACCGGAACTTTTTGAATTGTTTGTGGCTGAAACAGCAGTTGATCCGGTACTATCAAGAATTCTCGAGTACTACCTGGCAGGGTGGCCTTCTCATGTTGCTGTACTGAACAATGGTTTGGATGAACTGAACCATTTTTATAAGTTGCGGGATTCTTTAACAGTTGACAACAATCTGGTGTTCCTGGACAACAAACTGGTGGTACCAGTTAAGCTAAGGTCTCGCATGCTTCAGTTACTTCATGAGCCTCATTTAAGCATTCCCAAGACTAAAGAATGGGCCCGTAGGGTATTGTACTGGCCCACTATGAACATTGACATCCAGAATTTGATAGAAGCCTGTTATACTTGTCAGCGTTACAGTCGACGGAATGTGAAGGAACCTTTAATGAATCATCAAATTCCAAATGTGCCGTTTTTCAAAGTTGGTTTTGACATAGCTGAATTATCTGGTAAACAATATCTTATTGTGGTCGACTATTATTCCCGTTGGTTAGAACTTGAAAATATACGTGATAAATCGGCTAAAACAATTATTGACGTTCTGAAGAGGATTTTTAGTCAGTGGGGAATACCTTCCATTGTTGTGTCAGATAACAACCCAAGTAACAGTGCAGATTTTCGTGAGTTCGCAGCACATTGGGGTTTCAAGCACATAACTTCGAGTCCACTCTACAGTCAAAGTAATGGATTGGCTGAAAAAGGGGTGGATATTGCTAAAGGTATTTTGAAGAAATGTTCATTTGATAATCAAGACCTACATTTGGCACTTCTAGCATACCGTACTACTCCACTTTCGGGATTTCAAGTGTCTCCAGCTCAACTCATCCAAAGCCGAGAGTTACGTACTAAGTTGCCCATTTTCAAGGAGGATCTGCGGCCCAAGACTGTTGATGTGTATGACAAGATGCTTGCGAATCAGGATACTCAGAAGAAGAGATATGATCAAACTGCCAAGAAGATTGAAACTAAGTTTGCTGTAGGGGATAAAGTGTTGTTGAGGGACAAAGATATATGGGTTAAAGCTTCTGTTATTAGGGTTTTGGACCAGCCTAGGTCTTATTTAATAAGAACTGTGAATGGTCAGGAGTACAGACGTAATGTAACGTTTTTGAAGAAATGGTCAGGGGATGATGATAACAACACTGGCATTATTTCGGAAGAACAGGGCACGAGTAATGCTTGGTTCCTAGAAGGTCGGATAGAGATAAAAAGAAGAGGGATTGGCCTGACTATGGTGTTGGGAAACTGACGCCTTGTTAGCGACAGGATTGTTGTATGTTTGATTTCTTTTAGAAATGTTGTTGTCAAGTTGGGTTCCACAAAACGTGATTGTGTATTAGTTTTTCTCTTGGAATAAATCATCACATTTCCTTGTTGTTCCGGTCTCACTTTCTTACATTGGTGTCAGAAGTGGGATCGTCGAACATGGGAGACAATGAGAATGGTGGAGAAGAATCGGAAGGTCAACGGTTGAGAAGTGGCCGAGTTGTGAGACTCCCTGAACCTGCTAGCTCTGATCATCTGGAACCTGGGGGTGTCCCATCAGATACTGAAGGGAATCGCGACCTGTCTGATGGAAATGAAGTGCAGCAGCTGGCTTCTGAAGTAAGAAGAATACAGCAGACATTGAATGAATCTAGAGATGGCGTCAATGCGCAGCTACGAGAATTTTATGAAGACGTTATTAGAGAAGTGCAGGCGTGGCGGAACGACGTCAGAAGATCCGGAGACAACCAGGAGAGACGACAGATGTTGTTGAGCAGAAATTCAATAAAGCCAGGTCGGTATGATGGCAAGGCTATATGGGGAGATTATTTAGCGAAATTTGAACGAGTTAGCAAAATTAATGGTTGGGAAGGAGAAGAGAAGGCGGTACAGTTGCTATGTGCTTTGGACGATGCTGCTCTTGCTGTGGTTTCCAACTTGGGACCTGAGGCCTCCTACATGCAGATGGTGACAGCCCTAGAGCAACAGTATGGGACAATGGGTCGAGAACATCTATACATGTCTCAGTTGAGGAATCGGGTCCAGGGCGTGAAAGAGGACCTGACAGTCTTTGCAGCAGATTTAGAGA
The DNA here is from genome assembly GCA_009739505.2 of Apolygus lucorum. Classification (NCBI taxonomy): domain Eukaryota; kingdom Metazoa; phylum Arthropoda; class Insecta; order Hemiptera; family Miridae; genus Apolygus; species Apolygus lucorum. The sequence goes on from CM019171.2 coordinate 7,287,967, forward strand.
CACTTGTACGGAAGGCTTTACCAGGGGGCACACCTGCTGCCATCGAAGTCATAGCCTTACAACAGTTCTATGATGGCATAAGGAGTGTAGAGCTTCGGAAGCTCGTGCTGGCTTACCCGACAACCACACTCAGGGGAGCTGTAGGGTATGCACTTCAAGCAGAAGCCAACCTTCTTCGAGCCAACTGTGGTGTCAATCCCACAGTGCGTGGTATTGAGAGTGAAGAGGTGGAGATACGGGTTGTGAGAGGAGAAAGGCCAAGGAGAGGTGTTGGTGTGTGTTGGCGTTGCAATGGAAAAGGACATGTGGCGCGGTATTGCCCAACTGTGCTGTGTTGGACATGTCAAGCATCTGGTCATACCTCCTATGATTGTCCCAGGATCCAAAAGGCGGGAAACGGATCGCAGTCATAGGTAGAGGGGGGCCTGTGACATGCAGTAGAGAGAAACGACCCCAGATTCAGAGCACACAAGGGTCACCCATTGTCTACAGACTCAGTTCAGCAGCGTCAATCCTTGTCAGAGGAAGCATCAATGGTAAAGCCTGTAACATGGTAGTTGACACTGGCGCCATGGTAACCATTGTAAGACGCGGGGTAGTGACCATACAACCTAAAGACCAAGCTGTGGGAAAAGGACTTGTGCTGCGCACAGTGACAGGCCAAGAGTTTCCCGTGGAGGGCCGAGTAAACGTGCAAGTGGGGTTGGGCAAGGGGAAAGTAAGGGAGCACACAGTTTTGGTGGCCGACATACTGGATGACTGCATTCTTGGAATGGACTTCCTCGCAAAAGCTAAGTGCAGGATTGATGCAGCCACAGCAGAAGTGATAATGGAAGAACCAGAAGAAGATAGCCCAGAAGTTCGGCGAGTAGGAAAGAATAATGAAGAGGAGGTAATGATGGAAGAGTTTGATGAAGAAGGAAACGAAGGAGGAGAAGTTGTAAGGGACATTAGAGGAGAAGGCTTGTCAAAGTTGGAGGGCAGGGAAATCCGGGATACTCAGCATGTAGAAAATCTGATCCAGAGATCAATTCAAGGACTGACAAAAGAACAGCAGGTATTGATGACAAGTATGATCAAGGAATTTTCAGATGTGTTTGCAGCGAAGGGGGATAGGTTGGGTAGAATTGAAGGTGTTGAGCATGAGATTGTAGTGGAACCAAATATTCCTATCAGACAGGCTCCACGAAGGATTCCCCTCCACCGCCAAGCAGAAGTAGATGCACTCATTGAGGACATGCAGAAAGAAGGCGTAATTGAGGTCTCAAGTAGCCCATGGGCTAGCCCCATCGTCCTGGTGAAGAAGAAAGACGGATCAACCAGATTCTGCATTGATTACAGGAGGTTGAACGAGGTTACCAGGAAAGATGCGCATCCACTACCACATATCAATGACATGCTGGTAGCAACGCAAGGCAGCTCTTGGTTTTCATCCCTGGACCTGAAGAGTGGCTATTGGCAGGTGCCTATGAAAGAGACAGATCGACCAAAAACAGCCTTCTGTACATCTCGAGGGCTATGGCAGTTTTTGGTTATGCCCTTCGGGCTATGCAACGCTCCAGCAACATTCCAGCGCGCTATGAATCGGTTGCTGCATCACATGGTGGGGAAAGGACGAGTAAGAGTATACCTGGATGATGTGCGAGCTGATGCTGCTTCTTTTCAGGACATGCTAGATCTGCTACGTGAGCTGTTCTTGATCTTTCGGTCCAAGGGGCTCCAACTGAATGCAAAGAAGTGTGAGCTATTCCGCCGCAGTATTCCATACCTTGGGTATGTTATCTCAGCTCAAGGTGTAGAGACAGATCCAGCAAAGACTGAACGCATAGCTACATGGCCTACTCCAGCTTCAGTAAAAGAGGCACACAGCTTTGTTCAGTTTTGCTCGTACTATCGTCCCTTTGTACCAGATTTTGCCCAGCGTGCGGGACCACTGTATGAGCTAGTTGGAAGGAAGAAAAACTTTGAATGGACCACTGACTGCGAGAAAGCTTTCCAAGATTTAAAAAAGGCTCTCACGAGTGCACCTTTGCTGGGCCATGCGAGACCAGACCTCCCTTTCATTGTGGATGTTGATGCCAGTGACAAAGCTGTAGGTGCAGTTTTGTCTCAGCAGCAAGGGGATAGTGAGACAGTATTGGCCTACTTTAGCCGGTGCTTGCGACGACCTGAAAGGAATTACTGTGTTACGAGGAAAGAGTTGCTTGCAATGAAGGTAGCGCTAGAACATTTCCGACATTATGGGCTCGATAATGGGGCGCCCTTGACTGTCCGCACAGATCATGCTTCTTTACAGTGGCTAAAAAACTTCAAGCACCCAGACGGACAGATGGCTCGGTGGCTGGAGACCTTGGAGTCATTCAATGTGAAAATTGAGTACCGTAAGGGCACAGCACATGGCAATGCAGATGGACTGTCCCGAAGGCCCTGCCTGCCCCAAGGGTGTAAGTATTGCACGAGACAGGAAGACAAAGACAGCACAAACGAGGTGAACAGAGTGCAGATAGATCCAGAAATTGAGTGGAAGGAAGAGCAGTGCAGAGATCTGGAGGTGGCTAATGTGCGTTTGTGGGTGCAGGATGGTGTGCGTCCAAGTTGGGAGAAAGTGGCGACTTATGGAACCACAGCTAAAGCACTATGGGCTATGTGGGAGAGTTTAGTCGTTGATGAAGGGGTGCTGAAGAGAAAATGGGAAAATAATAATGGTACAAAACAGGCAATGCAAATAGTCGTCCCCCGGCAGTGTCGTCAGATGGTGCTTCAAACAGTACATGATTTGGGTCACTTTGGAACCAGGAGAATGGTGACTGAACTGCGGAGAAATTTCTGTTGGGAGGGCTTACATCGGGACGTGAAGGAATTTGGTAGAGCTTGTGTAGTTTGCAGGGAAGCAGGGAGGAAGGGAACTAAGAAAGCCCCCTTGCGGGAGTATCGAGTAGGAGTGCCATTTGAACGAGTGGCTGTGGACGTCATAGGCCCCTTTCCAGAGTCATCCCAAGGAAACCGTTATATCGTTGTTGCTGTGGATCAATTCACTAAGTGGCCAGAAGCATTTTCTACCCCTGACCAGCGAGCGGAAACAGTTGCACGAGGGTTGGTAGAAAACTTAGTGTCAAGGTTTGGAGTTCCCCGGGAAATTCACACGGATCAGGGCCGAAACTTTGAGGCAGAGATATTTGCCGAAACCATGCGGATCCTTGGATGCCACAAAACCCGAACAACTCCTCTCCGGCCACAGAGTAATGGGGGTGTGGAGCGGTTCAACCGTTCGCTGATGGACATGCTCAGAAAGGTGACAGAAAAACACCAAAGGGACTGGGATCAGCACCTCTCCTGGGCTCTGCTTGCGTACAGGGCATCCGTTCACAGTTCCACTGGGTTCTCACCATCTATGCTAGCTTGTGGAAGAACTCCTATTTTGCCTGCAGACCTACTAACTGGGATGTCACCCAATCCAGTAAATTCCAAGACATATGCAGAGGCTTTACGACAGGAACTAGATGAGGCACACAGTATGGCTAGAGAGGCATTGGGAAAAGTTGCGGAGGAAGCGAAGAAGAGGTATGACGTTCGAGCTGAGACACCAAGATTCGAGAAAGGGGATAAGGTTTGGTTGTATAATCCAGCCAGGAAGAAGGGTCTGGCGCCGAAGCTCCAACGACCATGGGTTGGACCGTGTATTGTCTGCAAACGGATCAATGATGTCATTTATAGGGTTAGACTTCCAAACGGACGGCAAAAGGTTGTACATGCAGACCGGATGCAAGCACACCAAGAGGGAACGGAAGGATGTGGTGTTGGGAAACTGACGCCTTGTTAGCGACAGGATTGTTGTATGTTTGATTTCTTTTAGAAATGTTGTTGTCAAGTTGGGTTCCACAAAACGTGATTGTGTATTAGTTTTTCTCTTGGAATAAATCATCACATTTCCTTGTTGTTCCGGTCTCACTTTCTTACAATATTATGATATAACTTTGATTTTAATGATTATATATTCTAATCTGATCTCTTGTGAATTACATATATTGTTTGATCTCATTTAAGTTTCTTTAAGTTACTTTGATTTTAATGATAAAGTTTGTTTTGATAAAGTTTTGTTTTAATGGTTAAGTTTCTTTAAGTTACTTTGATTTTAATGATCATATATCCTAATCTGACCTCTTGCGTATTACGTGTATTGTTTTGATCTCATTTAAGTTTCATTTAAAAAAAAAAAAAAAAAAAAAAAAGAGCATGTTTAGAGTAGTGGACAACAATATCTAGAAGAAGAAGAGGAAGTTGATAGGGATTAAGTTTTGATAAGAGATGTGCTTGTGACGTTGTAAGAATTATACGAGTTGATACCAAAAGTGGTTGTTAATTTAAATAAAATATACCAAATAAAACAATGTCAACGTTTATTCTCGATTTTTTCGAACTCTTCGAAGTTGAAAATGTCATTTTACTCGAATTTTTGATGAATTTAAGGTTAATTCGCGGCTTTATCCAAGAATCAAGTCTCAGTTTTTTCTGTCATGAAATCTTTGTAACGGGCAAAACTGTTCAACGTTATTCACCTATTTCAGTTTAATATTTAGGAATTGAGTGAATTCGGTTGCAGCCCTATGAAAATAATCACCCTAATAAGAAAATAATCACCCTCTTCTACACTTTCCATCCAATGTCGATGACATTTCGAAGGTATTGTGCGGATTGGAGTGTAGATGAAAATCACCACCCCGGACTGATAGGTACTTACATATTGATGTTTTGAGATTAGCTACTACATTTCCAATTCTTTTTCGTTAAATTAAGTCCTTGAAAACCTGAATTTTTAGAAATTATGATAACATTCATTTAATTTTTAAATTATTTAGAATCCTGGAAAAAGTCGAACATTGTCCCTGAAAAACCTGGAAAACTCAGGGGATTTTTTTTCTCGGAGAATCGCTGGACATTTTGTCTAATGAATTGGCAGCACCCTGTGATGTAAACATCCCAAGTGGAAACGACCTCAAGCATTCCTCCACACAAGGCATTCTTGGATTCGTGCGTTCGGCTCGGCTCTGCTCGCGCAGTTTGGTTTCCAATTTTATTGCCCTTTAGAATTGAATATTCAATTTGAGACGTCCCTCAGCCAAGCTCAGTTGTGTGGGGCGAAGCTGTTGTGCGCTACTTCCCATGGAATAACTCCTCCTATCTAGGCTAAGAAACTGAGGGCTCTGGAGAGGATTATCGTTCTCTTTATCGTCAATTGGATATTTATTACGTTAAAATTCACCTCGGATGTGTCGAAACGAGGCCAACCGAGGTATTTACCAGCGTTCAACTGAAACACACCTAGTGTTTGATAGTTGGATCAGTATAATACGTCTCAGGGCAAACCAGTTCAACAATACCCCTTCCAGGATTGATGAATGGCGGCTTCGGATGTGGCAGGCATTGACAAAAGTCGTTCAATAAATCCAACCCCCGCTCGCCCTGACGTAAGCGTGGCGGACTTACAAGAGCTCCTTCTACTCCCTTGTGCTTTATAAGACAGTAGTGTTCCCCAGAGCCGTACAAGACCTCGAGGCGACCCCTTCGGATCGTTTCTTTCAGATGGCTATCGTTTCGAAAAACAAGAAGGTTCGGCCTGATACATTGCCCGCACTTCTACCCCCGCAGGAATGTCTGACCTCGAGATACGTTTAGTAGAGTTTTTGGACGAAATTCAGCATCGTCAGAAAATTTGTGATATCTAACAAACTTGGTTCCACAATCACTTATCAGACCTATTCTAAACCAATTGTGTCCTCTATAACAACAAAAAATAAGTTCATTTGTCAGAATATCTTTAAACATCTCTAAAGGAATCAAAAAGTTTTCAAAAATGCTGCAAATTATTACACAAAGGTTTATCGTCAGCCGTACGCGGCATTTTCCTCACTTAGCATTGACCGATTTTGATAAAACTTGTTATGTAGGCTCCATTTGGGGTCTAGTTGTGCCCCAAAGGTTTTGGTTGATGTAGATCACTTCTAAGAGGTGAAAAATAAGGGTTGACATTTTCAAAACGCCTTAACTCAAAAATGTTGATATAAAGGTTTTGTTTTTCCATCAATTTAAGATAGTATTGAATTTAGAGAATTTTTAGATACCACGCGGAGCCCTGTAGGACAAACTGTTCGCTCCCTACGAGAACTTAAGGGTTGGACTTATGATAAATCAGAAACACGAGTGTGAATCGCAAAAGAGGCCTAATCTCCGTTCAAATTTCAGCTGACCAAAATGAGATCGATGTTTTTCTTCATGTTGGATGGTGAAAACAATAGCAAAGCCGTGTTCTTTGCAGTGATGATGAGCAAATGATTATGTTATGACCCACATTTCAACATTCAAATAGTTCTTAAATAAAGAAGTACAAGAGGATCGCTGTGTTCCACCTCTCTCTCCCTCAACTAATCTATCCGAGTATATAAGCTCACTCAGGGATGCTAAATTATGCAATCTAGTCCAGTCAATCGTCTTACTCATTTCGCTCTCTACCTTCTCCTCTGATAAGGGATCCCCTCGAAGTACTAAGCTCACTAGTTAAATCTCCCGCCTCTCGTCAGTAGGTTTCTCATGAAACGCCGGGGAAGCCGGGCAAGCCTGATCTCCCTCAGTCAGTTGGGCTGAAAGCTGCCGGTGCGAAAGTGAATAGGGACTTTTCTCTCTTCGTAGAGTAGGGGTTAAAGAAAACACAAACGCCGCATCGAGAAGGTCATCTACTTCACTCGACGACACGCAGACATAACAGATTACACAAAGGTTTTTAATTTTTCTATATAGATCACTCGTCTGCAAAGAACACGGCTTTGCCATTGTTACCACCTACCTACATGAAGAAATACATCGATCTCATTCTGGTAAGCTGAAATTTGAACGGGGATTAGGCCTCTTTTGCGATTCACACTCGTGTTTTGATGTATCGTAAGTCCAACCCTTAAATTCTCGTAGGGAACGAACGGTTTATCCTACAGAGCTCCGCGTGGTCTCAAAAAATTCTAAAAATTCTATTCTATCGTAAATTGATGAAAAAACAATACCTTTATATACTTTGATTTCATTCGTAGAAACCAAGCCCACCAACAACATCAATATAATCCACAAAATCGATGTTGGTTTTTACCGCGAATGTTGTTTACAGTTTGAGTTTATATCTCAGCTTCGTCCATATTTACAGCTTTTTTGGTAGTCTATAATTCACGCATAAATTGAGGGCTTTTCAACGAGTGGCGAACGAATTTCGTGGGATGAAAACTAACGGCGATACATTTCCCAGAAAGGGGTCAGTTGTAAGTGAAAATCATTACAAAATCCCGCGCTACTTTCGTTCCACAGTTTCGTCGCGTTTTTGCCCAGTTAGGTGATGGCTAAAGCATGTTCCATAGGTTACACCACGTTACACGATCTTTAGTTCCGTATCAACGACTACGCACAATTTCGTGACTCGATACCGTTCTTAGTTACCGTTCCCGAAAAACGTAACACTTTTGGCCAGTGAGGTCAAGACTAAAGCATGTTCCATGCTAAAAGTTTCATTTGGTTGATAAGAGGTTTCGTTTGATTGGCACAAAGTTTCATTTGACTGAAAAATGCTATAGACTCGGAAGCAAAATAAAATAATAGCGCAGCAAATTATTGCACTTTTGTTTATTATTTTTCTGTAAACATCACCGGAATGGAAAAATATCTGCAACGTTATATTGGTAGTTTGCTGTATCATAAGTTTGATAGGGAACGCTAACAGGAGTAACGCGATCATAGAAATAGTGCTTTGATCCCTCAACAAGAAACGTCTCTCGACAACCGATCGAGATAACCAATCTGAAACTTTCATGAGTTCCCAGTTATATAGATGCTAGTGTTCCAAACCCCATTACCGTATACTTGGAGGTTCTCCTACATGCTGACTCTCTCAGAATCTAAAGAAAAGAGAATTTAAAGATTTATCAGCTCCACTTCGGAGTACAGGCGGTCCCATGTTGGGCGAAGTGGGACAAGACGATGGAAACCTGCTTCGCGGCCCGTTTTGAGGACTGGACCGAATTAGATCGTGGGATCTGGCCACTGCCCATGGATGACTCTTTGTTGAAGAGTTTGAGTTCTTGAATCAGTTTTGACGATGGTATTGCGCGAAAACACGAATTCGACTACTCACATTTATCAATCTTTCTCTAAATCTACTCTTTCAGCATAGTTGAACGAAATGACGATTTAGGAGGAAAACACAACGTGTTAGCAATAGAGAGACCAACGCGTTAGCAATAAGCCTATCATTCTCATCCATCAATTTCCTTTATAGCCAACCCCTTACCAGGCGTTTGCGTCAAACCTACCTTCTTCCTCAATTCCAACCACTTTTTAACCCTTCAACGGCCAATGTATCCTACAGAATACAGGTGTCTTAAAGTTCTGGAATAGAAAGGATATCAACTTGCCGGCTAAAATATTGGTCACGACTGCTTCCTTGATGAAGCTCCTTCGGTGAATCTTTCCCGCAGTTACTAGTTAGGATTACTCCAGTGAAAGGAAGGCTTATCCCATTTGAACCACAAACCACACTGCGACTAACTTTTAGGGATGCCAACGATGCCAACGGGCCCCATTTGGTTGATTTCAGTCACATCTAAAGGGTGAAAAGTAAGGGCTGAAATGTTCAAAAAGCCCTAGCTGAAAACTTTTGATATCAAGGTATTGTCGAATGAGACCACCCGGGGCTCTGTAGGACCAACCGTTCGCTCCTTATGAGAACTTAACGGTTGGACGTACGATAAATCAGAAACACGAGTGTGAATCGCAAAAGAGGCCTAATCTCAGTTCAAAATTTGAACTAACATTTAATGTTAGCTGACCAAAATGCGATCGCTGTAAATAGGTAGTATATCTATGGTAGGCAGGTGGTGACAATGGCAAAGCCGAGTTCTTTGCAGACGAGTGATCTATATAGAAAAATAATAAACCTTTGTGTAATAATTTGCAGCGTTTGTGAAATATTTTTAAAAAATCAATTTTTTACTCTTACATATTGTTTATAAAAATTGAGTTTTCCTCTTAGCGGATAGTAAATTTAACGCTCTTCCCAACCATGTAATCAGATTTGAATTTGCATGAGAAATAATACCGCCGAAAATAGGTTTCATCGTTTTACTACTTCTAATTGAGTGTGAAGCGTTTATTTCTTCAAATTAAACTTGATTGTGAAGCAAATTTTTACCGATTTTTAAGGAAAAAACTCTTGCATAGATATGCCTTTTGGCAATTATTTATTTACAATATAATACAATGTAACTAAAATTCGATTGTTTTAGATGATAAAGGGCCTCGAGTAATGAAATATGAAATGTAATCACGCGTTTTAGGTACCTACACATGACGGCTAAATACTACACCGATGCATGTATTATTTCTAGTGGTTGAGATTGCGATGTTATTGTTCAATTTGAGTCCAAACTCTTCACACATGAAATTCTTCAATTCAACCCCATCAACTCCTCTAAGATTCACGCTCAAATCACTGGGAAGAATGATTGGTACCTATAGAATCTAGTTCACCCTCGTACATGAAGAAGCCCTTCAATTTGGGACTATGTGCTAGCAGATTCAATGTAAAGAATTGAAAAATTTGTTTTGTTGTTGTTTCGTTAATCGTTAAGAAAAAGTTACTTCCTCATTTTCTGGACCAGAGTATCGTGATTGGTAACGTAATGAAATACCTAGTTTACTCTTGAATACGAAAGTTTAATATCCAAGAAAACCGTTGTACTAGACAGTAAACAACTTAGTTACGTATTACATTTTATGATCACGGTCACGATCACACTTATTTTGTCATGACCCCCAGCCAAGAGACATAACTATGTCAAAAAATTCAGAGTTGAAAAAAGGCATTTTGAGTGGGTTAAAAAAATTGCTGAGATATATTTTTGTTGCAAATTAGTTGTCGAATTGATCCTTGAAGTTTGGTCCATCTCAATGGTAGACACCCTGTATTATAAATTACTGTTTCCCTTTGTTCTTCAAGCAGCAGGTAGTTCCTTGGAGCTGTGTGCTCAATGGGGTATTTCAGTCAATTTTTTGAGAATGGCTCTGAATAACGGTAATCAGGTCTGTTTGTCGAGAAAATGATTGGAAGACATCAGGGAAGCTAATAAACGTTGAAGATTTGGACGATAGCAGCAGGGTGTGACGTATTAAGTTGCTCGCCTTGAAATAACTATGTTTGAAAAAAGTATCCATGCACAGAGAAGAGATGAAACCCTTTCCTGAGGGAAACTTAGGCAACCTACCTGAGAATCTCTTGGATACTAAAAAATAATTATGTTCAAACGTGTGATCTCTTTAACCCTTAATATCCTGATGTATCTACCTGCAATATTTTCTTCACTTTTAAACCTAATTTGACAGCCGTTGGCTGTCTTGATACTCCAACTATCGATTATGTAAGTAAACGTAATGATACAAACGTAATAGCTCAAACAAATAATAATAAATAATAATAATTCTCGAGTTGACAGGCTATAGTAGGGCCTTCTAGGTGTCTTCTACCCTTATTTCTCACCTTGTAGGCTATTAGTTGGGTTTCCTTGTCAGAGATGACCATACTAAGGCGGCAAAGATCCCTGTATGAAGTGAACCTTCCCCACCTTATTCTTTGGTTCTGTACTTTAAAAGAAATAACCGACCCCAACATCCCACCAAGGATTTTTCCAAGTTTCTTTCTTCTAATCCAACAAAAGTGGGTTGATAGATACATTCTTCTCACGCAGAAAGCGCTAGTGTGACCCTTGGAAAGATCATTCTAGAGCTAACAGAGTGTAATAAGTACATGAGGAACCTCATACTCAAAATTCTATAAATTTTTAACAAGTGGAAAATTAAGGGTTAATTAATTTTTCTACTATCTTTAGTAATTAATTAATGGTAGTTTAATTTAGTAGAAGATGTTTTAATAAAGTAATTGAAGTAGCTGATTAATTTTAATTTTTTTAGTATCTCTGGGATACTACAAGATACTGCGAAATATGTTTTACAAACGTGTGATCTCTTTAATTGGGCAAAAAGTTGGAGTACAGAGGTTTTCCATGTCGCCGAATCAAAATTTGAGGTCAAAAAAACTGAATTTCCGACCCACCGAAATATCCCATTGATTTTCCTCTGTGTTCAATTCCATAGACATCCACAACGAGGATCTCACACACGAATTACTTTGCAGGTCTGGTTCCAAAATGCGAGAGCCAAATGGAGGCGGAACCTGATGAGGCAAGAAGGCGTGGGGGGCGGTAACTGCTCACAACCGCCGCTGATCGTCACGGAAACCGTCACCTCTCTCGAAGACCTCCACCATCAGCAGACTCTGGGATTCACAGACATCTACTGATCTCAACCAGCCCTCGCCGGAGGGTCCGTCTATGTGAGCGCGAAAGAACGCTGTGAATCCGTCAAGCCCGAAGGTGTTGTAGGGCCGAAGGAGAGGCTGAAAGAGATCTTCCATTATGTGTTTTCCTCTTTCAAGCAGGAGCCGGAATGATTCCATACATCTTGCAATTGTGAAATGAAAAGCTAAACGTCACTTTTTGCTCCATCTCTCGTACGAGGAAACCTAGAATTACAGTGAGTAAGCTAGACTAGAGAAACAGCCCCGAAGATGGCGGCTAATTGGAACAGATCGAGGGTTGCGTGGTAGAAGTGACCAAGTCCATTTGAATAGGTTTTTGTAAAAAAAGGCGTAAGTCCTAAAACTAGTCCTACCAAACTAGTGGGAAATTAAAAAAAAAAGTCCTGTATGCCGCTATTGAATAAAATTGTGGATTTTCAAAAGCGATTTTTTCCACTCTGAGATCTCAATCGCCTTTTCAATTGCAAACGATGCGCCTAGGGTTTTACAACAGAATAATGAAATGGCATCTTTGTGGACTTATGCCCTTTTTATTTTTAAAAAAATCATTTTTTCCAATACTGAAATTTTTTGTGTTTCAGATAACACATAAGCCTCTCCTCTACACGCTAGTATTATTAACTTCTCGATTATCAAAATATAAAGGGCTCAAAGATCCCTTACAGTATCCCCACCCACTCCTTTTTATCCTCATTTGCATTCTCCTGGCAGATATAACCAAGTAGCGCTATTTTCGTACCATTTGGTAATTTCTGCAACTAAAAGACGATAAAATCAAGTGTCAAATAGTCACTTTAGCCAAAATATCGTAAATCCGTTGAATTGAAGTCCGAAGTGACAAATTTGTATTGTTATTACGTTGGAGTACCCAAAAGAGATCACCCACACTGAAAACTCCAGTAGCTCATCCCTCTATTTTGTTGGTGGATTTGGCTGGCTAAATTTTGGAACCAAGTAGACCCCAAATAGTGACCAAGTGCAAAATTTCAGATTTGTTTATTGAGAATATTAATGAGCCTTTGGAATAGAGCAAAAAACAAATTTAACTTCCCAGTAAATACAAATCGCCATTAGTATTTGCAACTAGGGCGAATAATTTGAGCAGAAACACGAGCGTGAATCGCCTTTTTATTATCATTTGTTCAGGCGCATGCAGCCAACACGAAGTTGTCTCTCGAGCCCCAACAACACATCAACCATTTCACAATTGGGGAGTTTGATTCCAAAAGGTACTAAAGACCATTTTTATCGAAATTGGCACTTTAACAGGGTTTTATGGGTAGTTCTTCACAAAAATGCGATCATTTTTGAGCAAAAGATAATCTAATCCCTCGAAAAACGAGGATAAATATTCCGTTTAAATTCAAAAGGTACTATATAGCACAATGGCAGTCTCTTGGCCGTTTTGTTTCAAAAAGTACTTTATCCACTTCATTTGTTTTTAAAAAGTACTGTATCCACTTCTTTTGATTCCAAAAATTAATAAACGCCACGTTTTGTTTCAAAAAGCACTATATCCATAAATCTGATAATTCAAATCTCGTTCAAAATGTATTTAAACTTCGAACTAATTTACCTCTTTCTAAAAATATTTATTATAATTTAGAAATATACTTTTTTTAAAACATTATTAATTTCTAGCACGTTTTTCAGGTCGCTTTGGTTTTTCACGTTTTTCTCACGTTTGACCAAAATGGATATACCTATCGATACCTTAAAGCACAAAGGGGCTAGGTCCATCCATCTTCCACATTTTAATTTTTTTTTTCAACTTCAGAAAAACTCAAATTTAACAAAACTACTATTGACCTTTTTGACGATTATAGCTCGAAAATTTCTTGAAGAAATTAAATAGATTGGTGTAATAAGCCATTATTTTAGGAATTGTGCATTCCTTCTTTTGCATTTTTGTCAAAACTCCGTTTTCGGACATAGCCCCTTTGTGCTTTAAGATATCGATATATAGTACCTTTTGGAATCAAGCTCCTCAATTCGAATTCCATCAAATTTCACAGTAATTGTACAATTTGTAAAATAAGGAAAACGGCTTCATTTTCGGTAGAACATTGTTTATATGAGACTCATTTGTGTTGACTCTATCCTGCTAAAATCAAAATGCAAACATTCTTGGTTTTATTGATTTTGCCTTGGAAGTAACTCAGGGGCCGTTGGGTGACATTCGAAAGTGGTGGGGCACCAAACCAGAAAATGCAAAAACTTGACCATAGGATCACACATACCTACTTATGCGACAGAGGACCCACTAGGGAACAATCACTCCTCAACTTCTTTCCATGATTAAAATATTCGGGGATCTTCTTTTTCATTGAACAAGAAGTCCCCTGATAAGAAATGGGAGTATATCAATCTTTCTGAACTCTTAGCAAGTCATAATGTGCGGTGGTAGCTAGGCCTACATTATGAGAAGGTATAAGATAGGTAGAAGTTAACTTATCTGTTTGACGTCCCATTGCAAATCTAGGATGAACCGTGAAAACGTAGGAACCTACTTAGGTTCTCCCAAAAAACACAGCTAATATAGATCATGAAGTGAACGCAAATCACATTAACGGAAACGAATACATTAAAATCAATGGAGAATAATAATTCATTGATAGGTTTTCTATTCATATTCGTGAAAAACCCCACTTTAGGTAAGTAAGGTTGTTGTGATTGTATCGTAGCGCGACTTGCCAAGCAAGATAAGACAACTGATAAAAGGAATTTAATCGTTATCCTCCAAGGGAATCCTCCACTCTTTGCCTTACACCATGGACTTATTATCCCATAGGGATAAGTCCATGCCTTACATGGAACAGAAATCTTTCTCCTAGGGTTTTTTTACTTGGGGAGAACACTTTTCGAAGCGAGTTTTTTCAACTTTGAGATGAAAATCAAGCTTACAGAGAGGGAAATTTTGCCGGGGCTAAACCCAGAGTGGCCTCATGGACGCCACGCCCCTGAAGTTACTCCAGGATAGTTAGAGGGGAGTAAATTCGAAGTAATTTCGTTAGCCAGCGCCTCGAACAGATATCAACAGGTAGAGGGAAAGAAAGGTGATTAAAAACCCGGCCAGAAACCGTGAAATTACTGGTCAATTTCACAGTGGCAATTATTTTATTTATTTCATTGTTAATTTTATTTTTATTTCATTTTAATCGATCAATTTTCTTCAACCAATTTATTTTCTCTAGTAAAGAAACAACTAAAATAACTAAAAATGGTTATAACTAAAATTTATAACTACTTATAAAATAACTAAAAGGTATTAAAAATGGTTAATGCTTTTCTGGAATAAGAGGGTTAAGTACCTTCATGATTATCATGAGGTGAAATCAATAGGAATGAAACTCATAAACCACACGAAAACCGCGAAATTCGCACTTGGTCACTTCCGCCAGAATTTTAGAAACACTCTGCTGAAAAACGGTTTTTTTTGTCATTTTAGTCACTTCTGCTACGCAACACTCGACATCAGATTTAAACCCGATTTAAACTCAGAAACCTGATTTAAAGTGGCCTTCGGGAGGTGAGTAACCTGGTTTATGAGAAATGATCCAAAAATGGAGAATATTCAGGTTTTTTTTTCATCTGGAGAAAACTGGTTTAAAACATTACTCCAATGTTTTGGGCAAGTTTCCCTAAGTACCTGTGGGAAGACTAGCTCAATCTGAGAAGATGCAATTTTTGGACTTTCTCCTAGACCAGTCAACCTACTGGTACAATAAATTTAAGGCTTGACAGTTCCGCTTTTCTCGAGAAACCAAAAGATGAGAAAACTGTGGCAAGAATGGCAGCGATCCCGGAATTTTCAGGTTCTTGAGGGGGTCTCAGTCAGCCGCCGTTCGTTCTTCTTTCCGGGTTAGTATTCCTCTCAAAAATCCGCGCTCAAAGTTTGAATGTTGTACCTAAATTTGAAATTTTCAAAGATTTTCGAAATTTATTGGTGCATATGCCTTGGTAATTTAAAAACTAAAAGATTGCCGCTGGAATCATCAAAATCGAACAATAATTGCCGACGAAATGTGGGAAAGCCGTTTATTCAGTTAGGTTCGATTCGATTATTCCATCGGCAATATTTTAGTTTTTCAATTCCTTAGGCAGAAGCGCCAATAAATTTCAAAAATCTTTGATAATTCCAAATTTCGGTGCAACATTTAAACTTTGAGCGCCGGTTTTTGAAAGAAATACTAACCCGGAACGAGGAACGAACGGCGAGAACGAGACCCCCTTAGAATGAGACACCCTGTATAATTAGTTGACAAGTACAAAGTAACAATCCCTTTGATATTGAAATATAAAAACTTTCCGTGAATCAAAAATGAAGATGAATGAAAAAACTGCACTTGAATACTAAAGATTTCTTTCAAACATTGTTCTTTAATTTGACGTAACATCCAACTAATGATTTTTTATGTTTTGAAGAAAGTTATGAAGAAACCAATGCAACACATATCAGCGATTTAAAAACCAAAAACACGCTACCACTAGTTTAGACGAATGTCAATAATTTATTGTTAGATGGGTTAGTCATCACTGTTAGTTCGATTTAAATTAAGGGGTCTCAGTCGGTCACCGTTCTTTCGCGTTAGTCTAATCTCTTACGAACCGGCGCTCGGTGGCACCCTTTCCAACCACCCACCGTCTGAAGGAGCAAACATTGCTCCCACCACCCCAGGCCTCCTCATAGCTGGTCAGATTTCATCAACAGTTTTTTCCCAGTTTTCTCAGGAAATAATTATTCAATTTTCACGTTTCTTGAGACATTCTTCTCATTTTTATAATCTCCACACTAATGCACTTTTCCAAAATTAAAATTCCTAGAGTAAAAAGTTGTATTAAAATTTTGAAAATTTTCAAGAATTTTTAGAATTATTCATTAGTTTCAGCCTAGGAAATTAAAAAACTAAAAAGAATGGCGCTGGAATCATCAAAATCAAACTATATTTGCCTGAGGAAAAAGGGGAAACCCGTTTATTCACTGACTGAAACCCCCTCGATAGCCCTTGCTTCCTCATTTCCTCCTGGTTAGTCTAATCTCTTACTAACCGGCGCTCGGTTACCCCTCCACCACCCCCAGCCACCACATAGCTGGTTGCCGTAGATTCACTGACTGAGACCTCCTTCATTGCAAAGACAAGTATGTAATTAGAGGAAGTTAGTGAGCGATATTTGGAATATTGGGGTCATTACGAGTAAGAATAGGTGTTAGTTCCTACGTGTCCTTACGTTACCTGTAGATTTATATACTTTAACCTTAGATGTACCGAATTAACAGTTACATGCTGCCATTTGTCATGTTTGTATATGTACAAAGAGATAGCGAGTATTCGTGTATAAATAATAAATGTTTACTCTTTATTTGGTAGCAGAATTGAGATAATTTATTTAATCCTTCAGATGTTATCAATGAATTTTTTTTTCAACCCTATTTGAACCATGGTGTCACTATGTCCACCAAAAACATCTTGGGAATTCAACAGCTGTCTCAAGGTGTCACCAGATTAACTAGATTTAAATTGCAAATTAAAAATTAATGGAGGGAGCTGAATTTAATCAACCAATTTGTAAGTTATTGAAGCTCAAAAAATGATGTTAGAAAAAACTTTTGAAAAATTGTTTGAACATTTTATTGTAACTCTATTTTAAGACTTCCAATAGGCCACAAAATGTATTTGTCCATTAAATTTAATATTGCAATTTGGGACATATTGGGATTTGGGGGTGACACTTTGGGAAATGTGTGGAGTTTTCCTGAAATGTTTTCGGTGACACTAGTTGACACCATTGTCCAATAGTGTTAGTGAAATTAGCAGCACATTTCAGCAGAGTAAGGTAGTATAAAATACATTCTATCAGAGCGTGAATCCAATTTGTTTCCGAATCTACCAAGGTAGCGGAAGCTTTGTTTTCACTTTTCAAAGGTTGAAAAAAAAATGTTTTCAAAATCAAAATTTCCTCTCGCGTTTCATCACTGCTTAAGCTGGCCATTCACTGGATTTTGGATATCCGACCGCTCCATCGGAATTGGGGTGGTTTTTCCCTTTCACACACCACGCCATTTGGCTCGATGTAGCGCTAGTGAATGGCCACCTTTAGACCTTGCTGAACAAGTTTGGTTCCGTGTCTGTCTTTGCGTGTTTCATGAAATCCTCGTAACTATGTAATCATGCCAGGCTTTATAAATGCCTGACTCACATCAAAGAAGATGGCCGAGCAGACCTTCTTCTCTTCCAGCGCTCTCCCAATAATACTTGTAATTCTATTGGCAATCTCTAGTCTACCAGTAGAATGGTGCTTCCTAAACCCAAACTGATGGTCAGGAATTACGTTGCGTTCTTCTATGATGTAGAGTAGTCTCTTTTAGAGGTGTTTCAAACCACCTTGGACAGAACGGCAGGAGTGAGATGTTTGCGCATCCCTACAGGGAAAAATCACGTGTTGGAATAGAACCTATGAGCGTTTGAAAATAACTTAGGATTTCCAAGATCTGACCAATTTTTTTGTTTCAAGTACAATTTTCATCACCAGTTTTTCCGATTAAGAAATTTTTCAACCTAGGAGGTAGGCAATTTTACGCTCTGTCCAACGGTGTAATTACATTTGAATTTGCATGAAAATTCGGTAGTTATAGCTGTTTCACCGAGATAAGGTCGAAAACATCAAAAGCCATTATGAAAAGATTACGAAGAGGCATTTTT
>CM019171.2:7306168-7322289 GCA_009739505.2 Apolygus lucorum
GAGCAAGAAAAAAAAATTTTTAACCCCCCCTCAAAATTTGAGTTGTTTTACGTTTCAAGGTACGTAGAATACGAAAATCGAATAAAAAAATTTCCGTCCGTCCCGCCGTACGCCGTACGCCGTACGCCGTACGCCGTACGCCGTACGCGGCACTTTTCTTAGCAACACTGGACCGATTTGGTTCAAATTTGGTATATGGGCTCCATTTGGGGTCTAGTTGTGCCGCGAAGCTTTTGGTTGATGTAGGTCACTTCTAAGGGGTGAAAATTAAGGGTTGAAATTTTCAAGAGTGCCCTAGCTCGAAAACTCTCGAAATAAAGGTATCGTTTTTTCACCAATTTTAAATAGTATCGAATTTTTAAAAATTTTTGAGACCACCCGGAGCTCTGTAGGACAAACCGTTCGGTCCCTACGAGTACTTGAAGGTTTTCCTTCGATAAAACAGAATCATGAGTGTGAATCGCAAAGAGGTCTAATCTCCATTCAAATTTTATCGGACTAAAATGCGATCGCTGTTCATTTCTTCGATTTGTTACAGTTTTGCCTTCTGCGTAACCAGTAATCAAATTTCCATATTAAGCTTTCTATTTTTCCAATCGAGTGTGAAGCGTTTAGTTTCTTTCTAATAAACTGATTGTGAAGGTGTGAAGCCAGTATGGTGTGGTAGGTAGTACCTAGCTGGTAGGTAAAAAAAATGTTGGTGGGTAAAAACGCTGCAAATCATTGCTCAAAGGCTTCTTCATTCTTCAGATCACTGATCAGCTGAGTGAGCTCCAAAGCCATTTTCAATCCTATTGAATGGAAGTGCTCTTCCAGGCGTCTCCTGCATTCGAGGAGATCTTCTTCACTCCTCAGATCACTGATCAGCTGAGTGAGCTCCAAAGCCATTTTCAATCCTATTGAATGGAAGTGCTCTTCCAGGCGTCTCCAGCATTCGAGGAGATCTTCTTCACTCTTCAGATCACTGATCAGCTGAGTGAGCTTCAAAGCCATTTTCAATCCTATTGAATGGAAGTGCTCTTCCAGGCGTCTCCAGCATTCGAGGAGATCTTCTTCACTCTTCAGATCACTGATCAGCTGAGTGAGCTCCAAAGCCATTTTCAATCCTATTGAATGGAAGTGCTCTTCCAGGCGTCTCCAGCATTCGAGGAGATCTTCTTCACTCTTCAGATCACTGATCAGCTGAGTGAGCTCCAAAGCCATTTTCAATCCTATTGAATGGAAGTGCTCTTCCAGGCGTCTCCAGCATTCGAGGAGATCTTCTTCACTCCTCAGATCACTGATCAGCTGAGTGAGCTCCGAAGCCATTTTCAATCCTATTGAACGCAGGAAGCTTAAATTTGAGAGGGAAGGTCAAGGGAGAATACAGATGGTGGTAGGTGCTATTGATGGAGAGCCAGTGATCTATACAGAAGGGTGATCTATACAGAAAATAATAAACCTTTGAGCAATGATTTTAATGTCTATCACTTCTGAGCGTCGGAAAATAAGGTTTAAAATTTTGAAAATGCCTTTAGCTCAAAAATTTGTTATGAAGGTATTGTTTTTCGTCAATTTCAAATAGTACCTATTGAATTTTTAGAGACCACTCGGAGCTCTGTCGGACAATCCGTCCGCTTTCTTCGAGAACTGAAGTGTTGGACTTGCGATAAATCAAAACACGAGTGGTGAATCGCAAAAGGGGCCTAATCTCCTTTCAAATTTTAGCTGACCAAAATGCGATCGTTCGGTTCTTCGAATTGTACTCAGTTTTGCGTCCTTAGCATGCAGTTTTTCGAATCGAGCGTGAAGCATTCATTTCTTCCAAATAAACTTGGTACTGAAGGGCTGAACGTAATACGTAGTAGGTAGTAGGTACCTATGGTTGGTCAGTAAAAAAAGGTGACAATGGAAAAGCTGTGATCTTTGCAGACGAGTGATCTATACAGACGAGTGATCTATACAGAAAAATAATAAACCCTTGTGTAATAATTTGCAGCGTTTTTATTACAGATTCGGATTCTACGTCAAATTTCATGAAAAATTCATACCCGAACCGACTTTTCTTATTGCGCGCAACCTGGCTTTTTGAACGCTCTAAGTTGCGCAACTCCACAATTGCACAAAAATTAGGTTTTGGAGAACCCAAAGTGTGGCACATGTTTTTTCATCATTTATTAACGCTAAATCACATGGTGTCATCCGTTTTTCAATTTGACTGGAATTTTTGTAGATGGCGGCCAAAAATTTGGTTGTTATTAGTGAAAATTTTTTTTAAAAAATCGTTATGAGCTTTTAGACAATTTTATTCAGTTCAAGCATGACCGTGCTGCCAGTTTTTATTTTTAACTCCACCGTAGACGTCCCCAAGCCCGTGGTTCAAAAGGAGGTGAGAAAATAAAAAATTTTGAATTTGGTTCGGAAAACTCGGCGCTTTGCGCCTCGGCGGGGGGCTCCGCCCCCCTGCACCCCCCGGTTTATTTCTTTTTCCATACTCTGTATGAAATCATAGGAACACAGAATGTACTTTTGCGATGCTAGTCATCCGTTTAAATAAAAAACAACAATAATAAATGTGGAGTCTTTGGCAATAATAAAATAAATAATTGTTAGACATTTAATTTGGTCTAAAACCCTATAAATGTTATATAAATAAATATGTAACTACAAGAAAAATACTATATAAATTGAGAGCTTTCCAACGAATAATTTCTGCGTTCAACAGGAGAGAAAATGGCCTTGGAGCTCACTCAGCTGATCAGTGATTCCTCAGGCGCCTTCAGCATTCTCCATTGACCCGCCCTCTCAAATTTCAGGTTCCTGCGTTCAACAGGAGAGGAAATGGCCTTGGAGCACACTCAGCTGATCAGTGACCACTCAGGCGCCTTCAGCATTCTCCATTGACCCGCCCTCTAAAATTTCAGCTTCCTGCGTTCAACAGGAGAGAAAATGGCCTTGGAGCTCACTCAGCTGATCAGTGATCACTCAGGCGCCTTCAGCATTCTCCATTGACCCGCCCCTCTCAAATTTCAGGTTCCTGCGTTCAACAGGAGAGGAAATGGCCTTGGATCACACTCAGCTGATCAGTGGCCACTCAGGCGCCTTCAGCATTCTCCATTGACCCTGCCTCTCAAATTTCAGCTTCCTGCGTTCAACAGGAGAGAAAATGGCCTTGGAGCACACTCAGCTGATCAGTGATCACTCAGGCGCCTTCAGCATTCTCCTCTGGCCCTGCCTCTCAAATTTCAGCTTCCTGCGTTCAACAGGAGAGAAAATGGCCTTGGAGCTCACTCAGCTGATCAGTGACCACTCAGGCGCCTTCAGCATTCACCATTGACCCGCCCTTTCAAATTTCAGGTTCCTGCGTTCAACAGGAGAGAAAATGGCCTTGGAGCTCACTCAGCTGATCAGTGACCACTCAGGCGCCTTCAGCATTCTCCATTGACCCTGCCTCTCAAATTTCAGGTTCCTGCGTTCAACAGGAGAGAAAATGGCCTTGGAGCTCACTCAGCTGATCAGTGACCAATCAGGCGCCTTCAGCATTCTCCATTGACCCGCCCTCTCAAATTTCAGGTTCCTGCGTTCAACAGGAGAGGAAATGGCCGTGGAGCACACTCAGCTGATCAGTGACCACTCAGGCGCCTTCAGCATTCTCCATTGACCCGCCCTCTAAAATTTCAGCTTCCTGCGTTCAAAGGGAGAGAAAATGGCCTTGGAGCTCACTCATCTGATCAGTGACCACTCAGGCGCCTTCAGCATTCTCCATTGACCCGCCCTCTCAAATTTCAGGTTCCTGCGTTCAACAGGAGAGGAAATGGCCTTGGAGCACACTCAGCTGATCAGTGACCACTCAGGCGCCTTCAGCATTCTCCATTGACCCGCCCTCTAAAATTTCAGCTTCCTGCGTTCAAAGGGAGAGAAAATGGCCTTGGAGCTCACTCAGCTGATCAGTGACCACTCAGGCGCCTTCAGCATTCTCCATTGACCCGCCCTCTCAAATTTCAGGTTCCTGCGTTCAACAGGAGAGA
The DNA here is from genome assembly GCA_009739505.2 of Apolygus lucorum. Taxonomy (NCBI): domain Eukaryota; kingdom Metazoa; phylum Arthropoda; class Insecta; order Hemiptera; family Miridae; genus Apolygus; species Apolygus lucorum. Next base: position 7,310,176 of record CM019171.2, read on the forward strand.
AAATGGCCTTGGAGCTCACTCAGCTGATCAGTGACCACTCAGGCGCCTTCAGCATTCTCCATTGACCCCTGCCTCTCAAATTCAGGTTCCTGCGTTCAACAGGAGAGAAAATGGCCTTGGAGCTCACTCAGCTGATCAGTGACCAATCAGGCGCCTTCAGCATTCTCCATTGACCCGCCCTCTCAAATTTCAGGTTCCTGCGTTCAACAGGAGAGGAAATGGCCGTGGAGCACACTCAGCTGATCAGTGACCACTCAGGCGCCTTCAGCATTCTCCATTGACCCGCCCTCTAAAATTTCAGCTTCCTGCGTTCAAAGGGAGAGAAAATGGCCTTGGAGCTCACTCATCTGATCAGTGACCACTCAGGCGCCTTCAGCATTCTCCATTGACCCGCCCTCTCAAATTTCAGGTTCCTGCGTTCAACAGGAGAGGAAATGGCCTTGGAGCACACTCAGCTGATCAGTGACCACTCAGGCGCCTTCAGCATTCTCCATTGACCCGCCCTCTAAAATTTCAGCTTCCTGCGTTCAAAGGGAGAGAAAATGGCCTTGGAGCTCACTCAGCTGATCAGTGACCACTCAGGCGCCTTCAGCATTCTCCATTGACTTGGTTGCACGTGACCACATTGACCCAGCATTCCATGGCTTGGTTGCACGTGAATCTCATTATAAAATTCGCGTAACGGTTTTTTCTGTCGCTTTTTCGTGACGATTTTTTCTTCGGTAGGTCATCGCAAAAACACATTCTGTGTTAAAATAAACGTGATTTCGACCACAAAACTGATGCTTTTGTGAAAGAAATGTTAATTTTTCTTCTTGAAATCTTGGTCTTTCTCAAGACGGATGACACCCTGTGATTCAGCGTCAAAAAATTATGAAAAAACATGTGCCACACTTAGGGTTCTCCAAAACCTAATTTTCGCGCAATTGTGGAGTTGCGCAACTTAGAGCATTCAAAAAGCCAGGTTGCACGCAATAAAACAAATCGATTTGGGTATGAATTTTTCATGAAATTTGACGTAGAATCCGAATCTGTGATTCTAGGTTCTAATTGAAAAAAAGGTTCTATTTGAAAAAATGAAGTTAGTGGCAATTGCGAACGATTGCGCGCAACTTTTTTGCGCAAAAGTATTTTTCCTGAGTTCCTCACAAAAAATCATGAAGAATTACGTTGATCGGAATTTTTTACGCTGTATTTTGCGGAAATGAAGGGGGTGTAATCTTTACGTGAAACCCCCTGTATATGTGCATAATAGTTTTTAGACTCCGTAAAAAACTAGCAAAATACACTGTTCTGAGCTAGATAGGTTCTAAATAGGAATAAGCACATCGTTTTTCCCTCCAAGGTCTTTTGCTGGGACTCTGAAGAAAACTGTTGTCTCAATTCCAAACGAACGTCTGCTCCAGAGCTTACGGAGCACTTAAAGAGAGAAGGAAGATCCCATTTGAAACTCCTAAACGGTCTATTTACTCTTTGTTTTACCCGTGAAATCGTCTGACGATTAAGAAGGATGTGATTACCGGGCGGGAAGAGGCTGGTGGGATCTGCTCATTAGAGTTTTCAAGCCCTGGAGGCTTCCACCGTTTAGAATCAATCTCGGCGTCAGTTGTGTACCTACTCCCCACCAAACTATCCATCTACTGGCTTCTCGTACCCGCTCCGACTACCTGAGTAATACTTCAACCCTAGAATGGAAATCTACTAAACCTTACTCCTCACTGTGTTGAGGTGGTTGTATAACCGAGTGGGCGTAGGTAGCACCTCAAAACTATGGCTCAGTAAAAAGGTAAAGTAAAGTAAGTAAAGTAAACAACCATTTCAGGATGGATTTTCGTCCGACCGTCATTCCTGGCTTCGCGGACGTCCATCAGCTGTCTTCCAGAGGGCAGATCAGAATTTATTCCGATTATTGCGCTCAAGGTCGTTGCCCTCACCGCCCTGAGGAAAGCGGGAGCCCCGTACGTACGAAAACACGCCCCAAGACCGAGATTTGAACGCACGACCTCCCGCAGTAGTCGGTTCGTGCCTCGCACCTAGAAACGCATACACTCAGCATCTCCATCAAGGAGATAGGAAATTTTACGTTATTTCCAACGGTGTAATCAGATTTTAGTTTGCATAAGTGCATTAAAAATTGCATTAAAAAAATGTCAGTAAAATTTATCTGTTTTACTGAGATAAGGTTCCTCATCTTTCAGCTCCAGGCTCCGTCTCCACTCTAACTTCTCCTTTGCAGCGTGCTAGTTCTCTCAACTTTTTCCGCAAGTTTTGAAACGTATTCTTCATTTTTGGCTACCAAATCATCCAATAATTGACTTTGATTCGTCCTCGTAAATTCCAAGCAGTTTTTCAATTGCTCATTTTCTTTAAAAATTTCAAATTCTTCTTTAAGGTTTTCAATCTTTTTCAAAATTTCAGAATTTTCTTTTCGTATGATTTTGATTTTACATGCTGCCTTTTTCGACAATAACTCAAAGCAATTTCCATTGCTATCACTTTGGTTGCCAATGAAATATTATCTTTTTCTTTTACACTCAGTTCCATTTTCAATTTTGAGAACACGTCGGCGTAAAGCTTATTTTGTAGGACCTGTAGATTTGTTAATTTTCAGCTCATTTTTCAATAGCAGAACTGCTTTTCTGGTGGAATCCTCGTTGATTTGAGATTCACTCGATGCATTTTTCAGGGAGCTCACTTCCATCATCATATCTCTCCCGTCTTCCTCAAAATTAATTTCCATTGCTCCGATTTTTGATATGTAGTTTTTGATGATTTGATCTTTTTCATTAGTTGCTTTGGACATATTTAATTTCTCATTTGTGCTGTTGACACCTGGAAACTTTTTATCTCGACATAACCGTGTGCCACAGAAGTTTGCCGTCAAGTAACAAGAATGTTTTTCGATGAATTTCAAATCTCCTAGTCGCTTTTCTTCCTGTTTTATTTCATAATTTGCCGATTCCCTGGCTGCTTCCGCGTTTTGGGGACAAAACACTGAGTGGAAATAGAGCACACCGCACTCGATGCCTCAACTTTTATCCTCCTCTACCCAGTTTTTGGGAGAACGCCTGTCCGGAAGATCTCTCATATTCCCTAGGTTACCTCCTCCTCGGTACTCGTTTACCGTTCCCTCGTTGGTCCCCTGATGGTCCCCAGTCCATCATCATTACCCAATGAGCTCGTTATCCCACCGATGCCACCACTGTTAAAGTTTTACATTAAAGAGAGAAACTGCACTCATTGACATCAAAACCGGAACTACTTTTTATAATTTACGCTAACCAAAACCATCACCAAGTGGCAGTCACATGCAACATTTCTCAAATCCATAACAAGGAAATGAGCTCTAGAATCGATTCGTGGCCTGTGATCGTGATGAAACACCCTGTAAATCCACCTATTACCATCTCCTCTGAAAGCGTACAAAAAATAGCTCAGAAACGGCCAAGTCCTCCTGCAGAAGGGCGTACGTACCCATAGATGTAGAGGATAGAGAGGAAACGGCCTATGCCTGGCTACGTTGGGGTTTGGTCGGGAAATTAAAGTGAAAGTTCACCCCGCTCTCGCCCGGACCAACATATAGGAGGTACACTTGCCCTTTAATTCTGTGTTAAAAGATAGGAGGAATGTTTTTGAAATACAATAGGTTGTAACAGGGACATTCAATCGAAAAACACACCGAAATAAACATGAAAGAGCATTAAAAAATCTATACAGTCATGTGCATATCATGGAGCTACGTTGGATTATGATGGCATTACAGGGGCTGGAAGTAAAAACGGATATTTCGCAGCACAATATTTCGCCTTGTTGGAATTCAACATTTCATTTTCAAACGAAGCATGACGTCATGCATCAAAAGAAGCTTCTAATTACTTCCTTCAACGTGTACTTTGTGGCATTTGAAGACATTCATGCTTAGAGTAGAAGAACCTGTTCAAAAATTAATAAACCATTTTTAAAAAAATAGAAGCACGTGTTGAAGGAAGTAATTAGAAGCTTCTTTTGATGCTTGACGTCATGCTTTGTTCTAAAATGAAATTTTGAATTCCAACAAGGCAAAATATTGTGCGGCAAAAAATCCGTTTTTACTTCCAGCCCCTGTAATGCCATCATAATCCAACGTAGCTCCATGATATGCACATGACTGTATAGATTTGTTAGTGCTCTTTTACGTTTATTTCGGTATATTTTTCGATTGGAGGCCTCTGTTACGACCTATTGTATTTCAAAAACGTTCCTCCTATCTTTTAAGACAGAATTATTGGGCAAGTGTACCTCCTTTTTTTCAGAACTTCCACTTCACTGGCCGACCAGAGTCAGACATAGGCGTTTCCTCTCTACCTTCTACCTCTAGGTATGTACGTACCTGCCCGCTTGGAACACAGCGTCGAAAATTGTTCACTGATTTTGTTTTTTATTCTTGCCATCTGCGAGAGTCTTGAAATGTTCACCAATCTATCCTTGAATTGCCTATTCAGTGACCCACTAACAGTTTTCACTCATGTAGGCACTGATTCGAATTTAGCACAAGAAATTCACAAAAGATGGACCCTCATCCATAACTTGAGCCACGTGGCGCTATCCCCAATAGTCGGATAAATTCCCCCAAGACGAGGGTTGGAAAACGAGAATTAAATTGTGATTTGAGATTCTCCTCGAGGGAACGGATTTTAGGGTTTATTCATTTACCAGGTTAAATAGTGGTTATAACACGACCCGTTCCAAGGCACCTTGGGAGAACGGTTCTCGAGTAATTGTTACTGTACCCGTTACTCCCTCGACTTCCCATCATCAGAGCCAGAAGAGGAAAAAAGTCCCTTTCCCTGGGGCGCCCATAAAATTTCATTTCCCCGCGGCCGTTCTCAGAAGCCCGTTTATCTTGATTCACCGTGATTACAGTGGCCTTATGGTTTTTCCTAAGAAAGTTTTCCTTCCCCGTGCCTCGGGAACTATAACTCAGAAAATTGGAAAGGGGAGTTGTGCTGGGCTGTTTCCGCGCCTCGAGTCGACGAACCCCCTCCGCCCGCAGCACCCCTAACGAGTGCTATTTGAATTACGACTGGGTTTGTCTGAGCGAACACGAGTAGTCGACCCATTTATCTCATTTTCTGCAACCGCTTTCATTCTTTACTGTCAAATTAGCAGGGGCATTAGTCACTCAATTACAAGCCCTGGGGAAGATTTACTTTGCGATCATCTGCATCCACCCTTGCGTTGCTACAGGTTAGGCTACATCCAGTTCAAGTTTGGACCATTTCGAGAAACGTGTATTCCAACTGAGTCAACCGAGGTCTTTTCGAAGCAGAACAAAGTATCATCTAGGAAAGAATTTGAAAAATTTCAACTTGTTGATCGTCTTATATGGTAATTTTCGTAATATTTGCTAAACTATAAAATAAAATTTTTGTCTACTCTGCCCAAGCCTTAGTTTACAACCGATTTACGTGGTTCTTTTTTAGTTCAATGCGGAAATCTATCTAGGTATGTACTTTATCACCGGAATTTTGATTTGCCAATGAAGGAGGGGGGAGGAAGAGTTGAAGCTGAAAAAAAAACGCTGCAAATCGTTACACAAAGGTTTATGATTTTTCTAAACAGATCACACGTCTGCAAAGAACACGGCTTCGCCATTGTCACCACCAACCAACATGATGAAAAACATCGATCGCATTTCGGTCAGCTAAAATTTTAACGGAGATTAGGCCTCTTTTGCGATTCACACTCGTGTTTCTGACTTATCGTAATTTCCGTAGAGAGCGAACGGTTTGTCCTACAGATCTTCGCATGGTCTCTAAAAATTGTTAAAATTCAATACTATCTTAAATTGATGGAAAAATAATACCTTTATATCAACCATTTTTGAGTTAGGGCGTTTTCAAAATTTCAAAATTCATTTTTGAACCGTTAGAAGTGACCTACATCAACCAAAATCTTCTGGGCACAACTGGAACCCGAATGGAGCCTACATACCAAATTTCATCAAAATCGGTCAATGCTAAGTGGCAAAAGTGCCGCGTACGGCGGACGGACGGCCAGATTTTGGTTTATTATTTTCAATAATGAACCTTTGGAATCGACCAAGAAAAAAAAAATTTTAACACCCCCTCAAAATTTGATGGTTTACGTTTCAAGGTAAGTACGTAGAATCCAAAAATCGAATAAAAATTTGGCCGTCCGTCCGCCGTACGCGGCACTTTTGCCACTTAGCATTGACCGATTTTGATGAAATTTGGTATGTGGGCTCCATTTGGGGTCTAGTTGTGCCCCGAAGCTTTTGGTAGGTGTAGGTCACTTCTAAGGGTTCCAAAATCAATTTTGAAATTTTGAAAACGCCCTAACTCAAAAAATTTCGATATAAAGATATTGTTTTTCCTTCAATTTAAGATTCTATAGAATTTTTAGAATTTTTTGAGACCACGCGGAGCTCTGTAGGACAAACCGTTCGCTCCCTACGAAAATTTAAGGGTTTATATTGAAATATATATGTATATATATATATATATATCAAAACACGAATGTGAATCGCAAAAGAGGCCTAATCTCCGTTCAAATTAGAGCTGACCGAAATGCGATCAATGGTTGGTAATTTTGATTTTTTTTTTTTTGCTTCATATTGGATGGTTGGTGATTTTGTAGACGAGTGATCTATATAGAAAAATGATTAACCATTGTGTAATAATTTGCAGCGTTTTTATTCGATTTTCAGATTCTACGTATCTTGAAATGTAAACCAACAAATTTTGAGGGGGGGGGGGGTTAAAAAAATTTCTTGGTCAATTCTAAAGGTTCATTTTTGAAAATAATAACCCAAAATGTGCATTTTCGAGCTCAATCTTGTATATTCTGCCCTCTCACTACTATCTAAGACCTAATCGAGCTATTTATCAACCTCCATTCTTCTTCCATGCTCCACTGATAAATTCATACCTACTGCCTTTTTCCCAAAGCAGTATTGCCTTCCAGCTATTAGGTTCTCTCTAGCCTTTTCAAAACCCCTCGAGGTATTTTCTTTTCTCTTTTCTATTTCTTCTTTTCCAGTTTTCAGATCAGTTGATTGGTTCAGTTCTTTCTCTCATTTTTCTTTAGATTCGGCGAATCAGGCGATTTTTCAATTTTTCTGTCTCATTTAGATTTTTCCATTTTCAATCCAGTATGATTATTCTTTTGTTCTTTTCAGCCTTTGTATTTGCCAAAGCATTTTTGACTTCGACCAAGAAGAATTTCAAACTTTTCACCCCCCCGCCCTCAAAATTTGTTGGTTTGTGTTTCAAGGTACGTAGAATCCAAAAATCGAACTTTCCTCAGTTAGCATTGACCGATTTTGATGAAATTTGGCTATTTGGCTGGAATGTATGCTCTGTTTGAGGCCTAATTGATTATTTATAATAGAACGAAACCAGAATTCCGTAGGACTAACCTTTCACTTCTAAGAGGATATTTATTATATGCATGAATATTCATGTATTTTCATCAATTAGAATTTTTCAATTTTTGGAAACTTATGGCACCACTCATCTCTATGCAAACAAATCATTGTAAATTAATCAGAATTATAAGTGGCTTTCTGAGATCTTAGGCTCCTTGGAAGGTAGTTGGCACTTCTTTCAATACAGTGGGGCACCTATAACTGAGCTGTTACTCTGTGGGTTGGACGAATGATAAATCAACTTGGTTGTGAATCGCACATGAGCATTTATGAAGTGCAATATCTGTTCGTTTCTTCGAATAATATAATTTCTCGTTAATCACTCTTGTCCTTCCGTATTGCTGACAACCACAAGTTTGATTTTTTTTCTTTTTGTTTGTTTGTTATTGGGACGGGGCAAGCCCTTAGTCAATTAGACCATAAGTTTGATCTATTGTGACAGGATTCCCTTTTTCACTTAAGTTCTCTACTTTCACAAAGTGAAGGAGTTTTTTCGGGCGTTTCCCGAGCAATTTCGGCCGGTACAAGAGTACCCTTACCGAAATGCCGGAATCTGGTAGATGCTACAGCAGGACACTCACAGAGGACGTGTTTTGCTGTTTCGACTCCTCCGCAGCAGAGCCGACATCAGGAAACCCACAATGGTGCGAAGTTCCTTCCCCCTTAGTGACAGCAGAGCTTTTGCTCTTTTTTTAGAGATGGTGATTAGCTGCTTGGCTTGCATCTGCTTTGGGGTGTTGCGCCAGTACGCAGCTCTCTTGCTGTCCTCCCATTTTTGGACCTGTTGAGTAACGAAGTACTTAATAACCCCGAGTAGGGGTTCAGGACCAAAGCATTGGATTCTGATCCCTGCTTAGCGAGTCGATCGGCTTCTTTATTGCCATCTATTCCTTCATGGCCAGGGACCCAGAGCAAAGTTAACTTATTACCCCGAGCTGCAGCCTTCAAGTTTGATAGAACGATGTTTTGCTGGTGGGTCCTTCCCGTCAAAATACTCCAGATTGCACATTCTTTTATATGATTGGTTTAGTTACTGTTAATATAAAAGCCGTGTTTTTTGCAGACGGTGAATCTAGAGAAATCATTACAGATAAATAATGAACTGTTGCGTAATAATTTATAGCGGGTTTAAAAAAATGTATTCAGCTAGGTGATAATCTAACGTTTTGAGGTGCCTGAAGTTCAACATTCCAGACTTGACATTGCCAAAAATTTGACTTTGCTTGTATCAAATATTTACTTCCCCGTCGACCCTTCAATGACGTTTTTTTAAAAAAAAATATTAGAGCATCAAGAATCTCGAATGAATTCTCCTTTCCCCCAGCAGTTTTCTCAAACCCCTTCCTACTCAACCCCTCTGGGACGACCTCGACTTCATTTCGCCGTAGAGTGGGACTTGGTCAGGAATAAATCATCAGAAATCTCTTTCGGAGCTCTGAATGGATTAGCCTTCCAGGAGAACCCGGACCTGAAGAACCTCCCTGATTCTTCCACTTCATAAAAACCTGATGGAGGTTTGAGAAAGAGCGCGCCAACGCGGACGGAATATAATATTGGAGACATTTTTACGCGAAATGAATATTGAATAAGTATTGACGGTGGAATGCCTAACTCTGACCTAGAATAATCTTGAGGGATAATACATTTCGCCTTCGAAGCCTTCAACAATGTGGGGTAGAGCCGATTTCGGTTTATTATCTTCAAAAATCAACCTTTGGAATCGAGCAATAATTTTTTTTCTCGTAACAGTGGAATTGTCTCTCTCTCTCTTCTTTAGAATTTTTTGAGGCACCTTTTGAGGGTGATTTATCGGGATGAGTTGACAAAATCACGAGGAGTTCATGCTTCAACTAGACCCCCTCTCTACAGGCCTAATTAGTCGAATCTGATCCCTCCTGACGAGGTGGTTTCCCGGGCATCACATGAGGCAGGAATCTTGGAAGTTTGGCGAGTCCGTGGCCTGAGCGACCCCATCACAGACCGAGTTTCTCACCCTAGAGATCTCAACTATGGGCAGCTCGTCAGGAACTTGCTTCCAACTTTACAGGAGAGAAAGGAAACGGTTGGCACTGAGAGCCGAGTCACGCAGTTTGTTTTGCTAAGAGGAAAGTTGCCTTCTCCACATTATTTTATACTTCTTCTTTCCGAACGTTTAGGTATATCGAAGTTGAACTACCTTATGCTGGAGTTATATGGAACTTAGTGGGCGACAATGTAATAGTGCGGGGCTGTAGTTGGGCGAACTTGAGTGTTTCATCTCCCTCGTTATAGTTGACTTACTGCACTTTGTATAGTTTACTACAACCAAACGTACTGGAAAACTAGATTTTATTAACCACACGGCGCTTTTGGTACGACGTGATGAAACTTTCATGGGTTACAGGAACCTCTAGCTAGTAAAAATGCAGTAATCTTCAGCCAATAAAAGTGCAGGAGAGTTAGCAAATCAGAATACGCAAGTCCTATTCAGAGCCAGTCAGAATACAGGCATCTTATTCATTCATAATTCAAGAGTCTCAATGTGAGCCAGTAGGAAAGCATAAAGTTCAACGAACAGTGAAAAGAATAAGCACGTGAAATTATCTGGATTCGTGGATGCTCGAGGGGGGTATTGATAATTTTTCGGGTTGTGCCGTTGATGAACCCCACTGCACTTAAATTGGTGAAGCAATAAGTAGCTAAGAGTTAAATAACCAGAACCAATAGGGGTGCGCCTGATTTTTCAAAATTTTTTGATCGAAAATTTTCAAAATCATAGAAAAAGGGTTCTTACGTTAGAAGTGCCGGGAATGGCAGTAGGACCAAAATTTAACCTTAATGGTGGTTTATTTACTTTACTTACGTACAATTCAAATTCGATCAAAATGGTGTATTTTTTTTGACCGACCCTCATAAGTTTATGGTTTACGTTTCAAAAACTCAGAATCCGAAAAACAAATAAATTTTTTTTTTCCTCCGTCGTTTTTAATGAAATTTGGTATAGGTAACGGCCCCGAAGCTTTTCGTTATTTTCACTTATAAGGTAAACGCACTAGTAGTCGACACTGCGTCAGTAGTCGTCACCTCCTTCTATAAATGAGAAAAGCTAAGGATATAGGACACTATTACAGTTCCAGGTCATGGTTTTGATCTTCCAAAGGCTTCTGAATTATTATTAAAGTGCTTATATATTATGTACTCAAAGTGAGCAGTGATTTATCAAAGAAAGACTGATTTAATCGATATTATGCTGTAAGTAAACACCTTAATATATATCCTATTGGTTTTACTGTGACTGATACACAAAATTTATTTATACAAATTCAACAACAGTAACAACATAACCAATCATTGCAATCAAAATAAACTGAGTTTACACTTGTCGACTTCTGATACGAATCCCATGTCTATTTCAACCGCTAACGTAGGCCACTGTCGACTTCTGAAGAAATCTTCTCTCCCACTGTCGACTACTAGTGCAAAATTAGACTTTGGAAAACCTATTTTTACCCTATGAAGCTCAAATTTTAACAAAATTTCCCGTTATATCGTATGGGGAGGGTATTTTGTCCACTTTAAGCCGACAATAACTTGAAAAAACTAAATTTTGAAAGGTGGGAGCAAAAAATACCTGTCGGAATTTCCTTAAGGTCGACTACTAGAGCTTTTTCCTCAAAAAAGTTAAGGTTGAGCTCCACATTAGTCTATTGGTTTCTTGAAATTTCAAGTTGTGTTTAAAAATTTCTATTTTCTAAAATTGAAAAAAAAAACATTAAAAAATATATTTTGGAAAAAATTATTCAAGCTTTAATTTATTGTTTGAGGATCCAATGGACTAAAGTATAGACGACCATAAATTACTACTTACAAGGAAAAAATGTCAAGTCAATTGTCGGAACCGTTTTCGAGATCCAGGGAAACAAAAATGGGTCCTCCGAGCAACTTTAGTATTGTTCCTGCCAATGAGAATACAGTTCTTCACTCAATCAAGATGCAGGAATCTTAATGATAACCAGAATGGAGGAACTTCAACCCATTCAGAAGCAGAAACTTTCAGCCAATTGAAAACCAATGAGTAAGATGGTAGTTAGTTATTGTACCTATTTGACTTGGAATGTAGGCTTTCATATCTTACTCTCGAAAAATGTGAAGACATTATGATGATGGGCCTTGGATCCTGTTGATGTTTTTATAATGACTGACGAATCAAGGTAGGCTCGATAAAAAATGGATGCCGCCTCAGTGGAACGACATTACATCCGCTGTCCTTTCCTCGATTAATCGTATAAATACACCAACCTGAAGGAAAGTTAGAGCAGATGCGGCTCATCTCTCATCTTCTATTAATACAATGGGAGAGGGTTTTATGAATGAGAAGCCATAAACCCCGGTGTTTGGGTAGTGAGGGAGAGAAAATGGCAGATATCCCTGTTTCTGTCCCACACGCTATTTCTAAGGCGGAAACGCGGTATCCACCGCTTCTGTCTCCGTCTTTCCTTCTTCTAACAAGGTTCTAACTAATACATCGGAAAAAAAGGGGCCCCCCTTAGCTCGCCCTAGATCAAAGAACGTCACGGACAGCCATTTGGCAGGGAGCCGTTTCCTACGGTACGCTTAATCATCTCGCCAGCTACGTCCAGAATATGAAGGGAGAAAAAAATGTTACAGAACCGGTGATGGATTTATAGTGACCTACAATCACTCAA
>CM019171.2:7322389-7350597 GCA_009739505.2 Apolygus lucorum
TTTTTTTTTGTACAATTTTCCCATACCTACTTTTATGGTTTCACCATGTTTTTTTTTTGCTACGGGTTCCTTCTCAAAACCCATAAAAGAGAAGTGGCGCTCAACTATGAGATGATGATTTATTTCATTTTATTTTTTTCCCTTTATCACTGTTTTGCAATTTTCATGAATTTGGGTTTACCGAGTAGAACCCACTCCACTGAGCGAAGCCAGGCCACCACTCAGGTGCGTACTAACTAAATAGTGTAACAGTGGCGCCTCACGTGGGGCTCGATTTTAAATCCATTTTCATGAAATTCTAAATTGGGAGAATTTGTTTTTTTCTCGATCCGACGCTTTTGGATTCTTTATTTAGACGGTTGCTCCCAAATAAAAGAAAGCTCTTCAAGTGACTGTTAGTTTACTTCGGAGTTTTTCTCGAAAATAAATTTCGAAATTTAAAATTTAGTTTGAAATTTGAAAATTTAAAATTCGACTTTGATAGAGAGGTTCATTCATTGTTTTGCCTATCCCGATCTCCTGTCATTTTCTTTCCTAAACTTTCCTTTGAATTCGAGGAACCTAACGGCTACATATTCGCCCGTTTCGACCATACCTATACTCGTGACACCGACGCGCGATCGTAATTCGCTTCAATCACCTCCGTCGTCGTTCCAGCTGATCATCGCCTGCTGAATAGTTCTGTGCCTGTTTATCACCCATCTGTTCGGGTTCACAAGTGTTCTTCTCCGCTTAGGTACCTACCACTCAGTTTTTCAAACTCTATGCCCTTGCGTCACGAGTCATTAATATGGCTTCATATTTGAACTTGATGTGTATAGACTTCTGAAAGAAGAGTTGCAACACGAATTGAGCATTCGCGGCCCTCGCGGATACCGGTAAAGTTTCAGAACTCCGGGCTCGTCTTCGTGATGCGTTTCTCAAAACATGTTACCTCAACCCGATATGGTGTCTGCGTTGGTACCAAAAGATGAGCTTGTTCTCTGCGAGATCAAGATAGCGGAATTCAACCGAGATGATTGAGGTGATGGATGTGGGCGACGTCAATGAAGTTCGTAGGTACGATTCCAGACTCTGGCATTGGTACAATCGTCTCGACCGTCAGACGTTTATAGATGATGAGCAAGCTGCAAAGAAGAATATGCTTCTCGGTCAACTGAGACATATGATCGGCATCGTAGGTGTTTGCTTACCAGGACAGAGAGCCACTCCCATCGAACCAACTGCTACTCCTGCAAGGAAGGGAACACTGCTGGAGGACTCTCCGACTTGAAGCCGCCAACGCCACCATCAGTGCATGTTTCTCGTCAAGGCCCCCTAAGTGACTCTCTGCGTAGCCGAAGAAGCTCTGTCTTCTCGCATGCCTCTGTGTCTTCTCGCCAAAGCTCTCCGGTCAGACACCAGACAACCACCGACTCCATCATAGCTTCCATGTTTTCCGCGATCCGAAGATATATAAGTGGACTTGCAGTACTCTGGTGACGACAATAGGCAAACGCTCATGTCTTTTCTTGCAGATGTCGAGGAGAAGCAAGGCTATCGAGAGGTGTGACGCCCGCTGAATTATTCCGTGGAGCTGGAGAGCTATTCAAAGGAAGCGCCCTGACCTTGGTTCCGCTCTCAGCGCGCCTCCATAAGAAATTGGGATGAGCTGGTGCGTCGTCTGAAGGAAACCTTTCTCGACCCCCGACTATCATGAACGGTTGCTGGACGAGATCAGAAAGAGAACTCAAGGCCCTGAGGAGAAGCCATCTATATTCATTGCAAACATGAAGACGATGATTGAGCGCTTACCAGAACCCATAACTGAGCTGCAGAAGGTCAAATTGATCCAGCGAAATCTGAGGAAAGAGTACCTCGTTGTGTTGCCCTCTCACGACTTACCAAACAGTTGATGAGCTTGAGTCCGTCCGTCAATAGGCTGCACATTGGTCAATCGTGGGCTTCAGATTTGAGGAGCCATCATCAAGAAATCTCGTGGAAACCACAGCTCGCATACACTGGTCGTCGTAAACAGGATTCTGTGCCCAGCCAGAAGCAAAATTTCTTCAGCAGATCTGCTGCAGTGGAATCCACACCAAGTACTCCTAAAGTCTCTACCCAGCCATCAACTCAAGCCAAACAGCCAACAACTTCAGGTCAGAAGAAAGCAGCCTTTGGAAACAATCCCACAGATGCCTAAGTCGTTATAATAAGCTGATCTGTTGGCATTGTAGGGAATCTGGCCATCGCTATCAAGATTGCCTGCAGTTTCCGGCAAATTTCCTGCCTTAAGTGTGGAACGCCGAACGTCTCCAGATCTACCTGTCCCAATGCAACATCCCAAAGGCGGGAAACGCCTAGTGGGGCCTGACACTCCTGTGTTAGGCCCACATCATCACCCCAAGACAACACTCAAAGACCCAGAGTGGTTGGAGTGGAAAGGTTTCGTCACCACCTTTCTCTCTTCCTGCCATTCAACTCATCCATTCGATCCACACTTCCAGCCGTCATGAATGTCGACCGTACGTAGCTGTGGACATTTATGGAATGAAATTCCATGGTCTTTTGGATTCGGGTGCTGACAGAACTCATCTTGGAGCTTCTGGATTTAGAAAACTCCAACAACTCGGCATCACAGATTTGACCCCATCATCCTTGACAGTGCAAGTAGCAAACGGCCAACACTGCATGACAGCAGGATCTCTACAAGTTCCAATAACTCTGAAAGGTTTGGTGAGAGTATTGGACTTTGTGGTCGTACCTGCCACTTCAAGGGGATATCATTCTCGGAATAGACTTTTGGAAGAAGAATTCCACCTTATCCCTGATGTGACTCAAGGAACCTTTACCCTTGGTAACTATTCTCAGGTTGGATGCATCAATACCACATCACCTGTCGTTATTAGTCATGAAGAACTTCCAAAGGCTTCAAAGCTTCGTGTTGAATGCATTACGGACCGATTTTCGCAATCTGCCAACGCCCAAGATTGGACTTGCCAAAGACGTTGAACACCATATTGATACCGGCGATGCAAAACCAGTTAAACAAAGGTACTATCGCCAGTCACCCTTATTCTTGAGGTAATGCATCGTGAATTGGATGATATGTTGCAGAATGGCGGTAGTGCAGAAATCGTGCAGTCCCTGGTCCTCACCTGTTGTGATGACCACAAAGAAAGATGGTACACACCGGTTCTGCGTGGACTACCGCCAGGTGAACAAAATAACTCAGAAAGATGCTTATCCCATACCTTACGTTTCTCACATACTGGACCGCTTACGGGATGCAAGGTACCTGTCCTCAATTGATATCAAAAGTGCTTTTTGGCAGATTCCAATTGCCAAAAGTAGCCAGCAGGAAAACAGCTTTCACTGTTCCAGGTAGAGGTCTGTTTGAATTTTTGAGAATGCCATTTGGACTCGTAATTCTCCAGCTACTTGGCAGCGATTTGTTGATTCAATCATTGGACCAGATCTTGAGCAGCACGCCTTTGTGTACCTCGATGATATTGTTCTGGCCTCCCATGACTTTGATGGTACACCTGAAGGTCCTGGACAAAGTTCTGTCGAGGCTTCAGGAACGAGGATTGACTCTCAACTGGGAAAAAAAAAGCCAGTTCTGCAGACCCAGCCTTGCATACCTAGGCTATGTTGTGGATAGGAGCGGCCTTCATGTAGACCCTGCAAAGGTATCAGCAATCGTTGACTACCCAAAGCCTGTAAATCTGAAGCAACTCCGCAGATTTCTAGGGATGGCATCGTGGTACAGGCGCTTTGTGCCTAACTTTTGCGTTTACTGACTGCTCCACTCACACAGCTGACTAAGAAGAGCCAGAAGTGGATCTGGGACGAAGCCCAAAGTGAAGCATTCTCAGCACTCAAAGAGAAGCTAATAAGCGCTCCCATCCTGAACTGTCCAGACTTCAGTAGACCTTTTATCATCCGGACAGATGCTAGTACATCGGGTCTTGGTGCAGTGCTTTGTCAAGAATTTGGAGACAAGGAAGAAAATCCTCTAGCCTATGCCCAGTCGGAGCCTCAACAAACACGAAAAACACTACACAGCAAGTGAATTGGAATGCCTAGCAGTTCTATTCGCCCTTGAGAAGTTTCCGACCGTATGTAGAAGGAACAACTTGTAACTGTCATCACTGATCACTCATCTCTTACTTGGCTTCACAACTGAAGGACCCACATGGAAGGCTTGCTCGTTGGCTCTTCGTATGCAACACATATGACATGACGATCATCCACCGTCCAGGAAGGTCCAACCAAGTTGCTGATGCCCTTTCAAGGATTCACGAAGAGTGCAGTACAGCTGTTGCTGCGATTAATTCCTGCTCAGACGATCCATGGTACCTGAAAATGAAGACACTAGTAGAAAACCAGCCAGACCACTTCCCTGATTGGTCAATCGTGAATGGCAAGCTCCACAAACGAGTTCTGTCAAACAAACGATTGTTTGGGTTTGAAGACTCGTGGAAAATTGTTGTTGCCAAGAAGGACCGACCATCAATTCTCAATAGTTGCCACGATAACCCTCTCTCATCGCACATGGGCGCATTTAAGACGATTTCACGGCTCAAGGAAAAGTACTATTGGCCTGGCATGGCCACAGATGCCAAAAAGTATGTCGCTCGTTGTAGAGTATGTCTTGCTCAAAAGCCATCACAGCAATTGCCAGCAGGACTGTTCGGGAATCAAAAGCAAGTTTCAGAGCCGTTTTCAGATAATAAGTGCTGATTTCATGGGTCCATTTCCATCGTCTTCGAGCCAAAACAGGTTTTTGCTTGTTATCACTGATTATTTCAGCAAATTCTGTTTGATGCTCCCTATGCGCAGTGGTACCGCTGCTCCTATGTGCCGTTTTATTCGAAGAACAGGTTTTCTTGGTCTATGGAGTTCCCAAAGTGGTAGTAGTGGACAATGGCACACCTTTTCGCAGCAACTTGTTCCAAATAAGATGAAAGAGTATGAAGTTGATGTATGGTACACCCCCTCACTATCATCCACAGGCTAACCCAACAGAACGAACTAATAGGGTCATCAAAACGGCTATCCGTTCATATATTGGTTCCAATCAGCGACAGTGGGATCGTGAACTACCTAAAATTGGATTTGCTCTTCGAACTGCTGTTCATGAGGTGACAAAAGTATCTCCAGCCTTTTTGAACTTCGGCCGTGTCCCCAAACGTTCAGGAGCAGAACATAGACTCAACACCTCCAGAAATGATGTTCCTGGAACAATATCACATGAATCGTATGCTGAGCAACTTGGTGGTCTGTCCAAACTGTGTAAGGACGTCGAAGACAAACTCTGTGAAGCCTATGAACGTGCAAAGGTCAGGTATAACCTTCGCCATCGCCCACAGACTTTTAAGGAAGGTGATCTTGTGTGGAAGGGTAACCATGTTCTCTCCGACGCCTCACAACACTTCACTGCCTAAACTTGCCCCTAAGTTCATTCAGTGCCGAGTAACCAAAAAACTGTCGGACCTAACCTACAAACTTGAAGATCTGGATGGCAAGGACCTCGGGACGTGGCATTCTAAGGACTTGAAGGCTGACCCCAACAGTTGAAGGTTGACTGTATTATCCCAACAACTAAATTTTTGAATTGTTTTCCTCTTTACCCATCCCAGGCATCCATCTTTTTTTTTCTTTTACTGGTTTTCCCATACCTACTTTTATGGTTTCACCATGTTTTTTTTTTTGAATTTCATGAAAATTGGATTTAAAAATCGAGCCCCACGTTGGGCGCCACTGTTACACTATTTTAGTTAGTACGCACCTGAGTGGTGGCCTGGCTTAGCTCAGTGGAGTGGGTTCTACTCGGTAAACCCAAATTCATGAAAATTTGCAAAACAGTGACAAAGGGAAAAAAATAAAAATGAAATAAATCATCATCTCATAGTTGAGCGCCACTTCTCTTTTATGGGTTTTGAGAAGGAACCCCGTAGCAAAAAAAAACATGGTGAAACCATAAAAGTAGGTATGGGAAAATTGTACAAAAAAAATCAATTACTTGTGAATTTGGTTTTTAATTAGTATCTCCGAATCCACAAGAAAATCATAAATAGGGGTGTGCCAAATTGAATGGAAAAGAAAAGGAAGAACTTGTGACTATTTCTAATAATTAAGTACCTACCTAATTTGTTAGCTGTTTGATACCTACGCCTCAGAGCGCCCGACTGCCGCCTTAAACTAGAGGGGAGGGGAAGGGACCTTACCTATTAACTAAATTTCCTAAATTTAAAGGGGGGACATACTAATTCCTAATTTTTCTAAAACTACGGTTGGCAGGTGTCGGGTGGTTGACGCAGTAGTCTCCACAGCATTCAAAAAAAGGCAAGGTGTTGTTCACTCCAGGGCGAGGGAGAATGGGAACAGTACACCACGGAGAAAAAAAAACCCCTAAAAGACAAAAAATGAAACATAGGTTTTCTAACTCTTTCAGTGATACAATTTTGCCTTAGGTATTAATCAAAGCTCACAATTTTAAGGAAAAATAGTGAAACAGAATTAGAAAAAAACTCACCACAAACGTAGGGTTTTATGAGAATGGTTGTTGATATTATTCAAGGTTCAGAGCTCTCAGATCAGAAGCAGCTCGAGAAAAACCACCTGAGAATTAAAATTCCAAAAAAATAATACTATGGGTACTTGGGTACTTTCCAACTAAGTACTCGAGAAAAAAAATTAACACATGCTTGTAAGGCAAATTTGGCATACGAAACATACCTGATACTTAATAGACGGGAAGTATAATAGGTACCCTGTAGGCAGCCGTTCTATCCTGCTAGCTTGCAGCACAAACCAAAAGTAGTACACACAATACTAAATTCTTTTTTCGAACTCGGAACAAAAATCCTGCAGAAGGCAGATACTCGTACATGGGCCACGAGCTTGGTCGTTCTGAGGCGTGTTCTCATTTAATCAAGAGGGGGTACCTGAGAGTTTGTCGAGCTGTTCAGACAGGTCGCTCGGAGCGATTGTCGCTCGGGCAAAGGCGAGACGATAATAAGATAATTTTTGTAAACGATCGACGATTACGAACGTAACAATAGTAATTTATGGTCGTCTATACTTTAGTCCATTGGACCCTAAAACAATAAATTAAAGCTTGAGTAGTTTTTTCCAAAACATAATATGTTCAATGCTATAAGTGGCTAACTCGAAATTCGTAGTTTTGAGATAATCAATAAAAACAGATGTGACGCCCGGTTGACTTCACACTGGGAGCTGCATAGTGTTTGTTTGGCTATGTTGGTGACACCATCAGTTCTCTAAAACCCTTACCAACGGTTACCAATGGTTTTTTGTGAAAATCATATCACTTAATTACGATAAACAGTACTTCAAGTACTGTACTTGATCAATTGAAATGCCAGATACCTACTTTTAGCACTCACTGTGAATTAGATTGTACAGTTATCCAGGAAATTGAAGAGAGCAAGAAGCAATATTTTTATCTAACCCTCTACTGGATAATGTTCAAAATGCAGTTTCTACACATAAAACTACTACACACGTACCTGAATGAAATTAATTTGGTTGCCACTAGGTATGGGTGGAAGTTCACTCATTTTAACTTTTAATAGCAACTTTAAAGCTCTATTGACATGAAAACACTCGAGCAAAATTATTATTATTTTTATTGTAATTTTTTTTTTTCATTGAATCAAAATTATTATGTCACAATACTGCCGTGCTAAGCCAGAAAGTCGTAACGTGAAAATTTTACCAAATTGAGTTCTTGGTACCCGGGGGTTTAGGGGGTCGATTTCTATCGATTTTCGAAGTTTCAGAGTCGTATCTCGACTAGAAATGCCTCCAAAAAGCCTCCCGATTTTAGCGTTAAAGCATGTTAACTTCATTATGCTAAGCAAACTAGTCGTATCAGAGCGACTCAGAAGAAGAAAAACTCGTATCTTGACACAGTTACGAGAATCGGCCTTAGTATTTCGACGATACGACTTCTTGCATTCTGATTCTTCATGATACGACTTTTTGCCTTTGAAAACTCAGCATTTAGTGGTGACTTTAGGAACCTTCTTACTGTTACCTACCCTAATACTGCCGTGCTAAGCCAGAAAGTCGTATCTTGGATTCACCCAACTTTCGGGAAAACGACCTAATAGATTTCGTGGCGAAATAACTATTTCAAGGGATTATTTTTCCTCCTTTTACCACAACTAAAAGTTTTTCTTAAAGAAACTAGTTGCTGAATCGATTTCTGAGGTCAAATTAAACATTTTTTAGTGTATATTGTCAAAAACTTTGGTATTTAAATGGTCCCCTATGAAAATCACCACCTTCGGACTGATAGTAGCCACTGCTCATGTGCAAACGTGAATTTCCTTGTAACGGCCATAACTTCTACATTTTCCATCCGATTTCAATGAAATTTTCAGGGATGTTACAGATTAGTATTTAGATGGTCCCCTATGTAAACCACCACCTTCGGATTGATAGTAGCCACTGCGCATGCGCAAACGTGAATTTCCTTCTAACGGCCATAATTTCTACATTTTCCATCCGATTTCAATGAAATTTTCAGGGATCTCACAAATTAGTATTTTGATGGTCCCCTATGAAAATCACCACCTTCGGACTGATAGTAGCCACTGCGCATGCGCAATTGTTATGTTCCTCGTAACAGCTTTAATTTCTACATTTTCCAATTCGAGTTAGCCACTTTTAGCACTGAGCCCACGAATATGTTTTGTTTTTCTCAATTTTAGAAAATAATTATTTTTAAACACAAGTTGAAATTTCAAGAAACCATTAGACTAATGCGGAGCTCAACCTTAACTTTTTTGAGGAAAAAGCTCTAGTAGTCGACACCTTAAGGACATTTCGACAGGTATTTTTTTGCTCCCACCTTTAAAAATTTAGTTTTTTCAAGCTATTTTCGGCTTAAAGTGGACAAAATACCCTCCTCCATTCGATACAACGGGAAATTTCGTTAAAATTTGAGCTTCATATGGTAAAAATAGGTTTTCCAAAGTCTAATTTTGCACTATTAGTCGACAGTGGGAAAGAAGATTTCTTCAGAAGTCGACAGTGGCTTACGTTAGCGGTTTGAAATAGACATGGGATTCGTTTCAGAATTCCACACGTGTAACTCAGTTTATTTTTATTACAATGATTGGTTATGTTGTTACTGTTGTTGAATTTGTATAAATAAATTTTATGTATCAGTCACAGTTTAACCAATAGGAAATAGTATGTTAAGGTTATTACTTACAGCATAATATCGATTAAATCAGACTTTCTTTGATAAATCACTGCTCACTTTGAGTACATAATATATAAGCACTTTAATAATAATTCAGAAGCCTTTGGAAGATCAAACCTTGACCTGGAACTGTAATAGTGTCCTATATCCTCAGCTTTTCTCATTTATAGAAGGAGGTGACGACTACTGACGCAGTGTCGACTACTAGCGCGTTTACCTTATAAGTGAAAATAACGAAAAGCTACGGGGCCGTTATCTATACCAAATCATTAAAACGACGGACGGAAAAAATTGTATTAGTTTTTTGGATTCTGCGTACTTGAAACGTAAACCATAAACTCTTGAGGGTGGGTAAAAAAATACACCATTTTGATCGAATTTGAATTGTACATAAGTAAAGTAAGTAAACCACCATTTCAGGTTGAATTATGGTCCGACTGCCATTCCTAGCGTCGCGGATGTCATCAGCTGTCTTCCAAAGGGGAAATCATCGTCCTAAACATTCACGTCATAAACATTCGAAACTTTAAAAAATCATAGAAAAAGATTTACTTATCCAAAAAGAGATCAGCTGGTGTCAAAATTCTCAAGATAAGGTCTACTTTCGATTAAACATTTTAAAAAAAATTTTAAAAACATTTTTAAAAAATCAAGCTCACTCCTATTGGTTCTGGTTATTTAGCTCTTAAGCTACTTATTGCCTCACCAACTTAAGTGGAGCGGGGTTCATCAACGGCACAACCCAAAAAATTATCAATACCTCCCTCGAGCATCCACCAATCCAGATAATTTCACGTGCTTATTCTTTTCACTGTTCGTTGAACTTTATGCTTTCCTACTGGCTCACATTGAGACTCTTGAATTATGAATGAATAAGATGCCTGTATTCTGACTGGCTCTGAATAGGACTTGCGTATTCTGATTTGCTAACTCTCCTGCACTTTTATAAGCTGGAGATTACTTCATTTTTACTAGCTAGAGGTTCCTGTAACCCATGAAAGTTTCATCACGTCGTACCAAAAGCGCCGTGTGGTTAATAAAATCTAGTTTTCCAGTACGTTTGGTTGTAGTAAACTATACAAAGTGCAGTAAGTCAACTATAACGAGGGAGATGAAACACTCAAGTTCGCCCAACTACAGCCCCGCACTATTACATTGTCGCCCACTAAGTTCCATATAACTCCAGCATAAGGTAGTTCACTACTTCGATATACCTAAAAGTTCGGAAAGAAGAAGTATAAAATAATGTGGAGAAGGCAACTTTCCTCTTAGCAAACAACTAAACTGCGTGACTCGGCTCTCAGTGCCAACCGTTTCCTTTCTCTCCTGTAAAGTTGGAAGCAAGTTCCTGACGAGCTGCCCATAGTTGAGATCTCTAGGGTGAGAAACTCGGTCTGTGATGGGGTCGCTCAGGCCACGGACTCGCCAAACTTCCAAGATTCCTGCCTCATGTGATGCCCGGGAAACCACCTCGTCAGGAGGGATCAGATTCGACTAATTAGGCCTGTTGAGAGGGGGTTAAGTTGAAGCATGAGCTCCTCGTGATTTTGTCAACTCATCCCGATAAATCACGTAGGTGCCTCAAAAAATTCTAAAGAAGAGAGAGAGAGAGACAATTCCACAGTAACGAGAAAAAAATATTGCTCGATTCCAAAGGTAGATTTTTGAAGATAATAAACCGAAATCGGCTCTACCCCACATTGTTGAAGGCTTCGAAGGCGAAATGTATTATCCCTCAAGATTATTCTAGGTCAGAGTTAGGCATTCCACCGTCAATACTTATTCAATATTCATTTCGCGTAAAAATGTCTCCAATATTATATTCCGTCCGCGTTGGCGCGCTCTTTCTCAAACCTCCATCAGGTTTTTATGAAGTGGAAGAATCAGGGAGGTTCTTCAGGTCCGGGTTCTCCTGGAAAGCTAATCCATTCAGAGCTCCGAAAGAGATTTCTGATGATTTATTCCTGACCAAGTCCCACTCTACGGCGAAATGAAGTCGAGGTCGTCCCAGAGGGGTTGAGTAGGAAGGGTTTTGAGAAAACTGCTGGGGGAAAGGAGAATTCATTCGAGATTCTTGATGCTCTAATATTTTTTTTTTTAAACGTCATTGAAGGGACGACGTGGAAGTAAATATTTGATACAAGCAAAGTCAAATTTTTGGCAATGTCAAGTCTGGAATGTTGAACTTCAGGCACCTCAAAACGTTAGATTATCACCTAGCTGAATACATTTTTTTAAACCCGCTATAAATTATTACGCAACAGTTCATTATTCATCTGTAATGATTTTTCTAGATTCGCCGTCTGCGAAAAACACGGCTTTTATGTTAACAGTAACTAAACCAATCATATAAAAGAATGTGCAATCTAGTGTATTTTGACGGGAAGGACCCACCAGCAAAACATCGTTCTATCAAACTTGAAGGCTGCAGCTCGGGGTAATAAGTTAACTTTGCTCTGGGTCCCTGGCCATGAAGGAGTAGATGGCAATGAAGAAGCCGATCGACTCGCTAAGCAGGGATCGGAATCCCAATGCTTTCGTCCTGAACCCCTACTCGGGGTTATTAAGAGCTTCATTACTCAGCAGGTCCAAAAATGGGAGGACATCAAGAGAGCTGCGTACTGGCGCAAGACCCCAAAGCAGATGCAAGCCAAGCAGCTAATCACCATCTCTAAAAAAAGAGCAAAAGCTCTGCTGTCACTAAGGGGGAAGGAACTTCGCACCATTGTGGGTTTCCTGACAGGCCATTGCCCCTTGAGATACCATCTCAACAAGATGGGCAAGGCCAGGACAGTTGAATGTCGGCTCTGCTGCGAAGGAGTCGAAACAGCAGAACACATCCTCTGTGAGTGTCCTGCTGTAGCATCTACCAGATTCCGGCATTTCGGTAAGGGTACTCTTGTCCCCGAAATTTCTCGGGAAACGCCCGAAAAAATTCTTCACTTTGTGAAAGAAGAGAACTTAAGTGAAAAAGAGAATCCTGTCACAATAGATCAAACTTATGGTCCAAGTGACTAAGGGCTTGCCCCGTCCCAATAACAAAGAAAGAAATCAAACTTGTGGTTGTCAGCAATACGGAAGGACAAGAGTGATTAACGAGAAATTATATTATTCGAAGAAACGAACAGATATTGCACTTCATAAATGCTCATGTGCGATTCACAACCAAGTTGATTTATCATTCGTCCAACCCACAGAGTAACAGCTCAGTTATAGGTGCCCCACTGTATTGAAAGAAGTGCCAACTACCTTCCAAGGAGCCTAAGATCTCAGAAAGCCACTTATAATTCTGATTAATTTACAATGATTTGTTTGCATAGAGATGAGTGGTGCCATAAGTTTCCAAAAATTGAAAAATTCTAATTGATGAAAATACATGAATATTCATGCATATAATAAATATCCTCTTAGAAGTGAAAGGTTAGGCCTACGGAATTCTGGTTTCGTTCTATTATAAAAAATTAATTAGGCCTCAAACAGAGCATACATTCCAGCCAAATAGCCAAATTTCATCAAAATCGGTCAATGCTAACTGAGGAAAGTTCGATTTTTGGATTCTACGTACCTTGAAACACAAACCAACAAATTTGTTAGGGCGGGGGGGGGGGTGAAAAGTTTGAAATTCTTCTTGGTCGAAGTCAAAAATGCTTTGGCAAATACAAAGGCTGAAAGAACAAAAGAATAATCATACTGGATTGAAAATGGATAAATCTAAATGAGACAGAAAAATTGAAAAATCGCCTGATTCGCCGAATCTAAAGAAAAATGAGAGAAAGAACTGAACCAATCAACTGATCTGAAACTGGAAAAGAAGAAATAGAAAAGAGAAAAGAAAATACCTCGAGGGGTTTTGAAAAGGCTAGAGAGAACCTAATAGCTGGAAGGCAATACTGCTTTGGGAAAAAGACAGTAGGTATGAATTTATCAGTGGAGCATGGAAGAAGAATGGAGGTTGATAAATAGCTCGATTAGGTCTTAGATAGTAGTGAGAGGGCAGAATATACAAGATTGAGCTCGAAAATGCACATTTTGGATTATTATTTTCAAAAATGAACCTTTGGAATCGACCAAGAAATTTTTTTCACCCCCCCCCCCCCCCCCTCAAAATTTGTTGGTTTACATTTCAAGATACGTAGAATCTGAAAATCGAATAAAAATTTGGCCGTCCGTCCGCCGTACGCGGCACTTTTGCCACTTAGCATTGACCGATTTTGATGAAATTTGGTATGTAGGCTCCATTCGGGTTCCAGTTGTGCCCAGAAGATTTTGGTTGATGTAGGTCACTTCTAACGGTTCAAAAATGAATTTTGAAATTTTGAAAACGCCCTAACTCAAAAATGGTTGATATAAAGGTATTATTTTTCCATCAATTTAAGATAGTATTGAATTTTAACAATTTTTAGAGACCATGCGAAGATCTGTAGGACAAACCGTTCGCTCTCTACGGAAATTACGATAAGTCAGAAACACGAGTGTGAATCGCAAAAGAGGCCTAATCTCCGTTAAAATTTTAGCTGACCGAAATGCGATCGATGTTTTTCATCATGTTGGTTGGTGGTGACAATGGCGAAGCCGTGTTCTTTGCAGACGTGTGATCTGTTTAGAAAAATCATAAACCTTTGTGTAATAGTTTCTTCAATTCCCCCTCCCCCCTCCTTCATTGGCAAATCAAAATTCCGGTGATAAAGTACATAACTAGATAGATTTCCGCATTGTACTAAAAAAGAACCACGTAAATCGGTTGTAAACTAAGGCTTTGGCAGGGCAGACAAAAATTTTATTTCATAGTTTAGCAAATATTACGAAAATTACCATATAAGACGATCAACAAGTTGAAATTTCTCAAATTCTTTCCTAGATGATACTTTGTTCTGCTTCGAAAAGACCTCGGTAGACTCAGTTGGAATACACGTTCCTCGAAATGGTCCAAACTTGAACTGGATGTAGCCTAACCTGTAGCGACTCGAGGGTGGATGCAGATGATCGCAAAGTAAATCTTCCCCAGGGCTTGTAATTGAGTGACTAATGCCCCTACTAATTTGACAGTAAAGAATGAAAGCGGTTGCAGAAAATGAGATAAATGGGTCGACTACTCGTGTTCGCTCAGACAAACCCAGTCGTAATTCAAATAGCACTCGTTAGGGGTGCTGCGGGCGGAGGGGGTTCGTCGACTCGAGGCGCGGAAACAGCCCAGCACAACTCCCCTTTCCAATTTTCTGAGTTATAGTTCCCGAGGCACGGGGAAGGAAAACTTTCTTAGGAAAAACCATAAGGCCACTGTAATCACGGTGAATCAAGATAAACGGGCTTCTGAGAACGGCCGCGGGGAAATGAAATTTTATGGGCGCCCCAGGGAAAGGGACTTTTTTCCTCTTCTGGCTCTGATGATGGGAAGTCGAGGGAGTAACGGGTACAGTAACAATTACTCGAGAACCGTTCTCCCAAGGTGCCTTGGAACGGGTCGTGTTATAACCACTATTTAACCTGGTAAATGAATAAACCCTAAAATCCGTTCCCTCGAGGAGAATCTCAAATCACAATTTAATTCTCGTTTTCCAACCCTCGTCTTGGGGGAATTTATCCGACTATTGGGGATAGCGCCACGTGGCTCAAGTTATGGATGAGGGTCCATCTTTTGTGAATTTCTTGTACTAAATTCGAATCAGTGCCTACATGAGTGAAAACTGTTGCTTACTGAATAGGCAATTCAAGGAAAGATAGTGTTCTTTTTCAAGGCTCTCGCAGATGACAAGAAGGAAAAACAAAATCAGAGAACAATTTTCGAAGCTGTGTTCCAAGCGGGCAGGAACGTACACCCTTCTGCGCATGCGCAAGGACTTGGCAGGACTGAGCAATTTTTGTACCTACGCTTTCAAAGGAGGTGGTTGTAGATAGATTTACAGAGTGTTACATTTCAAGACGATAATAGGCCACGAATCGACTCTAGAGCTCATTTGCAGCATAAAATGTCTCTCAGTAATTTTTTTAGCGGCTTCGTTTCCGAGTTATTTCATTTTTAAGATTTTTTGACATCTCAGTAAAACAGCTAGAATTTTACTGAATTTTTTAATGCAATTTTTTATCCACTTATGCAAATTGAAATCTGATTACACCGTTAGAAAGAACGTAAAATTTCCTATCTCCCTGATGGAGATGCCGAGTGCATGCGTTTCTAGGTGCGAGGCACGAGCCGACTACTGCGAGAGGTCGTGCGTTCAAATCTCGGTCCTGGGGCGTGTTTTCGTGCGTACGGGGTTCCCGCTTCCCTCGTCCTAACCCAGGGTGGTGAGGCAACGATCATGAGCGTAATAATCGGAATAGATTCTGATCTGCCCTTTGGAAGACAGCTGATGACGTCCGCGAAACCAGGAATGACAGTCGGACGAAAATCCATCCTGAAATGGATGTTTACTTTACTTACTTTACTTTACTTTTTTACTGAGCCATAGTTTGGTGGCGCTACCTACGCCCACTCGGTCGATACAACGCAGTGAGGAGTTAGGTTTAGTAGATTTCCATTCTAGGGTTAAGTATTACTCAGGTAGTCGGAGCGGGTACGAGAAGCCAGTAGATGGATAGTTTGTGGGGAGTAGGTACACAACTGACGCCGAGATTGATTCTAAACGGTGGAAGCCTCCAGGGCTTGAAAACTCTAATGAGCAGATCCCACCAGCCTCTTCCCGCCCGGTAATCACATCCTTCTTAATCGTCAGACGATTTCACGGGTAAAACAAAGAGTAAATAGACCGTTTAGGAGTTTCAAATGGGATCTTCCTTCTCTTTTTAAGTGCTCCGTAAGCTCTGGAGCAGACGTTCGTTTGGAATTGAGACAACAGTTTTCTTCAGAGTCCCAGTAAAAGACCTTGGAAGGAAAAACGATGTGCTCATTCCTATTTAGAACCTATCTAGCTCAGAACAGTGTATTTTACTAGTTTTTACGGAGTCTAAAAACTATTAGGCACATATAGATTGGTTTACTAGGTCTTCAATAATTACATATTAATAATACGAAATCAATAGAAGTATAAACAATACAGCATGGTATTGTCGTATCACGCAGATTACGATGTTAATTTTTAATCACACCATTTAGATTCATATAGGTTCCACTTTTATTAATGTAAAACAATAGTAAGCAATTATGATTGAATTGGTGAACCTACAGTAGAGGTGTGTTGGTACAGCTGTACCGGGGCTGTGGAACTGAGTATCAACTTGTAGTATCAACGGTTCCACGCAGTGACAAAAACTCGACCCTTACCGTTCCAGTTCTACCAGTCCAGTTCCACGGACCGATAAGATATCTTGGAATGGCTCTGGACTGGGAAGGGATTTTTCGGACCAGTAAGGATGGAACTTGTCTACAGTTCAGTTCCATGTACAGGGAAGCGCACTTGCCGATTCTACGGACCGATAAGCACAGATGGAAGGATCCATGGCTATGGACCGGCAAGCATGGATCTTGTTCTCGGTTCTGTTACATGTTGTAGCTGGACACGCCCTTACTATTTCCATGGACTGAGAATATATTAGTATCATGGAATGGCTCTTGAGCGTGGAGGGATCTTCTGGACTGGTTAGCATGGAAGTTGTCTCCAGTATTATTATTTTATTATTGTCATGTTAAGTTCTTAAACTGCAACAAAATTATTCTTTCCTTGAATGGTGGTCACTATTATTTATAATAAATTCTCTTTTGTAACACTTGTTCAAATTCCTTCCTTTTAGCGAATTTCCAAGAAAAATGGTGCTATTGTATTGCAAGTTGTGATCATGAGCATGGAAGAAGGAAGATAGGGATTTGACTGCCTGCTTCATCCGTGTCATGAGAGTGGGATTTGACCGCCCTCGCTAGGCAGTACTGGCAGTGGAACTGTACCAGTCATTTGGAACAGTTACATCTTTGTCGCTGTAACCGTTGGACCCATTCCAGGGCCTGACCGTCACACCCCTGCCTACATGATGCTGGAAGACGTTGACAAGGTTGTGTATCTGCTACCTAGCAACAGTTTGTACAACTGATGGCAACGAATCCCTGATTACTAATGGAAATTTATCAGGTCTCCTCCCTCAGACCACAACGTCCCAACTGGTCTACAAGCCTTTTCATGATTCTGTCTTCCACGACTACTTGATCGTGAAGATTGTCTTGTTTCGCCTGTATTACTCCTTCCATCCATTTGGGCCCTCGCAGATGATACCCTCTTACCAATACACGATTTCCCACGTGGAATTTTTGTGTTGCGTCTAGGGAACTCTTACTTCTTGATTGCTTGGGCTCTTGGCCACTAATTAGCAAATCTAACTTTGAGCGAACGTTGTAGGAAAACATTTGCTGTAGGCTGATATTCCTGTCGCATTTGGTGCTCTTCTTAGTTGAATCAAGATTGTAGCTATTTTATGGTTGAGTTCCCCTCTGTCAGCACTCATGGCTTTTAGCTTATTTTTTTACAGTCTGTATGAATCTTTCTGCTTGGCAATCAGTTGCAGGATGATACGGAGCGGAAGTTTTGTGGTAAACGTTATTTTCCTTCAAAAATTGTTTGAACTCTCTTCAACAGAATTGGCTTGCGTTATCAGAAACCGGGACGTAGTGAATGCCGAAAACCGAGAAAACTAGTTAGAGAGTGAGTTATCTAAGTTTTCGTGGTCGTTGGAATAATCTCCACCCATTTGGTGAATGCGTCGTCTACTATGAAAATGGATTTATCAAGATATGGGCCAGCAAAATCTATATGAATCCTTTCCCATGTCCGACTAGGCTCTTCCCGTGGGTGATGACACTTGGGAGGATCGTTCCTTACTTCTAAACAAGGTTTAAAATCGTCAACCAATGTCTCGATTTGCTTGTCAATTCCCGGCCAATAGCAATACGACCTTGATAGAGCTTTCATTTTTGACATAACCACCTGCAGGACTTGTAAAAGAGGTTGTTGGTAGCATCTAGGCACATGTTCTAAATAGTCCTTATCGTAGAGAGCCGAAATACAACATCCCATTGAATCAGCATGTGGACCTCAGTGAATGGAAAACGCTAGTCGATAAAAGCCAAAACAATGTATTCCGAATTTGAGGAATAGGTGATTAGCTCTCGAAATCACCCTTAGTACGTGGCCCCTAGATGTGAGAGTGACATAGTACCATTGAGCAAGTTTGAGGAGTTTCAACAATGTAGGTGAGTTTTCAAGATCAGGGGTGACCTTTTAGCGTTGAAGTATAGGTCGTATGGGTCAAATAATCAGACTTGTGACTTGTGTAGCAGTGGCGAGGTTGAGGATGCTTTTCATTTCATTGGAAAATGTTCGGCTCTGGTTACCTTGAGGCCGCGATACCTGGGTAGGGCAAAACTTGGCTGGGATGAGTATTTGGGGATTATTAAGTCTGGGAATGTTAGTTTGATTAGGTACTGCTCAGTGGCATGGCAACTAAGGCACAAAACCATGATTGAATATGGATTTATGTAGGTGACTTGTTTGATTTGATCGATTGATATTAATTGTTATCTATATATTAAGGTTGCAATTATATATTTAAGGTAGGCAGTTCTATTAAGATTGTTGGATTCTGTATTGTATTAGAGTTGTAAGATGTATTAATTACGGCAAACTCATCGGACGGCCCTGTGTGGCCACGATTATTGCATGGCTCCTCGTTAACAAGAATTGTATTATTTATTGTTTATAATAAAGGCATGTATTCATCCATTCATTCATTCATTCATTTGTAGAGAGCCGAGTAACAAAGAATAATTTACGAAAGAAAATGTTGTAGGAACAAGTCATGGTCAGGAATTCAGAAGTTAGTCCGAAATTAGATCTCGACTCTTCAAATGAGTCACGTCAACAACCCTAATCAGGAGTGCGGTTCTGTCCATCGTATACAGCAACGACTGACGTTATCTCGGGAGTTCTTCCTGGAAATTGGACTGAACAAAATCGACCTTATCTGACCTAATAAGTCTGCTCGATAAGTTATCTGTTCGGAGACAGTAGGAATTATACGTTCGAAATTGGAGGCAACTTGTGGCGTTCAAACAATTTCGAAGAGCAATAAAAAAACTCCTGCCAGTGACAAATCAAAATCTTACTCGTAAAAACCACAACAAGACAATAAAAACCTGAAGAGATAACGACTATCATCGTACGATAAATCATGAGACCGTTGAATTACGGAAGGGTAATTGTAGGAGAATAAAAAATCGTTGAGTCAGAGTAATTAAATGTTAATGAGAGGGCAACGAATGGTTGTGAACTTGTGATGGATGGCTTCTAGGTTATTGACTTCTTTCTTTGCTCCAAAATCTAGTTAGATACAGAACAAGGGTTTCGGGAGAGGCGGTCACGGAAGCATCCTCATCATCACTGTACTGAAATTATGGTTTCGTATTAGGTTTTGAGTGTGGGTACTCAATGAGTTCGGCATATGGAATTACAAACAAAAACCTTTTGGCATAATTCAATTTGAATTTTTGGAAAACTTTTGGCATACCAATTTGAACTTTTGGCAAACCCACTACGTTTCGTCAACTACCGTAGTCTTTGTCCACCTTTTTTTCTTCTAAAATGTTCAATAAAGTGTTTTTTCTCTTTAGGTTTATTATTTTCAATAATGAAACTTTGCAAGCGACCAAGAAAAAAATGTTAACACCCCCCCTCAAAATTTGTTGGTTTACGTTTCAAGGTAAGTAGAATTCAAAAATCAATTTATTTAGAATAAAAAATTTATTTACTATAATATAGTATATATTATATACCTAGTAGATTTATTCGAAACTTAACTTGTAGGTAAGATAAACAGTAGGTGATATAGTATGAAGTGAAATAACTTAAATCAAAAACGTCTGCCAAGTAGCTTCCTCGTATTCATCACCGATTATATAGATGATCCGATGCATAGTAGTTAATCTCGAAACATCAATGTCTAAATACCTTCCACTACCCTCATAGGGGACCATCCACACGCTAATCTGAACAATTCTGAGAAATTTCGACGGAATCGGATGGAAAATGTAGAAGTTATGGCTGTTACAAGGAATACACGTTTGAGCAAGAGCAGCAACTACTATTAGTCTGGGGGAGATGATTTTGATAGGGGACCACCTACACGCCAATCTGAACAATGCTAAAAACTTTCAGCAAATTCGGATGAAAAATGTGTTATGACTGTTACAAGGATTTTACTTTTGCGCATGCGCAGCGACTACTGTCTATTTTAAGGCCTTGTTTTCATTGGAAACCATCTAAAACCTAATCTGCGCAATCCCTGAAAATTTCGTCGACGTCGAATGAAAGATGTGAAAGTAATGGCGGGTTCAAGGAATTCACGTTTGCTCATGCGCAGCGGCTACTATCAATCCAGGGGTAATGATTTTCATAGGAAACCATCTACAACTTAATTCGCATCCCTGAAACTTTCATCGAAATCGGATAGAAAAAGTGGCTGTTACAAGGAATTCAAGTTTGCGCTTGCGCAGCGGATACCATCAGTCCGGGGTTGATGATTTTCATAGGGGACTATCTACAAACCAACCCGCGCAATCCCTGAAAATGTCATGGAAATCGGACAATAAATTCGTATAGTTATGCCTTCACAAGGATTTCATGACAGACACACAGACAGACAGACACGGAACAAGAATTGTTCAGGAAGGTCTGAAACGTAAAACGCGAGTGGAAATTTAGATTTTGGAGAACTTTTTTTTCCAACCTTGAAAAGTGAAAACAAAGCTTCCTCTCTTCCTTGGTAGATTCGGAAGCAAAATCGTTGAATCATTTTGTTGTTGTTTCGTTAATTGCTTAGAAGAAGTTATACCCTCATTTTTTCTGGACTAAAGCAGCGTGATTAAAATATTTAGTTTACTCGTAAATACGATAGGGTTAATATCCAAAAAAAACGTTGTACTTAACAATACAAAAAATTTTGGATTTGGCATGAAAAATCTTGAATTTTGTGTGGGACATCTTGCATTTTGTTTGGCAAATTTTCAATTCGGTGCCTATAAAAAATCTTGATTTGGTATAAAAAATCTTGGAATTAGAATGAAAATGTTAAATTTGGTGTAAAAATCTTGAATTTTGTTAGGAAAATCCTAATTTCAGTGTGAAAATTATTGTATTTGGTATGGAAAGTTTTGGATGTGGTTGGTCAAATTTTGAATTTGACTTCAAAAATCTTGAACTTGATGTAGAAAATCCTCAATTTGGTGTGGAAAATTTTCAATTCGGTAACTATAAAAAAATTGATTTAAAAAAAATCTTGAAATTGACTTGGAAAATCTTGAATTTAGTATAGAAATCTTGAATTTGGTATGGGAAATCTTAGATTTTGTTGGACAAATCTTGAATTTGAATTGAAATTTTAAAATTTAGTATAAAAAATCTTGAATTTGACTTGAGAAATCTTGAATTTAGTATGGAAATCTCGAATTTGGTATAATAAATCTTGAATTTGGTATGGGAAATCCTGGATTTTGTTGGACAAATCTTGAATTTGAATTAAAATTTTTGAATTTAGTACGGAAATCTCGAATTTGGTATGGAAAATCTTAGATTTTGTTGGACAAATCTTGAATTTGAATTGACATTTTTAAATTTAGTATAAAAAATCTTGAATTTGACTTGAGAAATCTTGAATTTAGTGTAGAAATCTGGAATTTGGTATAATAAATCTTGAATTTGGTATGAAAAATCGTGGATTTCGTTGAAAAAATCTTGAATTTGAATTAAAATTGTTGAATTTAGTATAGAAATCTTGAATTTAGTATACAAAATCTTGAATTTGGTATGGGAAATCTTCAATTTAGTTTGAAAAATCTAGAATTTGACTGGGAAAATCTCGAATTTAGTGAGACAAATTTTTAATTTGTCATGAAAAATCTTGAAATTGGTATAAAACATTTTAAATTTGGAGTGAAAAATCTTGAATTAGGTAAGAAAAATCTTGAATTTGGTGAGGTAAATCTTGCATGTGCTACCTATAAAAAATATGGAATTTAGTATGGGAATTTTGAATTTGGTATAAAATATCTTGAACTTTGCATTTGACTTGAAAAATTTTAAATTCAGTTAGAAAAATCTTGAATTTTGTATGGGAAATCTTGTATTTGGTAGAGCCAATCTTTAATTTAGTTTGGAAAATCTTGAATTTGACTTGAAAAATTTCGAATGTAGTATGGAACATTTCGAATGTAGTATGGATAATTTTGAATTTGGTACGGATATTCGACTTGGAAATGCTTTAACTACCATAATAAAACGTCTTTCCCAGGTTGAGTGATTGTTCACATCTTCCTCCGATAAGTCAGTCCTTCCTCGACTGGGTTAGAAGAAGCCTGCTTGGCGAGGTTGGCAAAAGTTTCCAAATGTCGAGCTCCGCCACCAGACGTCCTTCTAATTGGGTGCAGATCCGAGGGCCGCACGGGCAGATGCGCCCTCCGCGAGCCGATAGTTAGCCGCTCGGCGCTAACCACGCGCTAACTAGCTACAAATGTAAAACCCCTCCAAGTTAATCAGACAGAACGCTCCTCCTTTCTCACCTTCGTGTTGACTAAAGCCAAACAAGCTTCCTTTCACCTCCGTACGTTTCGCTCCGTCGATTCCGCTCATTTAGTGCGCGTTGAACGCGGGGTTATTTGTTTCCGTCCCTCCCCAACTAATTACTCTTCACACGAAGCCACAACACCCTTTTGGTACCACAAACTTGTCGTTTGTCGAATGTGGCATCAGAAACTCCTCTTAACATACTTTGAGGAACACAGAGCTCCAACCTCAAACCTTCCCGTTAGATAACCGAAATTGGGGATAAATGAGTCAGTACGTACTCCCATCATTAGATAAAACAGGTTTCGTCCAGTTGTATCTTATATTTTTAGATATCTGACGATGTTGTGTTTTTTGGAAACTTTCTTAACCCTTAATTTCCCGCTAGTTCAAAAAATTTGTTTTCTCATAAAATTTAGATGTATTTTAACAAATCTATAGAATATTTGAGCAGAAGATTCCTAAAAGGTCCTATTACAGTCTGTCAGCTCAAGAATGATCTTTCCAAGGCGCTGCCTGAGTCAGCAGAATCTGTCTTTAAAACCCTATTTTGTTGGTGTAGAAGATGGAGACTTGGAAAAATCCTTGTGGGATGTTGGTGTCTATTATTTCTCATGAAGTAATAGATTCAAGGAATAAGGTGGAAAAGTTCACTTCATAGAGGGATCTGTGTTGCCTTTGACAGTGGCGCCATCTATGACGAGGAAACCCAACTAATAGCCTGCAAGATGGGAAATGAGGACAGAAGGTACCTCAAAGGCCCTATTACAATCTGTAAACTCGAGAATTATTTTGTTTATTTCGTTTTCTTACACAGTCGATAGTTGAAGTATCAAAATAGCCAACAGCTACCTATCAGTTTTGGTTTAAAAGTGGATAAACTGTTCTAGGTAAAAATCGGACTTCCTAAAAGATACCTCAGTATATTAAGGGTTAAGGACTGTGGATGTTCCAAATGGGACACACAGAATATTTGAGAAAGATGAATGTCAAATGGCTCCGACAGTCGCTGATTTTTTAATAACGAAAACGTTCAATCATGTAGCAAATGTTAGTATGTAAGTAAATAAGCAAATTTTCAAAGAAATAGCTTAAACTATGGCAAAGAAAATCAGAATATGCCTTAAAGCGCAACGTCCAAACATATTGTGGGAATCCAATCGAGGATCAAATCATGTGTTTATTTTGGTTGATGTTTTGTTGACATGAATGAAAAATGTTGTTGTTGTGTTTTGGTCTTTGACAAAGTTATTTCAGGAAAATACATAAGGTGTTGACTTTGAAAATTTGTTGGATTTTGGTTTATTATTTTCAATAATAAACCTTTGGAATCGACCAAGAAAAAAAAATTTTAACACCCCCTCAAAATTTGATGGTTTACGTTTCAAGGTACGTAGAATCCAAAAATCGAATAAAAATTTGGCCGTCCGAACGCCGTACGCCTTACGCGGCACTTTTGCCACTTAGCATTGACCGATTTTGATGAAAATTGGTATGTAGGCTCAATTTGGGGTCTAGTTGTGCCCCGGAGATTTTGGTTGATGTAGGTCACTTCTAAGGGTTCCAAAATCAATTTTGAAATTTTGAAAACGCCCTAACTCAAAAAATTTAGATATAAAGGTATTGTTTTTCCTTCAATTTAAGATTCTATAGAATTTTTAGAATTTTTTGAGACCACCCGGAGCTCTTTAGGACAAGCCGTTCGCTCACTACGAGAATTTAAAGTTTGGACGTACGATAAATCAGAAACACGAGTGTGAATCGCAAAAGAGGCCTAATCTCCGTTCAAATTAAAGCTGACCTAAATACGATCGATGTTTTTCTTCATGTTGGATGGTTGGTGACTCTGCAGAGGAGTGATCTATATAAAAATAATAAACCGTTGTGTAATAATTTGCAGCGTTTTACATTTGGGGCCCTTATAATACTTGTGATTTTTTCGGTGCAAGCGGTAAAATTATGATATTTCCCATTTCTGTCAATCCTGCAGTCGCCAGCCTGACTTTGTGTTCAGCTCGTGCTCGAAATTCCTCATCTAATTAGACGGACGTCCAGCTTTGGTCGGTTTTTGCGGCGAAAAACCCTCCCCCAGATGGCAGGAGGAGAGATCGCACGCCCGCAACATCTGCGGCGGAAAGGAGGCGTCATCCGTCACTCCGGCCGTAATTGGAAGTCTCCTGCGGTGGAAAGGGAAGGTTTCAGCTTCTCTGAAAGTGTTCTCAGCAAGAAAATCCTGCTCTTAAATCCAAGAAGTAGATCTTTCATCGAGGAGGGTTGCAGCTCTCGCCGCTATTAGCGTCCACGTCTGCGGATCCTCGACTTCCTCGTTTCTACGAGTGAAAACCTCCTTCGCTGAAATGGCCAGACGGTTTTTCTTCCTTGAAGGAAACCGCTTTTCCTGACCAGGAGTAATGAAGAAACATAACACCTCCGCGTCTGAGCTTCTCCTGAACAGTGACTTCTTCTCAACCCGGTTTAAATTATTATTTTTGTACGAGTAGGAAAGCGAATTTTGAACTACTCCATGCAATGCAAAAGTAGATATATCCTACTATATTATCAATGGATGGTCCGACGACTATTTATTTGTCAGAGTTTGTAAAAATTCCTTTCATCATTGAAGTTTGTGAAAACACATTTTCCTGAGAAAGCGAAAAATCTTCCTAGTTTACGCAATAACTCAGGGCTGGCACCACTCTGATAGCAGGTCTATTGAAATTGTGTGAAGCTGAAGAACTATGAATCTAGAAGAGGATAGCTTATGTGGCACAACTCTAACTGCAGGTCTTCGCCTATCGAAATTGGGTGAGGCTGAAGGACTATGACCCTTCCAGGGCTGGTACCCTCTCTGATAGCAGGTCTATGGCTATCGGAAACGTTTAAAGCTGAAGAACTATGAACCTAGAAGAGGATAGCTTAGGTGGCACCACTCTGATCAGGTCATCGCCTATCGAAATTGGGTGAGGCTGATGGACTATGACCCTTCCAGGGATGGCACCACTCTGATAGGAGGTCTATGGCAGTTGAAATTGTATGAAGCTGAAGAACTATGAATCTAGAAGAGGAGAGCTTAGGAGGCACCACTCTGATTTCAGGTCTTTGGCTATCGAAATTGTGTGAGGCTGAAGAACTATGAATCTAGAAGAGGATAGCTTAGGTGGCACCACTCTGATTGCAGGTCTATGGCTATTGAAATTGTGTGAAGCTGAAGAACTATGAATCTAGAAGAGCATAGCTTAGGTGGCACCACTCTGATTGCAGGTCTATGGCTATTGAAATTGTGTGAAGCAGAAGAACTATGAATCTAGAAGAGGAGAGCTTAGGAGGCACCACTCTGATTTCAGGTCTATGGCTGTCGAAATTGTGTGAAGCTGAAGAACTATGAATCTAGAAGAGGAGAGCTTAGGAGGCACCACTCTGATAGCAGCTCTACGGCTATTGAAATTGTGTGACGCTGAAGAACTATGAATCTAGAAGAGGATAGCTTAGGTGGCACCACTCTTATTGCAGGTCTTTGGCTATCGAAATTGTGTGAGGCTGATGGACTATGACCCTTCCAGGGATGGCACCCCTCTGATAGCAGGTCTATGGCTATTGAAATTGTGTGACGCTGAAGAACTATAAATCTTGAAAAGGATAGCTTAGGTGGCACCACTCTGATTGTAGGTCTTTGACTATCGAAACTGTGTGAGGCTGATGGACTATGACCCTTCCAGGGATGGCACCACTCTGATTGCAGGTCTATGGCTATCGAAATTGTGTGAGGCTGATGGATTATGACCCTTCCAGGGCTGGCACCACTCTGATAGGAGGTCTATGGCTGTTGAAATTGTATGAAGCTGAAGAACTATGAATCTAGAAGAGCATAGCTTAGGTGGCACCACTCTGATTGCAGGTCTATGGCTATTGAAATTGTGTGAAGCAGAAGAACTATGAATCTAGAAGAGGAGAGCTTAGGAGGCACCACTCTGATTTCAGGTCTATGGCTGTCGAAATTGAGTGAAGCTGAAGAACTATGAATCTAGAAGAGGAGAGCTTAGGAGGCACCACTCTGATAGCAGCTCTACGGCTATTGAAATTGTGTGACGCTGAAGAACTATGAATCTAGAAGAGGGTAGCTTAGGTGGCACCACTCTTATTGCAGGTCTTTGGCTATCGAAATTGTGTGAGGCTGATGGACTATGACCTTTCCAGGGATTTGCACCACTCTGATAGCAGGTCTATGGCTATTGAAATTGTGTAAAGCTGAAGAACTACAAATCTTGAAAAGTATAGCTTAGGTGGCACCACTCTGATTGCAGGTCTTTGGCTATCGAATTTTTGCGAGGCTGATGGACTTATGACCCTTCCAGAGATGACACCACTCTGATAGCAGGTCTATGGCTATTGAGAATGTTTGAGGTTGAGTACTTAAGAGCCTAGCAGGTATGGCTCAGATGGCACCACTCTGATAGCAGGTCTTTGGCAATTCGCATTCCTGTTGCTTAGGGTCAATTGGAACTCCCAAAATCTTGACATTCTGAGTTTTGTTAGTAATTGAAAAATTATTTTGTATTCCAAACATTCTACCAACCCATTTTACGTCACAATCAGTTTAGATTTAATTCTCAAATATTGCCACAAGAGGTTTTTTGGAAGGTATATCAATATCGATGTACTGAATTTGGTGGCGTAGGTACATTTTTTTTCTATCTATAATGACCGTCCGTTCCACTTCGGTAGTCAGGATGCAAAAGGCGTTCCATGACACAAAATACTGAACGATTTCCTCATTCGAAGAGTCAAAGTCAATTTCATGTCAGTTCATCAAAGGTGCATGTTCCAGTGGAGTTAATTTTCTTCGAATAGTAGTGCTCCAATTCCTCCTCTGAAAAGCCTTCCGCCAAGTCCCTTCATTTTTGCATGGGTTTTTGTTCGTAAGATTGATGGTCCTTACTTTTGCTAGGTTCGAGTTCTCAAGTTCCTGTTACTTACTTTTCTTTCTCAAAGAAGCAACTAACAACATTAATGAACTGTGTGATGACTCTCTGGCGAATTACAAAAGGCTCCCTCGTCCATGTTCGCGTCCGCTAAGTGGTGGAGAGATTAGAGTCACGTCTCGAGATCCTTTTCAAGGCGGATGATTGATGACTTGCACGGACTTTACAAACTTTAAAAGCTCGCGAATTCTTCTAATAATGATTAAGGTTGAATTTGCTGGTGTCTCACGTTTTTCAGGTAGTCTCTCGGTAGGGAAACGTCCTTTTGTTTTTATCTAGTTCAAAATTGGTTGGTCTACTTGGTTGGGAAACGACCACTTCAAAGGCTTGTTTTCATCTTCGATTGTTTGAAAATGTGCAGAATGAGAGTTGAAATCATCAAAATTCGTTGGTTTGCTCGAGAGAAATTACCACTTCAAAGGCTTGTTTTTCACCTTCGATTGTTCCAAAAAGTGGAGAATAAACGTT
>CM019171.2:7350697-7416798 GCA_009739505.2 Apolygus lucorum
CCTCTTACGAGATACTTGATGGCTTTTTGAGATTAATTCCGGACTCTAAAGGTGTCACGACTGATTTTGAATTTTCAAGACTGAATATATATTGATGTATACATTCTATTGGTCAACGGGTGAAATGTTTCTATCTTTAAACAGTCCACCAAGAAACTGATTTTGCTCCGTCCCACTGCCCAGGCTACAACAATTTTTCTCTAAGGTTTAGCGATTTATCAGACCCAACTGTGGCTCTGTATGATCCAGAAGAGGATCTTTCAGCTGTTGGGCGTAAAAGTGGCCAGACAGATATGGGAGCCCCAATTCTTCCTGTCTCTTCCTCAATAATATATATGAGATATATAGAATGTTCAGGACGTGCTTACAGCATTGTTAAGAACGTTTCTCGTCTTGCTCAATCCGCATTATCTACCTTTTCTACAATAATAAATTATACCATTTAATTGCTGTTTTACATGTTTAGTATAAGTTAGTTTGAGTTAATTCGATTGATTCATCTTTAAATATATTTTGGTACTTGTAATTTCGTTATTTATGTATTATGATTTTAAGGGAAACAATATATTTTTTATGTAGACTAGCTGGAGCATTCTCAGTATTTCTCAAACTGACCGGACAGTATATTTCACACTGCGTAACTATTCTCCCGGCCTCTTTAGACACTAAACATTTGCAAACGTATGAGAAATGAGATTACAATAATTCTTAAATAAGCAAGTAGGATTCTTCTTTCAAAGTTGCAAATTGGGCGGACTTAACTTCGGTAAAGTTCGGATAAGATAGAGAAGCCATTTGACACTACCAGAGTGGTCAAAATTTGTGCTTTTGGGAGAGTACAGAGTGGTCCAAAAATTGGCCGCTAAGAAAAATGGGTTTTGAGTAAAGTTATGAAGGAAAATAGGAAGGTTCAATCCAACTGTTAGATTAGTACGCCTTCAAGTTTTTGGCAGGCAATTGTTTTAATTATTCTGTTTTATAGATGATTTTGCGTAATTTTCGTTCCTAAATCTTGTTGCATACAATTCACTAGGCTTTGTAAGATTTTTACATTAAGTACGTTTTTCCATCAGCTTACTGTTTTATTTCTTTTGGAAATGTGTAGTGTTATTTCGTAACAAGTGCAATAGTCCTCAAAGGTGACCTGGGAGTAGAGATACTTGTCGAGCGTTTAATTTTGAATTTTGCTATTAAATGATGGTTTGCGAAATAACTTGAATAGGGAAGATTGATAACAAATTTGGAGGATTTCGTTACTGTCCTCTGTCTGAAATCCTGAAAATTCTTTGAGATCTGCTTCCACCAATGACACCGACGAGAGCTCTCTCACCTTCGATGCGACGGATCACCTATCAAGGTTCTGACACCCAACAATCAAATCTTGTCCCTTCCGATCAATAGCGGCTGAATTATTCATTCAAAGTTCAGGGCCACTTACCTACGTCGATGTAAGTTTCTAGTGCCAATCACTCTTTCAGTGTGAAAACCGGAATTTTACCAGTTCTAGAACAAACTGCTCTTCTAAACCTACCATTCCTAATTTTCTTATTTCCCAATAATAAGTAGGTGTTGTAACGATAATATAAATAGCTTCTCCTTGTCGCATGAAGGCACTTTTAAGCAAAGTTCTGTCTTAGAATTTGATAAACTTACCAATATTTGGCCATTTCCTGGGAACTCCATTGTCATTCCATCTTTCAGGGAGTTTTCCCTTTTGTTGATCGGTCTCACCCTAAATAACAATTTAAAAATAAAAATACAACTGTTCACAGAACATACTCAATAATGCCTGATATATTAATAAAAAGTTATAGGTAAACATAATTTTTGATGTAGCAATATTCAATACCTATTTAATTAATTAAGTGATTTAGTTTATACAAAATTATGTGATAGTGTTTTACGAGGATGTATGAGTATTTCTCATAACTCCACGCAAACACACGTGATTGGTCACCAAAAATTAGAGGTGAAAGGTTCGCTAGAAAAACTGTATCAGTGCCACCTGATATCAATTTGTCATTCAAAGAAAACTTCCAAGGTAAACGCAGTAGTAGTCGACACCTCCTCCAATAAATGAGAAAAGCTAAGGATATAGGACACTATTTGCAGTTCCAGGTGAGGAACATGAAGGTTTTGATTCTACAATGTTTTTTGGACGTTTGTTGGGAGTTTGCCATGGACACGAGCAGGAAAAGAAAAAAGTGGAAAGTTATAGTTTTTCAGTGGTCAGTTCGTCCGAGTTTGTGTTGATTCTTCCGTGGAAGGCTAAGGAGCAAGTGTGTATGCATTTTTCTCGTTTTAGTAGCCAATATATTTTAATTATTCATGACTTTATGTCTTCTTTAGGGTTTTTGGCTCATGTTTATCCAAGATACACGCCAGTTTAACCACTGCTCAGAGTCGGTAGTCGACATGGTTTTGACTTTCAAGGTTGAAAAAAATGCTCTCTAAAATCAAAATTTCCACTCGCGTCTTACGTTTTAGGTCTTCCTGAACATTTTTGGTTCCGGGTCTGTCTGTCATGA
Organism: Apolygus lucorum; assembly: GCA_009739505.2. NCBI lineage: Eukaryota > Metazoa > Arthropoda > Insecta > Hemiptera > Miridae > Apolygus > Apolygus lucorum. The sequence continues at coordinate 7,353,226 of CM019171.2, forward strand.
AATTTTTGTAACGGGCAAAACTGTACGAAGTTATTGTCCGACTTCGATGAAATTTTCAGGGATTGTGCGGGTTGGCGTGTAGATGGTCCCCTAGGAACCCCCCCCCCCCCCACCCAGGAAGATAGTAGCCATTGCGCATGCGCAAGCGTGTATTTTGTACAGCCATAATTTCTACATTTCCCATTTGATTTCGATGAAATTTTTAGTGATTATGCGATTATTATTATTCTATATAGGTGTTTTGAGATTAGATTTACCATGTATCGTTTCATTTATTCAATCGAGTTATGAACACGAGGAAGCTATGTACCATACCCAACTGGTAGAGGTTTTCAACTACTTAGGTGCCAGCCAGTTTTTAAACCTATACTTATAATACATTATTACAATTATACCTATAGTACAAAATATTATTGACGTGCCTATATACTGAAAAAGAGCGGCGAATTGCCAACGAAAATGTGAACTGATTGATATTATGCTATAAGTAAGTTCATAAATGTAGTACTTCCCACTGGTTTTACTGTGATTGATTATATTCAAAAATAAAGTGAGTTTGTGTAAGAACCTGGTTTGTTTGCTTCTCAAGTCATAAATCATCACACCTGTTGACTTCTGATACAAATCCCGACTACTAGTACACCTATGTCGACTTCTGAAGAAATCTTTGTCCACTACTAGTGCAAAATTAGACTTTGGAAAAACCCTTTCTTTACCATATTGAGCTCAAATTTTAACAAAATTGCCTGTTGTACTGCATGGGGGAGGGTTTTGTGTCTCCTTAAGCCGGTAATAACTTGGAAACTCTAAATTTTGTAGGTGGGAGACAAGAATAACTGTCGAAATTTCCTCAACGTGTCGACTATTAGTGCGTTTACATCCGGTGTACTATTTTCCAATTTAAATTTTTCCAACTCTTAAATTCGTTATAATCTTATTATTTTAGGAGTTAATTCAAATATCAATAGTGATGTTGACTTACCTGACTACCACATTGATGTTGTCCTCAGGTGGGGTCGGGGGCTCTGAACCTGTGGAGCCCAGGTCCGTAAAAGAACTGCGAACAAAATGTTCTCATAAAATTAAAGAAGCAATCTGTTTCAACGTTGGAAAATATCAATTAAAATTTCAGTAGAAATTTTATTACATCCTTGTACAATTTATTTGTATTGTTGTTTAAGTTTTTTGACCTGCTGCACGATAGTGAGGAAGCAAAACTCATTGACTTACGTTGAAGGTTTATAGATGAAAATTTTGAAAACGGAAGTGAAATACTATGTCAAAACAACTCCGAAAATCTACTATTGATGAACCAACTATTGATGAAGTATGAAAAACTCATTCAAATTTACCTGATGTTTCAGGATATCTAATCAGTTCCTTAACCACCTGTCTTGGTGTTTTCGTGATTCTCGTTTTATTATTTTCGAAAGTTGATGTATTTTATCTTGATTCTAAAGGGATTTTGTAGAGGTTCTCCAAAATAATGTCGTATGAACAAAATAGAGGGATCTTAATGAGTTGAGGGACGTACTTCCCTGATGAGCGGGCCTTCTAGCTGAGAAAACTTCAAAAAGAAAATTTTAGATCTGAATAAATTAATGTTCGCATAGTAGGATCTAATCGAACATCTTGCAACCAATTCGACAAGACATGGAAAAACGTGAATGGGAACGAAAGAACTCGAATCGTGACCAATAAACCTTACGGTAGGCAGTAGGTACATACAATTAAATCACGATCCCATTATAAGGTGGCTACTTCAAGAATTGCCACTTCCCGTCAGGCAAACCGAATACCTGCACGTGATCCATCGCCGTGATTCTTGCTCCCGCCTTTCAAGTTCAAAGGTCAAGAAACTAGTATACAATGGAGGAGCAGTTATTTCATACAGATTAGTATATCAGGAATAATTTGCATACAGTATTTCATTGAAGATCTAGATGTACTGAAATTTAACTATTTTCACATCAAATGCCGTTTATCACTCGATGGGCAATTGACGATATCCTGGAACCTAATCCTGGAGTCTCGGATCTCCTCACTGGTGTCGCTAACTTACTACTGTAATTTTACAACATTACATACTTACAGTTTTGAAAGTTTGCATGCTATTCAACAGGTTGAAACTGGCGTAAATAAACAGGGTGTCGCGAAAGCGAAATTTATTCATTTGTTTTTGATTTCGACTGCTTAAATTATTATTTTTAGATTCCAAACTTGGAAATTAATGGCAATCAAACTAAATTATTAACTTCAGTTCAACCATTTAATTTTTTTAAGATGTTACCTGTTTTTCTGGAATAAAAGATTTATTGTTCGTTTGGAGATTCACGGAAAACTCATTCTTATAGTAAGAATACGGGGTGTCCCATAAGTTATCCGCCAAACTTCGGGAGTCGTTTCTACAACTAATCTGCGACAAAAAATTCCTCTTGAACTTTTTTTAGCCCCCTTAAAATCAGAATTTTTTGACTTTTAAGATTTTTTCGTGTTTTCGACCCTTCACCACTAAAACGGTCATAACTCCCTTAAATTACACTCAAAAATTAAAAATAAGGATACCGTTGGAAAGAGCATAAAATTTCTCAATAGATTTGAGTTGACCAGTCGAGAAAAACTGAACGCTAGAGCAGTATTTTTACCTCAAACAAATTTGTCAATTTTTGTTTATTTTTGAAAATGTTGAAATTTTTCTTCATTAAAACAAGGTATTTGCTAGAGGGGCTCAAAAGCTTAGAAACTGGTCCATTTCATCAGTTTTCCAACGGTGTAATAAAAAAAAATTTACAATCGAATTTAAGGGAGAAATTCATGTTTGTACGCGAAAAAACGTGCATTTTTTCAACGAAATCGACGGTTAGACGGGAGGACTCAGTGCTTTGGAGGAGCCGCGGCGGAGCAGACCCCGGAGGCCTCCCGTCAAACCGTCGATTTCGTTGAAAAAAATGCACATTTTTCCGCGTTCAAACGTAAATTTCTCTCTTAAATTCGATTGTAAAACATTTTTTTATTACACCGTTGGAAAACTGATGGAATGGAGCAGTATTTAAGCTTTAGAGCCCCTCTGGTAAAAACGTTGTTTTAATTTTTTTTAAAATCGTCAAAATTTACAACAAAAAAAAAAAAAAAAAAAAAAAAACAGAAATTGACAAATTTTGGTTTATTATTTTCAATAATGAATCTTTGGAATCAACCAAGAAAAAAAATTTTAACCCCCCCCCCCCCCCCAAATTTGTTGGTTTACGTTTCAAGGTACGTAGAATCCAAAAATCGAATAAAAATTTGGCCGTCCGTCCGCCGTACGCGGCACTTTTGCAACTTAGCATTGACCGATTTTGATGAAATTTGGTATGTAGGCTCCATTTGGGGTCTAGTTGTGTCCCGAAGCTTTTGGTTGATGTAGGTCACTTCTAAGGGTTCCAAAATCAATTTTGAAATTTTTTTTTTGAAAAAATTTTCCGTCCATCCGCCGTACGCGGCATTCTTCTTAACAACACTGGACCGATTTGATTCAAATTTGGTATATGGACTCCATTTGGGGTCTAGTTGTGCCGCAAAGCTTTTGGTTGATGTCAATCACTTCTATGGTGGGAAAATTGAGGGTTGAATTTTCAAGAGTGCCCTAGCTCGAAAACTCTCGAAATAAACGTATTTTTTTTTCACCAATTTAAAACAGTATAGAATTTTCAAAAGTTTTTGAGACCACCCGGAGCCCTGTAGGATAATCCGTTTGCTCCCTACGAGTACTTAAAGGTTTTCCTTCGATAAAACAGAATCACGGGTGTGAATCGCAAAAGAGATCTTAGCTAACCAAAATTCGATCGCTTTTGGCTGATTTTTTAAAATGATACCTACTTTTCAACGCGCTCTAGCGGCGGAAGGCGTAATCGTAGAGACTTAAGTCGGAGGAGCAAATTGTAGGAAATTTCATGTACTTTAATTCTGGTAATAGTAAAAAATCCGCTAGAACGCTTACTTTTGGAGTTATAGGCAAAAAACCGAAAAAAAGTCGAAAAAATAGGAGAAAATTTACCCCCACTCCTCGAGCTCACCCCCCACCATAGGGGATTTTTGAGGTATGATTAACCAAGTGTAAAGGAAGACGCTGGTGAAGAAATTTCTTTACTATGAATTATTTCTCCTATTTTCTCTAATTCGCCTGGGCTATAAGTTCTTTCTAATAAACTTGATTGTAAAGGTGTGTAATGGTTGGTAGGTATGTAAAAAAAAAAAATAAAATAAATTGTAAAAAAAATTGCAATGGTTGGTAGGTAAAAAAAAACGCTGCAAATTATTACACAATGGTTTATCATTTTTCTATACAGATCACTCGTCTACAAAATCACCAACCATCCAATATGAAAAAATAAAAAAAAAAAATAAAAAATAAAAAAACAGAAAAATAAAAAATAAAAAAATCAAAAAAAAAAAAAAATCAAAAAAATCAAAAAAAAATCCATATCACCAACCATCGATCGCATTTCGGTCAGCTCTAATTTGAACGGAGATTATGCCTCTTTTGCGATTCCCACTCGTGTTTTGATTTATATATATATATTTAAATTTAAGCCCTTAAATTTTCGTAGGGAGCGAACGGTTTGTTCTACAGAGCTCCGCGTGGTCTCAAAAAATTCTAAAAATTCTATAGAATCCTAAATTGTAGGAAAAACAATACCTTTATATCAAAATTTTTTGAGTTAGGGCGTTTTCAAAATTTCAAATTTGATTTTGGAACCCTTAGAAGTGACCTACATGAACCAAAAGCTTCGGGGCACAACTAGACCCCAAATGGAGCCTACATACCAAATTTCATCAAAATCGGTCAATGCTAAGTGGCAAAAGTGCCGCGTCCGGCCTACGGCGTACGGCGGACGGACGGCCAAATTTTTATTCGATTTTTGGATTCTACGTACCTTGAAACGTAAACCATCAAATTTTGAGAGGGTGTTAAAATTTTTTTTTTCTTGGTCGATTCCAAAGGTTCATTATTGAAAATAATAAACCAAAAGTTGGTAGGTAAAAAAAATTGGTAGGTAAAAAAAAACGCTGCAAATCATTGCACCGTTCTGTATATATCCCTCCCTACCAACCATAGGTGCCTACTACCTACTAGGGCATTTTTAAACATTTCAACCCTTCATTTCCATTTGGTTGGTGGTTGGGGTTGAAATTTTCAAAAATGCCCTAGAATGTAGTAGGAACCTGCGGTTGGTAGGGAGACATCTATACAGAAGGATGATCTATCTATACAAGAAAATAATAAACCTTTGGGCAAAGATTTGCAGCGTTTTTGAACTGGAAAAACATTTCATGAACAATCTGCACAAAAAAAGGCTTCTCCAGAAAAAATCACAAGTATGAAAAAAGAAACAATTGTTTTCTGAGAATGCCGGAAACTTCGTTTGTAATCGCTAAATTTTTAAAAAGCTATGAACGGTGTGAATACAGCCAATCGCTCTCCGCTCACGCTAACGGATCGAACCAATCCACGACCTTCAGCGTTTTTTCGTTTTGGCGTGTCGGCTGACAGCGACGCGTCACCTGTGTTTTATTAATCATTAAGCGGGGAATTGAAACGCTAAGATTATCATCGAAATCAGGTAGATGGAAGGAAAAGCACACGAACGGGGTTTTAGGGGCTGAGATTTTGAAGTTAGCTTTCATTTCAGTTCATGATTTTAATAAGTAGGCACCTTCCAACATATATATGTCTAATTAGTTAGGAGTATTGTACCCTACAGAGGTTTTAAATTCCTGTCGAATTTTTTTTTAAATTGTAAATCTTTCACAAATGTATAGCGCGTGTGTTTAGTACGCTTCAGATATTCCATTCGAATAATTATCAACACAGAAATCGGACCAATATATCTCGACTGCTAGTTTCACCAAGCTGTCCTATTGGCGAATATAATTAATCATTTGATTATAATCAACAAACATATTGTTAAGTAACGCATACATTCCAGGGGACGTCCTATTGGATAAGCATTAGGTCAATTTAAACCAGTTGTTAAGCGATAAAACTCTCACCCTTATCCACCATAACGTGTCTAGTGGCATGGAGCCTCGAATTTGAAGAGCATTTTAAAATCCAAGATCTACGATACCCAACATGCAAATTCGAGTTAACCCCCCCCCCCCCCACGGCAATTTTGCCAGTCTGGTACCAAAGCGGAGAACTTTCATCTATTAGTTTTGATAGGCAGTTCGTCGAAGTTCATTTCCGTATTCAAGGTGAAACATAAAAAAAACCCACGAAACATGTGAATTATGGTGTCCTGGCACCATCACTATTAGTTCCATGATGGTACAGAGAATAATTCATGAAAATCTGGAGGTATAATGAGAATTTTTCCTCAATTTCAAACCTTGGGTGCAATTAGTAAGCTGTAAAGAAACCGATATAATGAAAAATTGGAAATTTTGTGAATATTATCCCCCACTCGCCCCCTCCCCATATCAATTTCGATGCTCTGGTGAAATAGCGTGCAATTTAGAAAATTTCCGAGTCGAACAAAAAAAAAACGCTGCAAATTATTACACAACGGTTTATTATTTTTATATAGATCACTCGTCTACAAAATCACCAACCATCCAATATGAAGAGAAAAATTAAAAAAAAAAATAAAAAATAAAAAAAAAATCAAAAAAAAAAAATCACCAACCATTGATTGCAATTCGGTCAGCTCTAATTTGAATGGAGATTAGGCCTCTTTTGCGATTCACACTCGTGTTTGGATTTATTTACATATATATTTCAATATAAACCCTTAAATTTTCGTAGGCAGCGAACGGTTTGTCCTACAGAGCTCTGCGTGGTCTCAAAAAATTCTAAAAATTCTATAGAATCTTAATTTGAAGGAAAAACAATACCTTTATATCGAAATTTTTTGAGTTAGGGGCGTTTTCAAAATTTCAAAATTGATTTTGGAACCCTTAGGAGTGACCTACATCAACCAAAAGCTTCGGGGCACAACTAGACCCCAAATGGAGCCTACATACCAAATTTCATCAAAATCGGTCAATGCTAAGTGGCAAAAGTGCCGCGTACGGCGTACGGCGGACGGACGGCCAAATTTTTATTCGATTTTTGGATTCTACGTACCTTGAAACGTAAACCATCAAATTTTGAGGGGGTGTTAAAATTTTTTTTTTTCTTGGTCGATTCCAAAGGTTCATTATTGAAAATAATAAACCAAAAAACAAAAAAACGCTGCAAATTATTACACAACGGTTTATTATTTTTATATAGATCACTCGTCTACAAAATCACCAACCATCCAATATGAAGAGAAAAAGAAAAAAAAAATCAAAAAAAAAAAAATCAAAAACAAAAAAAATCAAAAAAAATCAAAATCACCAACCATCGATCGCATTTCGGTCAGCTCTAATTTGAACGGAGATTAGGCCCCTTTTGCTATTCACATTTGTGTTTTGATTTATATATATATATATATATATATATTTCAATATAAACCCTTAAATTTTCGTAGGGAGCGAACAGTTTGTCCTACAGAGCTCCGCGTGGTCTCAAAAAATTCTAAAGATTCTATAGAATCTTAAATTGAAGGAAAAACAATACCTTTATATCGAAATTTTGACGTGATAACGTCTTATAAATTGGTTTACCGGGAGACACTTCAAGAAACTGCGTTACGCTCCGCTCACGGAGGGGGTGCAGCTCGGCGCCTCCCCCTCCCCGGCGCTCACAAAAGAGGGAGCGCCCCGCCCCCCTTCACTGGCACTCACTCCCCCCCCCCACCCATGGGAAATACCTACTACCTACGGGAAATACCTACTCTGTGCAACTTGACAAAGAATTTTATTTTATCCTTCTTCCTACTATACGAATGAATATTAACATTAAAATTATTTTACCACTCAAAGTCGTTGTCACGTAAAACTTTCGCCCGTATACCGACTTTACAGGCAGCAACACAGGGTTTTTTTTGAGTTAGGGCGTTTTCAAAATTTCAAAATTGATTTTGGAACCCTTAGAACTGACCTACATCAACCAAAGCTTCGGGGCACAACTAGACCCCAAATGGAGCCTACATACCAAATTTCATCGAAATCGGTCAATGCTAAGTGGCAAAAGTGCCGCGTACGGCGGACGGCGTACGGCTTACGGCGGACGGACGGCCAAATTTTTATTCGATTTTTGGATTCTACGTACCTTGAAACGTAAACCATCAAATTTTGAGGGGGTGTTAGAATTTTTTTTTTCTTGGTCGATTCCAAAGGTTCATTATTGAAAATAATAAACCAAAATTTGGCCGTCCGTCCGCCGTACGCCGTACGCCGTACGCGGCACTTTTGCCACTTAGCATTGACCGATTTTGATGAAATTTGGTATGTAGGCTCCATTTGGGGTCTAGTTGTGCCCCGAAGCTTTTGGTTGATGTAGGTCACTCCTAAGGGTTCCAAAATCAATTTTGAAATTTTGAAAACGCCCTAACTCAAAAAATTTCGATATAAAGGTATTGTTTTTCCTTCAAATTAAGATTCTATTGAATTTTTAGAATTTTTTGAGACCACGCGGAGCTCCGTAGGACAAACCGTTCGCTCCCTACGAAAATTTAAGGGTTTATATTGAAATATATATATATATAAATCAAAACACGAGTGTGAATCGCAAAAGAGGCCTAATCTCCGTTCAAATTAGAGCTGACCGAAATGCGATCGATGGTTGGTGATTTTGATTTTTTTTGTTGATTTTTTGATTTTTTTTAATTTTTTTTTTTATTTTTATTTTTTTTAATTTTTCTCTTCATATTGGATGGTTGGTGATTTTGTAGACGAGTGATCTATATAAAAATAATAAACCGTTGTGTAATAATTTGCAGCGTTTTGAGTATTCACCCCCCCTTTCCTCCCCTTAGAAGACAAAATTCGAAATTCCGGCGTTGAGTGCACAACTAGATAGTTTTCCGCGTCGAACAAGATAAGAACCTCGAAAATCGGTTGAGAACTAAGGCCTGCAGAGTACACAAGATTTTGTCACACACACCCACGCACACACACATACACCTACGTTCTTTCGCGGATTTGGATTCAGAATGGTCTAAAACGGATTAGTGTGTGGTTATTGCTTCCGAGTCTACCAAGGTAGCGGAAGCTTTGTTTTCACTTTTCAAGGACGAAAAAAAAAGTTCTCCAAAATCAAAATTTCCACTCGCGTTGTGCGTTTTAGACCTTTCTGAACAATTTTGGTTCCGTGTCTGTGTGTCTGTCTGTCTGTCATGAATTCCTTGTAACGCGCATAACTATACGAAGTTATTGTCCGATTTCTATGAAATTTTCAGGGATTGTGCGGGTTGGTGTGTAGACGGTCCCCTATGAAAATCATCATCCCCGGACTGATAGAAGCGACTGCGCATGCGCAAACGTGAATTCCTTGTAACGGCCATAACTTCTACATTTTCCATCCGATTTCAATGACATTTTCAGGGATGTGACAGATTAGTATTTAAATGGTCCCCTATGAAAATCGTCAACTTCGGACTGATAGTAGCCACTGCGCATGCGCAAACGTGAATTTCCTTGTAACGGCCATAACTTCCACATTTTCCACCCGATTTCGATGAAATTTTCAGGGTTTATGTGAATTAGGTTGTAGATAGTCCCCTATGAAAATCATCATCCCCGGACCGATAGAAACGACTGCGCATGCGCAAACGTAAATTCCTTGTAACAGCCGTAACTTCAACTGTCCCCCAGGGGTCGCGGGTTCGAATCCCAGCCGAGGCTAAGTATTTTTTTGATCCAATCACATACATCTACTCACTTACTTTTTCATCCGAATTTGATGCAATTTTCTAGGGTTGTCCAGATTAGCGTGTAGATGGTCCCCTATGAGGGTAGTGGAAGGTACTCAGAGATTGGTGTTTTGAGATTAACAACTATGCATCAGATCATCTATATAATCGGGTTATGGATACGAGGAAGCTATGTGCCACACCCACTTGGCAGACGTTTTTTTTTTCTGTTGTCCAACTTTACCCGAGATCAATTGCATAAAGACGCCCAATTCTTACTGGGGGACGTCCTAAAAACGGATTTCACGATAACTTCGTTGAATGATAACATCCACTAACACCATGAATGAAAACACAACTTTAGTTAGGTTTATGGTCCGAATAGGTATAGGTATAGGTATAGTCCACCTGAAGAAGGTTACCCTCAAAACATAATTACACCTACCTGAAATTCGTTTTGGTATAATGAATTATTAATATTCCACATTAAAGTAGGTAGGGCTTTGACGGTACCGCTTTGAACATCATAAGACCGGAATCGATAACACATTTCCTCTGTAGTATTCAAGAGGCACAGAACGTTTGCGTGGAAATACCTGTGAAAGAAGTCAAAGACCGTCATCAAAACGTCGCGGGTGGTCTATTGTGACGAGGTCGTACGTCGATCACTGAAGGCAGAAAAAGAAGGCAAGAAAGTCTTCTGTATGTCAGGAGAGTTCGTGGGTCATGGAGGAATGAAGGGAGAATACCTACTGGATGGGGTGAACGGCAAAGGGCTTAGACAACAAGTGGAATGAGGGTTGTTAACCCTTGCCATGCCACCCTAGGACTGATTGGCGTGGGTGGAAGACCTACCGCGCAGAAATTACCAATATTTTATCGTTCGATCCAAAAATAATCTCTCGCCCATCGGAAGTTGATTCGAGGGTCGTTTCTCACGGAAGTTGACGTCGAGTGAAACCAAATTTATTGTCCTCCAATATATATGTTACATAAACCCCGATGCGTTTTTCCACATTGCTATCGGAAGTAGAAAACGAACAAACACGGCGCATTAGAAAAAGTAATATGCAAAATGCAAGGATATGATGTGGATATAGAGGGGGGGGGGGATGTTATGTAAAAAACAGTTTATTCAGTTATGGTAATCCCACATTTTGCTGGCAATTATTATTCGATTTGGATGATTCCCTAGGCAGATGCACTAATACATTTCGAAAATCGAATAAAAATGCCGCGTACGGCGGACGGACATCAACATTTTTATTCGATTTTCGGATTCTACGTACAACTTGAAACGTAAACCAACAAATTTTGCGGAGGGGTTAAATTTTTTTCTTGGTCGGTTCCAAAGGTTCATTATATTGAAAATAATAAACTTAAGTATAGCCCAGGCAAATTAAACTGGAAAAAGTCTATGCTTTCCAAAAAATAAGCACAAGTTGGCCTTTGAAAATTTGCAATTTTTGTTTTTTAGTTGTGCGTAACTTTTGGGAGCCAAAAAATTACGAGATTGGTGGAATTGTTTCAGTTATTCATTCATAGCTCGAAAATGGCATTCTACGGAAAATTTTATTCAAACCTAAGTTGATCAACATGAAATTTTGCGTGGAAACATTTACTCAAAAGTTACATAAATAACCAGTCAGAGACTGGCACTATTTCCCTACTGTGGGTTGCGATTATGCTCAAACACATTACTTCAATAACGGCAACTCCAGCTAAAACATTACTTCAACGTTTAAAATTTAGTCACTCTTACCAAATGATTAAAATGGGGTTTCAAAAGTAATCGTGATAAATTCTCGCTATTTTGCTTCCGAGTCTACCAAGGTAGCGGAAGCTTTGTTTTCACTTTTCAAGGACGAAAAAAAAAGTTCTCCAAAATCAAAATTTCCACTCGCGTTTTGCGTTTTAGACCTTTCTGAACAATTTTGGTTCCGTGTCTGTGTGTCTGTCTGTCTGTGTGTCTGTCTGTCTGTCATGAATTCCTTGTAACGCGCATAACTATACGAAGTTATTGTCCGATTTCTATGAAATTTTCAGGGATTGTGTGGGTTGGTGTGTAGATGGTCCCCTATGAAAATCATCATCCCCGGACTGATAGAAGCGACTGCGCATGCGCAAACGTGAATTCCTTGTAACGGCCATAGCTTCTACATTTTCCATCTGATTTCAATGAAATTTTCAGGGATGTTACAGATCAGTATTTAGATGGTCCCCTATGAAAATCATCACCTTCCGACTGATAGTAGCCACTGCGCATGCGCCAACGTGAATTCCTTGTAACGGCCATAACTTCTACATTTTCCGTCCGATTTCAATGAAATTTTCAGGGATGTTACAGATTATGATTTCGATGGTCCTCTATGAAAATCACCACCTTCGGAATGACAGTAGCCACTGCGCATGCGCATACGTAAAATCCTTGTAACAGCCATAATATTTACATTTTCCATCCGAATTTGATGACATTTTCTAGTATTGACCAGATTAGCGTGTAGATGGTCCCCTATGAGGGTAGTGAAAGGTACTTAGAGATTGGTGTTTTCAGATTAACTACTATGCATCGAATCATCTATATAATCGGGTTATGGATACGAGGAAGCTATGTGCCACACCCACTTGGCAGACGTTTTTTTCCTGATCCTTATTCAGCCCTAAAAAAATCCACCTCCCCCATTTATCCGAATTAAAGGGGAATTTACTCGGGCCACCTGCCTAGGTGAGTGGTTGCCTTCAGGTATTTGTAAAAATTCAATTGTTAAGCATGGACTGTCATCGGAAATTTTGGTTTATTATTTCAATAATGAACCTTTGCAATCGAACAAGAAAAATAAATTGTTAACTTCCATTTTTACGTTTTTACATTTTTACGTTTCAAGGTATGTACCGGGGTTGTAATTTTCAAAATGCCCGAGCTCAAAAACTTTTCAAATTTCTCAAATTTTTAAGAATTTTACAATTTTATTTTAAGAATTTTATTATTACATTAGACCTTTATGAGACCAACCGTTTGCTTGGCTAGGATACTTATTCAACGAATTAATAAATGTTCCGTTGTTATATCGTGTAGTTAATTTTAAGAAAAGAATGATGTAACTCAGACGATCAACAATTATTGTTGAATCGTTGAAATTTATTTGAACACGTGAGTTCTCTAGTTCTGCCTTAAGAACCAAAACCTCTCCCCTCCCACTTGCACCTGGTTTTTAGAAGGTACTTAGTTGAAGGGTGAACTTTACAGGAAAATAATTGAGCCGTTGTGTAATAACTTGCAGATTTTTGCTTCCGAGTCTACCAGGTAGCGGAAGCTTTGTTTTCACCTTTCAAGGTTGAAAAAAAAGTTCTCCAAATTCAAAATTTTCACTGGCGTTTCACGTTTCAGACCTTTCTGAACAATTTTGGTTCCGTGTCTGTCTGTGTGTCTGTCATGAAATCCTTGCCACAGCCACAACTTCTACATTTCTCATCCAATTTCGATGAAATTTTCAGGGATTGTGCGGATTAGGTTGTAGACGGTCTCCTATGAAAATCATCACCCCCGGACTGATAGTAGCCGCTGCGCATGCGCAAACGTTAATTCCTAGTAACAGCCATAACTTCCACATTTTCTATCCGATTTCGATGAAATTTTCAGGAATCATGCGGATTAGGTTGTAGATGGTCCCCTATAAAAATAAACACCTTAAAATCGACAGCAGCCTCTGCGCATGCGCAAACGTAAAATCCTTCTAACAGCTATAGCACACATTTTTCATGCGAATTTGATGACATTTTTTAGGATTGTTCGGATTGGCGTGTAGACAGTCCCCTATGAAAATCATCACCCCCAGACGAATAGTAGTTGCTGCGTATGCGCAAACGTTTATTCCTTTTAACAACCATAACTTCTACATTTTCCATCCGATTTCGACTAAATTTCTCAGGATTGTTCAGATTGGCGTGTAGATGGTCCCTTTAGAGGGTAGTGGAAGGTACTTAGAAATTGATATTTTGAGATCAACTACTATGCATCGGATCATCTATACAATCGGGCTATGGATACGAGGAAGCTATGTGCCACACCCACTTGTTTTAGTTGGATTAACCGTTTTTTGATGCACGTGCAGTTAAACATGACAGCAACCTGCTGAAATTGACCTGCTGAAACCTAGCGCTGAGAAGAACGACTTTCTTACATTGATGCAGTCGTACTCATTATTCCCTTCGTCAGAGGGAATAACAAGGCCCTCATCACATACTTCGCTCGACAACATATACACAAACGTATCACTCTCGGACATACATAGTGCCATCAAAGATAATCATTTATCCGATCACTGTTCAATACATGTGCATACCGCATTTGATACGCCTGGCTCCCCGAGGGTCCACTTACCCCCTGGAAGGAGTTATTCGGCTTCGGAAATGGAGATTTTTGTGGAGAGGATTAGGAGCATGGACTGGTGCAGTATTGCAGTGGGTTCGACAGTCGATGAGAGCTACTGTAACTTCCTGCGCCTGTTCAACAGAATCCATGACGACTGTTTTCCATTGAGTCCTGCTAAATATACATCGCCCCCAACAGTAGTGAGGCGCTTAAGCAGTCCAGAGGTGCAGGCCTCCCGCAACGGCCTGAAGTTGGCTAGGGAAAGAATCCTCGTGGATCCTGCTTATAAAACGACCTATAGGTTCAAACTCAAAGTGCACGCTAAATTATTGGAAACTGTGCAGTATGTATCGAACGACATGCGAATAAAAACCTCAAAAAACAAAGCTAAAACTGTCTGGCAGATAATCAAGTCCTCAACTTGTCGGCAAGCAAGGCTTACTGGCATTAAGTTAAATCACAACGGTCTCCTGATTGAGGATCAGTCCGAAGTGGCAAGACTTTTTTCCGAGTACTTTGACTCCTGCGTTGTTCCCGTGCCTGGACCTGTTCGTAGCCCGGATGGGCCTCGCCAGCTATCGAGTTTCTTCGTCAGTCCTGTGACCCCGGATGAGATTGTCAAAGTCAGTACGGATCTAAAAAATACGTTCGGAAGTCCTGACAACATCCCAGCATTTATATTCAAGAAAGTAATTGCTCTTCTTGCCCCTGTGCTGGCTAGCATTTTCAATGACTCGTTCACCTCTGGCAGATTCCCCGGCTCGCTCAAGAGCTCTTTGGTGAAGCCTCTTCTCAAGAAAGGTGACCCCACAAAAGTGGAAAATTACAGGCCAATAAGCCTACTGTGCTTCCTGTCCAAGGTCTTGGAAAAGCTGATGTTCGACAGGCTCCTGAGTTTCCTAGATAAGACCGAGTTCTTTAGCCCTCACCAACACGGTTTTCTGAGGAACAAGTCAACAAGATATATGATCTCACCACCTTCATCTCCGAGGCGGTCGACGCTGGCGACGTGGTGATTGGGTGTTTCGTCGACCTGGCGAAGGAGTTCGACTCGGCTTCGCATACCGTTCTTCTCTCCTCAGGAGTCATGCGGTGTTAGGGTTCCAGCGTTGGCTTGGTTTGAGTCATATCTTCAGATGAGACCATGGGTTGTTTCTCTTGGCATGACGGGGAGCAGTGTCCTTTCTCCACCTCGGTGTGCGAATCAGGGTGTCCCTCAGGGCAGCATTCTGGGGCCGCTCCTCTTCTTAATCCTAATCAATGGACTGCCTGACGTGATAAAAGATGGAAACACGCACGTTGTAATCTATGCAGATGATAGGTAGTAATTTCCTGGTTCGGGGGAAGGATTACAATACCTGTGTGAGAACCGTGCAGACTAAATTTGGACAAGTCAAAGATTGGCTAATTGACAGGAAACTTCGCCTTAACGAAACCAAGACTGTATGCATGCTGTTCGAAAGCCGGAAAAAGCCTGGAGGACCCGCCGGAATTCAGTTGGGATCCACATCGTTACCCTACTCTGAAAAGACCAAGTTCTTGGGCGTGGTCATTGACCGAACCTTGTCCTGCCGTTATCACGCTCAGGAACTGGCTGGCAAATAGGCGAGCGTATGTTTCGCACTGAGGAAGCTGAAGGCAATCACCTCGAAGGAGGCGTTGATGTCGGCCTACCACGGACTTTTCGTGTCTCGGGCCACATATGGTATACTATTCTGGGCAACCGATGCAAATTTGCACTCTGTCTTTGTGGCTCAGAAGAGGGCACTACGAATCATACAGAGGCGCCCTGCACTCTCGTCCTGCCGCTTCCACTTTACCCGGGAAAGGCTGCTCACCATTTATAGCCTTTACATAGTCGATGCACTGACATTCGTAAGGAGTCATAGTCACTATTTTGCTGGTCTGCTCTTCAACCACGATCACGATACCCGCTTTGGTGGAGTCATCCTGAGAGTTCCTCAGCATAGTTTCATTCCTCTCCATTTCTTCGAACGGAGCCCCATGTCAAGAGTGGTTGCAATATACAACCACTGGGCTTGCCACCTCCAAAATGTGTGCAGTTTGAACACTCCTTTGAGAGAATTTCGTCGTGGTGTTAAATCCTACCTAATAAATAAAGAACTGTACTCGATGGGTGACTACTTTAATTTAAGACATATTTGAGTAAGATAATAGTTGACAACTCACCAATTTTAATTACCTTTACCTAGACGCTTTGCTCAACATGTATATGTATATACTGTGTGATACGGCAAATAAAGTTATATTTATTTATTTATTTATTTACAACCCACTCTTCAGCCAAATTGGAAACAGTAATTAATTGTCAATCTTTGACGCTAGATTATGTTCAACGCAGATTTTGTTGAGTGAAATTTCCTGTAGAATGCACAAGTTTCGAGCGATAAGTGAAAAACTGAAAAAAAGTGTCACAATTTCATGGTTTTTTTGCCTGCCACAAGTTATTCACAAGTTAAACTGTCACAAACAGTATTTGGGTCGCCCAGGGTGAATTAATGTCGTATAGTTCGTGCTTCATTGTAAAGCATACTCGTAAGTTTGATTTACCTAGGCTAATAAAACCACCTGGTTACCCGTGCTTTGCACAAACTCTCATGCAACTTGATGCTACGATTGCTTATATAACTAAACCCAGACTATTCTGAATGTACATCGTGAGAGAGAGAAGAGGGGCCGGACAGTTACAGAAAGACAAACAAGAGATTGGTCCGCTCTCAATATTTGATGTGAACCGTGGAATATAGTAGGTTGGGGTAGGTTTCCGCAGGTTCAAATTTGTTCCAGTGTGCGTCATCAATAAATTGTTGGAATATTTCAGTTTTTCTTTTCTCTTTCCCCCTGACAATCTACTCCATTACTGGGAAAGTACCACGAAAGTATTTGATTTTTTTTACGCCTTATTTTTAAAGGTACGGGAATTTTCCCCGTAATGATTTAGTACCATGGAAGAATCATTTCGTGAGGTAGAAAACAAGACACTGAACATTACGGTTGATAAAATACCCGCCTCCATGAGCAATGCAAAGTTGATTCATTTCATGCAGTGTTGCCATATTCTTAGTCCAAATATTTATCATGCTCCGTTGCACTAGTGTTATTCTAACGACCTAGGTAGCACCTACGTCACAACCCGAAATGATCGCCATTCATCTTCCGACCAAACTGATAGGTACATTTAGCTCTTCCTCCACGGCATGGCATAAAGTAGGTATCAATTCTGAGAGGCTTCCTCCAAACCACGCCATTTCTGCCGCATTGTTTACCATAATAGCCACCGGATTGCTATCTGTGGTCCTGACCTCGGCATTCCTTTTCCCTGCTTGGAATCTTCGTATTCCTTTTGACCCTGAAGTTGTGTTTTGTGATGTGCGATTTATTTGTCAAAGGAATTGTAATGTGTTGTAGGAAAGGTTTTTGAGTTTGAAAGTTGCAAATTACGTGAAGAAACAGTAATACCAATAAAATAAACTATACAAGAGATGATATTTTGAAATCGATCGAAGAAAACCAAATCAGGTATATGGACTTTCAAACAACAGTATGAACAATATGAGTATATCTTGACTGACGTTTTTGAATAGAGGGAAGTGGGATAATATAAACACGACTTATCGAATTTCACATCATGAAAGACTTGGGAATTGTGGAAGATGAACTTCCACAATTTGTTTTTTTAGTCGTCAAAATTTTGGGTAAAATACACCTTACAAAATCAAATTGAAATCTAGAACATCAAGTATCAGTGCCCCGATGCAGTAGCTAGGTATGGTAAGAAAACGGATTTCTACGATTTGGAACTTCAGTAGCGTGACGTAAAGTATTTCTCCGAGTAGAAAATTCATCCTTATTGATAGGATTTTTATGAACGTTTTATTAGCTGTCATATTGTGAGTACCTAATTGTGCGAGATCTGCTCTGTAGATGGTTCCCAATGGAAATCTAATGAATGTTTGAGCCTTTAAAACTTTGGATGATCTCCGAAAAATTTTATCGCTATCAGACCATTAGTAGCGTTTTCTGAGGCACAAATGTAATTTACCTCCTAAATTAATTTTCACGATCTAGTAGGCCGATTTTGCTCAAATTCGGAGGGTAGTTTGGGTTGGGCCCTGAAGATTGTTCATTAGAAGAACAGGTACAGGAAAAAAAAGGGAAATATCCTCAAAATCAGCCAAGATGATCGTGATAATTGTGATTCATAATAGGAAAGTTAACAGTGGCACTCATTTACAATTGTTCTATTGTAGGAGGATGCTGTACAGTTGGCTGACGTTTAATGTACCTAAGTAACTTCATTTTTAATGCATATTTTTTGAGATAACTTTTCATACCTGTTTTTTATATTTTTTATAGTACGTTCCTCATTCTATGTCATTTAGGGACCGAACTTAAGTTCCTCGTTTCAAGTCATTAGGGACTGTAAGTGTCAAATTGCCAAAGTGCCTTTATCCTTGTTAATTCCATTTGGTCCAAATAAAAGATTTTGTTAGAATTAGTGTGGATTAATGTTTTCAATGCCTTTCAATAGAAACCAACCAGTTGGTCAATAGAAACCAACTTCTAAATACATGAAAATTGGATAGAACAATTTTTTTACAGTAAAAGCCCAAAGATGAGATGCCTAGGTACAACAATGTTCCAGATTGAATTTTTAATGTGTTTTAGAGCCAGGACCATAGTTGTACCTCCCATGGGTACAAGAATGTGCCACGAAGAAAAAAATCCCCCACCTCACCTATTCATCATAGATTTTTTTTCCAAAGCAGAATTTGAAAGCTGAGATGTATAGGTAGGTAGGCTAAAATCCGCAAGGGGTTAGCATTTTTTCCCCCGGAGTTATTAAACAAAAACCTTAAAAAGTGGCACATAGTTGACCCGTTTTACGGTATGTAAGAAATTTTCAAAAATGGTATTTATTTCAATTTGAAATTATAAATGTTTATTTTGATTTAGAAGTACGATGAAAACGATTGACTGCTTATGTCCTAATTATCTACCTCTTCCGCAATCGCTCACTAGTTGTTGACTTGTGAGCAGTCTAGCTAGTACGGCAAATGGGTCGCTCGGCTGAATATTGGATGAAAGAGCCTTTCATGAATTGAACATGCCAGTTTAAACATTCAAAGTTCCTAAATGTCAACCACTCGACGTTTCCTAGACCGAAACAGCGGAACACTCGGTAACTCCTACGGAACATCGTCAAGACACCTCACAGTCACGCTTAAGGGGTTGCATTGCCACGCAAATCAGAAACCAAACATGGTATGTAGTCAATGAGACGTTTACTAGCTTCCAATCACCCAAAATACAAGTATACGAATTACAAAAGAAATGAAAAGTTAAACAGTAGACTGTCATGCGATGGGTCAAACGCGGTTACTTCCTTGTTATCTTGCCCTGAATAAATATTTGATGTAACTCTATTCGACTAGGAATACCCCGAAGTGTTATGTGCTACGAAAGTCCTGAGGAAAAAAGTACCGTTTATTAGACAGCGTGAAATTCGAACTTCATGTACATTTGGTAATTCAAAACTCCTTTACTTTCCTCCTCATTATCAACGATAAAGAAGCTCTGTATTCGGGCAAAACTTGTAATAATTGTCAGTCATCAATCATCAAATGTTTTACTCACATTTTGAGTTTCTGAGTAATTTGAACAATTTTGGTTCCGTGACAGTTATTATGGGCGATAGCATTACCAAAATATTGTTCGATTTGAAAGGAAATGAGAGGGTTTGTTCCTAGACAGTCCCCTAGGAGTATCATTGCTGTTCAGAGATAGGCGAATTCTTATTCATAAATACCATTATGAATACAAATTCAATCGTATTCACACTTTAAATAGATTTTCCCCCGTATTCGTATTTTGAATACGATTTTATGATTTTTTCTATGATTTCCCCAAAAATCGATTTTTTAAACGATTTTCCGTGAAAATCATACTTTTTAAAATGATTTTCTCCCGAACTCTGGATATATTTCTAACCTAACATTGTCAAAATAATCAATTAGAATCGCTCATAAATTCTTATAGGATTTTTCGCGCAAAATCGAATGAGACCAATACCAGGTCGCTACGACCAACTGAATAGAAAGTACGACGAAATGTCCGGGTAAATGATTTCCAGTGCTAATCGTTTAAAAAAATACAATTTTCTGCGGAAATTTCGTCGTACTTTCTATTCGGTTGGTCGTAGCGACCTGGGGTTGGTCTCATTCGATTCTGCGTGAAAAATCCTATGAAAAATGGTGAGCGTTTCGAATTTTTATTAATTATTTTGGCAATTTTAGGGAATGAATACGACCAAAATTGCGGTAAAAATCATAATTTTTTAATGATTTTCAGTGTAAATTGTAAAAAATACGATTTTCAGCGGATATGTCGTCGTAGCTTCTATATGGTTGGTCGTAGCGACCTGGTATTGGTCTCATTCCATTCTGCGCGAAAAATCCTTTAAGAATTTATGAGCGATTTGAATTGATTATTTTGACAATGTTAGGTTAGAAATATGTCCAGAGTTCGGGAGAAAATCATAAAAAAAGTATGATTTTCACGGAAAATTGTTTAAAAAATTCGATTTTTGGGAAAATCATAGAAAAAATCATAAAATCGTATTCAAAATACGAATACGGGGAAAATCGTATTCAAAGTGTGAATACAATTGTATTCGTATTCATAATCATAAAGTCGCAGATATGATTTGTATTCATAATCGTATTTATGAATTAGAATTCGCTCATCTCTGTTGCTGTTAGGCTAACGGTCTCATCTGCTCATGATTAAGAGTGAATTCCTTTGAACTCCAATTTCTCAGAACTTGATAGTCAAATTCGAGATTTTTGGTTTAGGCTCCAAAACGATTATTAGGTACCTATGCATAAAATGTCATTGCTTTTGGATCAGTAGTTTTGGTAAAAACGCTACAAATTATTACACAATGGTTTATTATTTTGGGGTATAGATCAACCATCGGCATAGAACTCGACTTTTCCAATAATATCACTTTCTGGCAGTAACATCTCTATCAAAGAGCTGTGGGTGCGTTCATTAGGTACCTCATTTGGTTCATGGTTGCTAGAGAAACTAAATTGAGTGGCATACAAATCTATTCACAGAAACGAACCGGTTCTAATTTGCTAAGAATTTAATCGGCTGAAATTTGAACGGATATTAGGCCTATTTCCGTCAGTGAACTGTCTTTTGCGATTCACACTCGTGTTTCCGATCTATTGTAAGTCCAACGCTTAAATTCTCATGGGGAGCTTCGATTCTAAAAATTCAATTCGATTTGAATTTTAATCCCATTCAGTCTTCATCAATATCATAAAATTTAGATAGGCAACAAAGAGAGAAAATGCAGGGAAAAGGCCGATTCCTTGACCTGGGCAAAACTACATGAATTTCTATATTTTTCATAGTATAATTTTCAATTATAAAGGTCAAGTTCCTCTAGGCATAATTTGACTTCCGAGTCTACCAAGTTAGCGAATGCTTTGTTTTAACTTTTCAAGATTACAAAAAAAGTCTGCCAAGTGGGTGTGGCACATAGCTCCCTCGTATCCATAACCCAATTGTATAGAAGATCTGATTCATAGTAGCTAACCTCAAAACTTCAACCCGGACAATCACTGAATATTTTTTCAAAATCGGATGGAAATTGTAGAAGTTATGGCTGTTAAAGGGAAATTCAAGATTGTGCCTGCGCAATGGCTACTGTCAGACCCGGGGCGATTATCACACCCGGAATGATAGTAACTGCTATGCATGCGCAAACGTAAAATCTTTTAACAGCCACTACAACTTTTAATTTCTACATTTTTTTTCCGACTGAAGAAATTTTCAGGGACTGTACGCCATGGCGTGTAGATGGTCCCCTTTGAAAATCATGCCCCCCAAATTGACTGTAGCCACTGCGCATGCGCAAACGTGAATTTTCTCGCAACAGCCATAATTTCTTTCGAATGCACTTCTTTCGATTATAGTTAATTTTTGAATGTTTGAGCTGAGATGTTGGGAAATATATAGCAAACTAGCTCGATTGCTGTATGCCTTGAGGTGTTATTCTCATGCAAAGTAGGTACTGAGCCGTAATTTTGAAATTAGTTGTGTGACGTGACAAAGTAAAATGAAATTTCATTAAGAACACAGACTTTGAAGAGCCTCGAGGAACCACGTCCTATTCTGTTAAGTTCAGATTTTATACTGAAACCCTGAAAAGGAGGTTTCGACAGAATATCGAGCTGAGTGGTCGATAGCGCGTAAGGGTCCTCAAGGCGAACTTTGGTGCGGAAAGAGGAATTGTCTTCTTGGCCTTTCCTTTTGAACTAATACGGTTTGAAAAGCGATTCATCAACCGACCTTTCACTGACCGTCGATTGAAGTATTATCCTTGACAAAGGGAATAAAGTGACGTGAATGTGAATTATGGGAGATATGACTGTGGATATCTTCCTCCCTTCTTAAGCATGGACAAAGGTACAGCTATTTGGACATGATGCGGCCATTAAAAAGTGGCTCATCTGATTGTACGTGGTTCCTGCATAGTACAGCAGTTTGGATTGGTCCATCAGTTTTGAGGCCCTTTACTCTTTCTTCCACGGGGAAAATCGTGAGATTTTGTCATAGAAAATCTTTTGGAATGACCCCCATAAGAAGAGAGAGAGAAAATGGAAGGAAGAGAAACACCTCCGGTGGTCGGAAGTTGGACATGTCTTGTCAAATTATTGGGTTCTTTGCCCCTCATCACTCCGCACCAACCGGAAATTTGCTCATATGGTTCTTATTACTCAGTATACAGGGTATCCAAAATCTAATGATCCAAACTTCATAAACTGACTCTACGACTAGTTTGCAACAATTTTATTGGTATAAAATGTTTTCAAAACCCTCAATCAATCCGACTTCAAGGTTAAAGGTGTTAAAAACGTTTGGCAAGTGGTTGTGGCACATAGTTTCCTCGTATCCATAACCCGATTGTATAGAAGATCCGATGCATAGTAGTTGATCAAAACATCAATCTCTAGATACCTTGCACTACCTCATAGGGTCAGAGGGGACTCTACACGTCAACCGGCACAATCACTGAATAGTGTTGGAAGATGTAAAAGTTATGGCTGTGAGAAGGAAATATAATTTTGCTCATGCGCAGTGGCTACTATCAGTCTGGGGTCGATAATTTTCATAGGGGACCATCTGCACGCCAACCCGCACAATTCCAGAAAATTTCATCGAAATCGGATGAGAATTGTAGAAGTTATGGCTGTGGCAAGGATTTCATGGTAGACACACAGACAGACAGACAGACACGGAACCAAAATTGCTCAAAAAGGTCTGAAACGTAAAACGCGAGTGGAAATTTTAATTTTTGAGAACTTTTTTTTTCAACCTTGAAAAGTGAAAACAAAGCTTCCGTTACCTTGGTAGACTCGGGAGCGATTTGAGGATACAAAAGGAAGGAGCATTTAATTTCCTTTCTGCACACTACGCAATCAGCATTTTTCACGCGAGCTGTGTGCTT
This sequence comes from Apolygus lucorum, assembly GCA_009739505.2. Classification (NCBI taxonomy): domain Eukaryota; kingdom Metazoa; phylum Arthropoda; class Insecta; order Hemiptera; family Miridae; genus Apolygus; species Apolygus lucorum. Next base: position 7,376,903 of record CM019171.2, read on the forward strand.
AAAAAAATACATTAAAGTGGAAATTCACTAATTCAACAACATCAAGTTTTTCCACTTTTAAACGCCGTTTTTCCGCGTTTGACATAATTTTTGATTGTGTAATGAGCAGATAGGAAATCTTATGCTGTTACGATACCATAAATTCGATTTTACGTGTAATCTATTTTTACAAATTAATAAAAACACGCAAAGATAAAACTATTTCTACTATCTCTCTCTCTTTTGTTGAAAATCATTCGTAGAATCAGTCTGCTTATAGATACGCTCAAACTGATCAGTAAATACATTCAATTCGAAATTTTGCTGATAATATGAATAGGTACATAATATTTATGGTCATACCTAAATTATTGTATCCTTAGAGAAAAATCTATGTTGATACATGACAATCAAGGGTAGGGAACCCCCTCATTCGTATTGGTACTCTCTCGTTAGGCAAGTTAAAAGAAAAAAAAACCCTGCAAATTATTACACAATGGTTTATTTTTTTTCTGAGTAGATCACTCGTCTGCAAAGAACTCAGCTTTGCCATAACTAGTACTTAATTTTGATAGAGAGTACCTACCAGAAAAACCTCTTTATTTCAAAGTTAATTTTTCTTTATTACGAAATTTGGTTTTCAGTGACTATGGAAGCACAACTGAATGACCTAGACTTTTATTCGAAGAAACCAAAGATAGCATTTTCGGCCGCGTTATAGGTTGGTACCTTGGCGAGGCAAGCGATAATACACTCAACAGAGGACCTGAGGACTATTGCAAGGGCTGAGGAACCCTCAGGATGTTCGTATACATGTCACACTTGTAATTGTGATTAATATTACAATAAATTCTGATTTAACCATGATTCAAATCGTTTAGAGCATTGGATGGTCATGGCATTTAAAATTTGAAATCTTCTGTACTCTGTACCAAGGTAGCGGCACTTTTCAAGATTGAAATAAAAAGTTCTCCAAAATCGAAATTTCCACTTGCGTTTTACGTCTCAGACCTCCCTGAACAATTTTGGTTCTGTGTGTGTCTGTCTGTGTGTATGTCATGAAATCCTTGTAACTGACATAACTATAAGAAGTTATTGTCCGATTTCGATGACATTTTCAGGGATTGTTCAGATTATCGTGTAGATGGTCCCCTATGAGGGTAGTGCTAGGTATTTAGAGAATGATGTTTTGAGATCAACTACTATGCATCGCATCTTCTATACAATCGGGTTATGGATACGAGGAAGCTATGTGCACCCACTGGTTTTTTTGTTTGATGGCGAAATCTATCTAGTTGTGCACTAGGTCGCCAGAATTTTTAATTTTGTCTTCGATGACGTTGAAGGGGGGGGGGGGGGTTGAACCCAATAAAGTGTTGCGTGGTTTATTCCCTGTTCGAAGAAGAAATCTATCTAGTGGTACACTTTGTCACCGGAATTTCGAAATTGGAGTTTAAGGGGGAGGAAAGGGGGTTTATTTACTTAAAATAAGGTGCGTTCTGACGATACTTTAAGTATCAGGCTCTCATGATGCTAAACATGACATGGAACATTCTCAACATACAAACTACGAATAAAATGTATTCGTACACACAGAGTGAAACTTTTTCGTCCAGTGGGAAGGTAGATAGAAAAGTTTTATCATTTATCTAAATATAGTTTGATATTGAAATCCCATTATCCCTTATCGTATCCCATGGGCCGTCAACTGGTTCTATGGAACCTTGGAGACCTTGACGAAGATGAATTACAATCAAATCAGTCGTCCTTGGTGGAGGGAAAGCGTAGAAAAATTGACAACTCATTGGAACTTGACGGTCGCGTATTGCAGAAAACTCGTAGCGAAACACTTTTTCCGACGGGTCAACGAACGACTTAGCATTTCCAAACAGCACGTCACTCGTTAAAGTCGATGGAACCGCGATATCCGTAGCTTGAAATTGCTCTTTACTTGCGATAGAAATAGAACCGCTATTGCTGTTTAAAAAAACATGTTTTTAAATGGGTAGGTTATAACGACTTTTTTTTAACGTCCAATGTAAATTTCTTTATTTAAACAATATAAGCGCTGCATAATACGACATTATGCTTTTTACACGCTCCTAAAGATCAAATCGTTATAAAATCCATTACAACTTTGGAAATATATAAAAATCTAACCAAAATTCTGAAGAGGTTTGCTGTCTAATGTTATTCAAAATGCTCGCAAATGCAAAATTTTGAGTCTTTGTGTTTTATTAAATTTTTACGATGTTCCCAATAAATTACATTTGAATAGCTCACCTCTAATGTCGTCTTAGTATCTCATAATTTGATGCAAAACTTTTACTTTTGTCAGTTTCTACTTTGTAAACAATTCTACGTGACGTGAAAAGTCGAACTCATTAATCATATTTATCACTTTCATCAATAATTAATCAATTTCTTCAAGTTTGAATGTTAGTAAGTTAGTTAAGTAAACAATGTCTTCCGAAGGGAAGATCGGAATTGATTCTGATGATTTCGCTCAAAGCAACTTATTACCTCACCACCTTAAGCAGAGGGGTTCTCACCAACGATCTGACGTGCGATTATCAGGACACTGTAATTGTTAAGAGATGCGATCAGGGCGGCCATCAATCCAAATACTCTCCCTCAACCGACTGTCCCTAACTAAGATGATCTCAAGGAAACCGGTTCAATTTACCAGCTAATGGCAGAGAAAGTTAGAGGGTTATTAGGTTATGTGCGACACATTTCAAAACGCTGCAAATCATTGCCCAATGGTTTATTATTTTCTGTATAGATCACCCTTCTGTATATATCCCTTCCTACCAACCGTAGGTGCCTACTACCTACTAGGGCATTTTTGAAAATTTCAACCCCAACCACCTACCAAATGGAAAACAAGGGTTGAAATTTTCAAAAATGTTCTAGTAGGTACATAGTTGGTACCTACGGTTGGTAGGGAGGGATCTATACAGAAGGGTGATCTATACTGAAAATAATAAACCTTTGGGCAATGATTTGCAGCGTCTTTTTGCTTCCGAGTCTACCAAGGTAGCGGAAGCTTTGTTTTCACTTTTCAAGGACGAAAAAAAAAGTTCTCCAAAATCAAAATTTTCACTCGCGTTTTGCGTTTTAGACCTTTCTGAACAATTTTGGTTCCGTGTCTGTCTGTCTGTGTGTCTGTCTGTCTATGTGTCTGTCATGAATTCCTTGTAATGCGCATAACTATACGAAGTTATTGTCCGATTTCTATGAAGTTTTCAGGGATTGTGCGGGTTGGTGTGTAGACGGTCCCCTATGAAAATCATCATCCCCGGACTGATAGAAGCGACTGCGCGTGCGCAAACGTGAATTCCTTGTAACGGCCATAACTTCCACATTTTCTACCCGACTTCGATGAAATTTTCAGAGATTATGCGGATTAGGTTGTAGATGGCCCCTCATGAAAATCACCACCTTCGGACTGATAGTAGCCACTGCGCATGCGCAAACGTGAATTACCTTGTAACGGCCATAATTTCTACATTTTCCATCCGATTTCAATGAAATTTTCAAGGATGTTACAGATTATCTTGTTTTGATGTTCTGATGTTTTGAGATTAACTACTATGCATCGGATCACCTATGCAATCGGGTTATGGATACGAGGAAGCTATGTGCCACACCCACTTGGCAGACTTTTTTTACCCGCCAACCATTGGTAGGTACTACCTACCACACCAAACTGCCTTCACACCTTCACAATCAAGTTTATTAGAAAAAACGCTTCACACGCGATTCGAAAAATTGAGAGCTTCATAATATGAAAAATTTTCCATATTATGGAAATTTGATTACTGGTTGCTCAGAAAGCAATACTGAATACAAATCTAAGAAATGAACAGCGATCGCATTTCAGATAAAATTTGAATGGAGATTAGACCTCTATTCCGATTCACACTCATGATTCTGTTTTATCGAAGGAACCTTCTAGTACTCGTAGGGACCGAACGGTTTGTCCTACAGAGCTCCGGGTGGTCTCAAAAATTTTTAAAAATTCAATACTATTTAAAATTGGTGAAAAAACGATACCTTTATTTCGAGAGTTTTCGAGCTAGGGTACTATTGAAATTTTCAACCCTTAATTTTCACCCCTTAGAAGTGACTGACATCAACCAAAAGCTTCGCGGCACAACTAGACCCCAAATGGAGCCCATATACCAAATTTGAACCAAATCGGTCCAGTGTTGCTAAGAAAAGTGCCGCGTACGGCGGACGGACGGAAATTTTTTTATTCGATTTTCGTATTCTACGTACCTTAAAACGTAAAACATCAATTTTGAGGGGGGGTTAAAATTTTTTTTCTTGCTCGGTTCTAAAGGCTTATTATTGAACATAATAAACCAAAATTTTCCGTCCGTCCGCCGTACGCGGCACTTTCCTTAGTTCCCATGGTCCGATTTTGATGAAATTTGGTATATGCGCTCCATTTGGGGTCTAGTTGTGCCGCGATCTTTTGGTTGATGTCAATCACTTCTAAGGGTAGACAAATAAGGATTGACATTTTGAAAACGCCCTAGCTCAAACAATTTTGGAATAAAGGTATTGTTTTTTCCATCAATTTAAAATAGTACAGAATTTTAATCGAATGAGACCACCCAGAGCTCTGAAGAACCAACCGTTCGGTCCCTATGAGAACTTAAGGGTTGGACTTACGATAAATCAGAAACTCGAGAGTGAATCGCAAAAAAGGCATAATATCCGTTCAAATTTTAGCTGACAAAAATGAGATCGCTGTTTCTTCGAGTTGCACTCAGTTTTGCGTCCTTAGCAACCAGTATTTAGAATCGAATGAAACCTCCAAGACGATCAACAATAATTTCTCGTGTTAAATTCGCATATATTGGAAAATATATAATCAGGGCACGAAGGCCCAACGAATTCAGCTCCTAAGAACCGAACCCCCAACCCACCAACGCCTGGTCCTTGGAGGAGGCAGCTGACAGTTGAGGGATGCTGAGTCAGAAACACGGGTGTGAATCGCACATGAATGTGAGCCAATTTTGAGCTGACCAGATCATGTGATCTTTTCTCGTTTTTTCAAATAATAGATTTCATGTCAACCAGTTGCGCTTCCCTAACAACTAATAATCTAATTTCATATAAAAAGCACCCACAACTTTGATGATCTATACAGAAAAATAATAAACCGTAGTTTAATAATTCGCAGCGTTTTTGTGTTCCGGTGGGTAAGGAAAGTAGTGAAGCCTTGGACCAGAAAAATTTATTCGCTGCTTCTGTAATATTCTGCAGTTTTTAGAACTTACTCTTCGCTTCCTCTGGAGCGCGGGAGTGCAGGACTGGTGCCGCGCGACCCGTTCCTCTTCACGCTCCCTGAGCTGGAGCCGCTCGACTCGTGCGTTCTCGGCATCCTTCATCGACAACTTCACGTGGACAACTGAAAACAAGACCGCCCCCGGGGGCGGGCACGTGGGGCGGTATGTGCCAACTACTTTCCCGCCCCCACTACTTTCCTTTTCAAAACCTCGTTGCCCCGGGCGATCCGGTGTCTAATACACTGTCCCACTTCAAGGTCCGATTTTCCCGCTTGGAATCAATGGGATTACCTGCGCCCTCCCCCGCCGCGGGAAAAACGAGTCAATGAACCTCTTCTTGCCGCCTTTACAAATCAAAATCCTCCCACCTCCGAGCTCTTCGTGTTTCCTCACTAATCACTTCTCGACTTCCTGGATCTCAGAGTTGTTACTTTCCTAAAGGCTCGATTACACAGGGCTAGTTTACTGGCCCACAATCTCACTAGCTAGCGAGTAGCTTGTAAAGTAGCCGGGTCGTCAACTTTTCCAGCAGCTCGCCAGCTAGTCTGCTAGTCAGCTAGTGAGCCGATGACACGGGGAGAGTTCACTAGCGGCTAGTGAATTCGCTGGCTAGTAGCTAGTAAACTCGCCCTGTGTAATCGAGCCTTAAGGAGCGAGTTCCCTCAACCCTGTCGCCAGAAATACACGATTGAAAGAACTGTGTTGTGAGAACAGTTCGAGAGACCAGTAACCCGTAACCCGGGTCTTAGAGATAGATAGATAGATAGATATAGATAGATAGATAGATAGATAGATAGATAGATATATAGATAGATAGATAATCTCTTTATTCCTTGTCGAATGAACTTGGACATGAATGCGTCAAAATTTTACAAAAATAAAAAGTAGGTACAGTAGATTTAAAAAATATATCTATATAAATAACATGTAGGTAAAATATAGGTAGCTGTAGGTGTATATTGTAGGTCATGAATAAAATAGGAACTCGTGTGTTTTTCCATACTGCCTGATCAAGAAAACGGGGAAAAATAAAGATAATAAAAGACAAGAGAGAAAAGTAAAGGACCCACCCACCATGGTGGCTCCCGGGGCCATCCTCTATCACTTGGAGACAACCCTTAAGTGTTTACACACAAATGAATCTACCGCCCGAGCCGGACTGAGCCCTGGGCCACCAACTATCGGACAACAAATAACACAAAATAAAAAAATAATCCGGTAACAATCTAAACTTAATTAATAAGTATATCTCTGTTGGTTAAATAAATAAATAATAAATAATAAAAAAATAAATAAATAATTCAGTAACAAAATAAACTTAATTAATAAGTATATCTCTGTTGGTTAAAAAAAATAATATATAATATAATATATTATATATATTATATATAATATATATTATATATATATATATAGATTACATATAATATATAATCACAGGCTGGAATATAAAATAGCACAATAATCACAAAAAATCACACGAGTATCACAGTCAATACAGGGTGTCTACACTTAAGATGGGCATAACTTCAGGGTTCGATTCTACAAGGTATTTCCAACAAAAAATGTCTCTTAGCAATTTTCTTTTAACCCACTCAAAATTCCTTTTTTTTCACTTTAACGTTTTTTTTTCGCTTTTTCGACCTTACGGCACTGATATGGTCATAACTTCCTTATTTCTCCTGAAAATTCAAATCTGACTACACTGTTAGAAAGACCATTAAATTTCCAAGCTACCTAGTGCAAAATCAAAACCTTTTAGGAATAAAATAGTTTCAAAAAATCAAGTCAAAAAGCAAACTTTGAATTTTTTTGAAACTCGACTTTTTTTTACCAAAGTTTTTACTCTGAATCCCTGCCCATTTCGATAGGCGCTCTTCGGAGAAAACATGCTCAAATTGTCAGGTTTACAACGGTCTATCAATTTTTCTTTTTAAAATTCAAATTGGAAGAGTAAATGACTAAGACGATGACTAAGTACGAAAGTGGACCCGTTTTCTTCTTGACCACTCCTTCCTTGAATTGCTTCTCGTCCTTCTTTCTTTTCACCCATACAACATCCCCATCTTGAAACGCTTTCAGTGTATCGACCCCCTTGTCATGATAGAGTTTCTGCCTAAGCAAATTCTCTTCCACTTTACTCGTCAGATCAGGCTTCAGCAGTGTTAGTTTTGTCTTCAGCTGTCGCCCCACCATCAATTCAGCGGGAGTCCTGTTGGTCTATGTACAGTGGTTCTATATGACATCAAGTATTTGCAAAGTCTAGTATGGACATCTTCACCTCCGCTCTTGGATGATGCGAATCTTTGCTTGAATGTTCTGACTGCCCGTTCTGTCAATCCATTTGAACGTGGATGGTAAGGAGTTGTCGTGACGCGTCGTACATTATTTCTACTGCAAAATTCTTTGAACGCTTGTGACGTCCACTGTGGACCATTATCTGACACCACCATCCTTGGCAGCCCCCATCTTGCAAACAACTCTTGAAGAACACCTAGCGTACGCTCCGTGGTTATGCTCCTATTTACTGGTGGCATCCACAACCAGTAACCAGTATTGCCCCTCAACAGCTTCAGCAATATCTAGGTGAATTCTCGACCATACTTCCGACGGCACATTCCATGAGTATAAAGGTGACTCCTGGTCCCATGGACGATTTTCTTGGCATGATTTGCATTGCTTTAAAAAAAATTCAATGTTCCTATCCATTAATGGCCACCACACATTCATCCTAGCAACGGACCTCATAGCTGAACCTCCTGGGTGGCCCTCGTGTAGAATACGAAGTACCTGGTCTCGTAAAGATTTTGGTATTACCAATCTCCCTCTCCAAAGCAGTATCTCTTCCTCATAGGACAGCTCGTCTTTCTTCTCCAAATAAGTGTACATTTCTTCCGACATACTTGACTTCGGTGGCCGGCTACTTTGTAGATATCTAATTACAAGTGAGAGTTGTGGATCCTCCAACAACCGGATCTTCAGCAATCGTCTTGAAACTGAAACATCTTTTATCTTTGTCATTGCTATTTTTCTTCCAAAGCCCTTCTCAACTCGGCTCTGGAGTTCCGGTAAGCGCGATAAAACATCAGCAGGACTATTATCCTTGCCTGGGATGAACTCAATTTGAAAATCAAACCCCGCTAACATTAAGGCCCAACGGCTAACTCGACACATGGCCACTTTAGGCAATTCTGCCTTATCCCCAAATATGTAAGTCAAGGGTTTGTGGTCTGTTTTGAGAATGAACCTGCGTCCATATAAGTATCTTTAAAATTTCCGTACTGTGTGGACAATAGCTAAGGCTTCTCTGTCGATCACCGAGTATTTTTGTTCCGCACTATTGAGAAGTCTGGAAGTATATGCTACTGGCCGCTCCGTGTTGTCCGGATAGCGATGACATAACACTCCTCCCACCCCTTTCTCACAAGCGTCAGTGAAAAGTAGAAGTGGCAGTGTTGGATTGTAGTTTACTAATGTAGTAGATGACGTCAAAACTCCTTTAAGCTCAACAAACTTACTTCTCTGCTCTTCACCCAACCTCCATCTACTTCCCTTCTTCAGCAATGTATAGAGTATAGCACAATTCCCTTGAAGGTTTGGAACAAACTTCTGATAATAGTTGATACATCCCAAGAATGCTCTCAGCTCTTTTTGATTTGTTGGCTCTCCCATATTTTTAATTGCTTCAATATGTTCTGATGTTGGGTATGTCCCGTTTTTGTCAAATCGATGGCCCAAATACACTACTGAGTCTTGTAGCCACTTACACTTGGCCAACTGTATCCTCATCCCTGCTTTACTCAATCTTGAGAGCACCTCTCCTACTACTTTGATATGTGTATCTCGGTCTCTAGCGGTCACAATGATGTCATCAAGGTAGCAGCTTACCCTTTCCATCCCAGCCAAGATAATCTCCACTGTTTTTTGAAACTTAGCCGGAGCTGAACTGATCCCAAAAGGCATACGTTTGTAGCGAAAGAAACCCTTGTGCGTTGATAGCACTAAATATTTTTTTGAATCCTCCTCGACTTCTACCTGCAGGTATGCATCTCTCAAATCTATCACTGAAAATTGCACCCCTCCCGCTAACTGCGCACTGATTTCTTCAAAAGTTGGAAGAGGATGCATGTCCATTACAATGTACTTGTTTATAGAAATCTTAAAGTCAGCACAGAGTCGAATTTTCCCATTTGCTTTTGGTGCCACAACTAACGGTGAGGCCCATTCAATGGGCGTGATAGCTGGGTCAACAGATTCTATAATCCCTTGCCCCAACAGACGATCAAGCTCTTTTTCAACTGCCGGTTTTAACGCAAATGGTACAGGTCTTGGTTTAAAAACTTTTAGGATTGCGGCTTCCTTTAATAGTATTTTTATCTTATGGCCCTGTATTGTTCCCGTTGAGGAAATAAACAAATCAGAATAACGTTTAAATAAAGATTTAATTTCCTCAGGAATAGTAGAATTTGAATTGTCGCGATCAGCTTGCTTCGTTTCTTTTTGTTTTGACTGCACATACTACTGCTCCCGGTGGTAGAGGAAGGTCAAATTTGAGTACCCAATCCAGACCAAATAGCGGAACGTCATGCTGCTTGACTACTATGAGGTCATAGTTTTTCCGAATGCTTTCACTTCCACCTGAGTATTTCCTAGCGTTTCTACCTCCAGACCAGTATAAGCTAGTAAGTTAGGATATGGTTCCAGTGAGGGTTGTCCAATTATCTTCCAAACATGCTTACTTATGACGGAATTATTCGCACCTGGGTCATACAGCATTTTGAGTGGTTTCTTATTTATTTCAACGTTTAGCATAACTTTTGTGCCTCTCTTTGAAATTTGACGAACTCCTAACTCCGAACCTGTTTCACTAGTGGAGCAGGAACTGCTACTTCTATAAGTTTTGTCCTGAACTGCGTTAGCGTGCTTGTGGTTACCTTGATCCGTTTTGATGACTGCTCGACTAAATTTGAAACATACTCTGGAAAAATGATTTTGTCCCTTATATAGATCGCATGTTTTTCCTACTGCTGGACAGTTTTCGCTCTTATCATGTTGACCTCTGCCACATTTGTAACAATGTTTGCCTCTTACTAAGACAAATTTCTTCAATCCTCTCCCTTTTTCGTAATCTATGCTTTTGTTCAACTTCTGACTCACCTTGTTCACTCCAGACGTTCTTCCCGTCATTTCTGTCAGTCGTTTCTGTTCTTTCCGTCCTTGTTCCAGTTTCTTAGCTAGCGCTTCAACTTGTGCTAAGGTATGGGAATTACCAGGAAAAGCCTTGAGAAGTTCGTACTGCCAGTCTGAACAATTAATACCGACGATTATTTGATCGCGAACTCTTTCTGAAAAAGATGTGCCATATTCACATCTTCCCGCTAGTGCTCTTAAAGCATTAACATATCTTCCAACATCTTCATCATCGTCTCTTTTCCGTAATATGAATGCAACTCGGTTGGTTGTGACCGCGTTCTCCCGCACGTAGTAATTATTGATAACTTGTACCAAATCATTATATGTTTGATGACTCACTTCTTCTGGGCGAAAATTGTCAACTAACATGCGAAAAGTTTCCGGCCCAATTTTCGTTAACAGGAGATCTCTCCTATCTTCTTCATCCAACACCCGCGCTATTTTCAATTCTAACTCGAAGTATGGTAGGTAATACTCCCAAGCTTCCGAATCCGGGTCGAAAATACGAACATTTACCTACTTTGGAACATCTCCTCCAATCGTCCTGCTGCGATTCCTCTTCTCCGCCTGCTGAGGAATATTCCCTTCTACGAGTTCTCGGCATCCTTTGTCGCCAGTGTAGTATCTTTACAATAGGTAGTGGACTAACTGACTGCAAGAATACGAATGATATATTTTTGGAAATTCATCATTAACAACAAATATAGTCACATGGATGGAAACACTTCATAATAACAACCTAGGGTACATCAGAAAACATGCTCAAATTGTCAGGTTTTCAACGGTCTATCAATTTTTCTTTTTAAAATTCAAATTGGAAGAGTAAATGAAGTTTGAATGTCAAAAAACGTGTGTTTTACATGAAAACCCAGTGTCTCAAGCGGTTTATGGTCCCCCTCGATGAAAACTTTCGTTTTTCGTACATAAAATACGCATTATTCGTAGATATGGAAGTGATCATAAAGTAACACGTCGTCTAAGTTCTAACATTGTGCATCTCAACTTTAATCATTTTACAGGACGAGCAAAAAACTGATTTCCTCTTAATCCTTAACCATTGTAATACTTCTGGAAGCTGTTCAACCTAAATCTCCGGAGCTATGTTCGTCTTAATTAGTTGAAAATCCCGAACAATGGAATTAACAAAATTTCGTTGATATGCACAAGGTTGCTGTAATGTTTTTCCTCAGATGCACAATATTGACTAGGTATTGGATTTAATTTTTGTTTAATTCTAGGATTAAAATTCTCGCAAGGTATTTAAAATGCTGAAGTAAAGTGTCAGAATGTCACTAAAAAGGGCCGTTTGATAGAAATTTTGCGATATAAAATGAAATTTTTGTTAACTGAAAATAATTGCTACAATGCACTGTTTCATTGCAAAACAAAAAACGCTGCAAATCATTGCTCAAAGGTTTATTATTTTCTGTATAGATTACCCTTCTGTATAGATCACTGGTTCTCCATCAATAGCACCTACCACCATCTGTATTCTCCATTGACCCGCCCTCTCAAATTTCAGCTTCCTGCGTTCAACAGAAGAGAAAATGTCCTTGGAGCTCACTCAGCTGATCAGTGACCACTCATGCGCCTTCAGCATTCTCCATTGACCCGCCCTCTCAAATTTCAGGTTCCTGCGTTCAACAGGAGAGGAAATGGCGTTGGAGCTCACTCAGCTGATCAGTTACCACTCAGGCGCCTTCAGCATTCTCTTTTGACCCTACCTCTAAAATTTCAGCTTCCTGCGTTCAACAGGAGAGGAAATGGCCTTGGAGCTCACTCAGCTGATCAGTGACCACTCATGCGCCTTCAGCATTCTCCATTGACCCGCCCTCTCAAATTTCAGGTTCCTGCGTTCAACAGGAGAGGAAATGGCCTTGGAGCTCACTCAGCTGATCAGTTACCACTCAGGCGCCTTCAGCATTCTCCTTTGACCCTGCCTCTAAAATTTCAGCTTCCTGCGTTCAACAGGAGAGGAAATGGCCTTGGAGCTCACTCAACTGATCAGTGACCACTCAGGCACCTTCAGCATTCTCCATTGACCCGCCCTCTCAAATTTCAGGTTCCTGCGTCCAACAAGAGAGGAAATGGCCTTGGAGCTCACTCAGCTGATCAGTTACCACTCAGGCGCCTTCAGCAATCTCCATTGACCCTGCCTCTCAAATTTCAGGTTCCTCCGTTCAACAGGAGAGAAAATGGCCTTGGAGCTCACTCAGCTGATCAGTGACCACTCAGGCACCTTCAGCAATCTCCATTGACCCGCCCTCTAAAATTTCAGCTTCCTGCGTTCAACAGGAGAGGAAATGGCCTTCGAGCTCACTCAGCTGATCAGTGACCACTCAGGCGCCTTCAGCATTCTCAATTGACCCGCCCTCTCAAATTTCAGGTTCCTGCGTTCAACAGGAGAGGAAATGGCCTTGGAGCTCACTCAGCTGATCAGTTACCACTCAGGCGCCTTCAGCAATCTCCATTGACCCTGCCTCTCAAATTTCAGGTTCCTCCGTTCAACAGGAGAGAAAATGGCCTTGGAGCTCACTCAGCTGATCAGTGACCACTCAGGCACCTTCAGCAATCTCCATTGACCCGCCCTCTAAAATTTCAGCTTCCTGCGTTCAACAGGAGAGGAAATGGCCTTCGAGCTCACTCAGCTGATCAGTGACCACTCAGGCGCCTTCAGCATTCTCAATTGACCCGCCCTCTCAAATTTCAGGTTCCTGCGTTCAACAGGAGAGGAAATGGCCTTGGAGCTCACTCAGCTGATCAGTGACCACTCAGGCGCCTTCAGTATTCTCCATTGACTTTTGATTATGGAAATTTGATTACTGGTTACGCAGAAGGCAAAACTGTATACAAATCGAAGAAATGAACAGCGATCGCATTTTAGTCAGAAAAAATTTCAACGGAGATTAGACCTCTTTTGCGATTCACACTCATGATTCTGTTTTATTGAAGGAAAACCTTCAAGTACTCGTAGGGACTGAACGGTTTGCCCTACAGAGCTCCGGGTGGTCTCAAAATTTTTTTTAAATTCAGTACTATTTAAAATTAGTGAAAAAACGATACCTTTATTTCGAGAGTTTTCGAGCTAGGGCACTCTTGAAAATTTCAACCCTTAATTTTCACCCCTTAGAAGTGACCTACATCAACCAAAAGCTTCGCGGCACAACTAGACCCCAAATGGAGCCCATATACCAAATTTCATCGAAATCGGTCCATGGTAACTAAGAAAAGTGCCGCGTACGGCGTACGGCGGACGGACGGAAATTTTTTATTCGATTTTCGGATTCTACGTACCTTGAAACGTAAAACATCAAATTTTGAGGGGGGGGGGGGGTTAAAATTTTTTTTCTTGCTCGATTCCAAAGGCTTATTATTGAAAATAATAAACCAAAATTCAAACTTTAGGAAATTGAAATCTTTCAACATGAAGAAGACTCACAGCACTTATTCTTATTGGATGGGCAATCTCAATAAAAATTATTTCCTTTTCTCTTTATCAAAAATTTGAAGTATTATCACTTGTTACACAAAAGTTTAAAAAAGTAAAATTGTTGGTAAAAAAAAGAAAAAATGTCAGCTTGAGAGGAAACAAAAAATAGGTTTTGACATCTTAGGAACTTTCAGTCTTTCCTTCTCCTTTTCAGGTACTTTCAGACTTTTTTTAAACATAACACCGTCGCTTAAGATACATCATGGCACATCTAACTTACGCCTACTTTTCAGGAGAGCAAAAAAACCGATTTGATCGGAAACATTTTGTTTTTATCATTTTCTATTCATCGGTCTATCTTTGTTTGCAATGTACTAACTTGAATTGCATTCAATAGTACTGTAAATATTAAGTCAACAAATCTCGTAGATGTCATGCTGTTGAAATTCCTTCCTTTCCTTTCACTTGTGCTATGATGTTCCACATTTTCTCTGTTGTTTCGTGGTGAAATGGCAACGCTTTTTAGATGCCTGGCTGTGATATAGGTTACTGAAACACTATGAAATGTATCCTTCTCAAAGTGAAAGTACGAATATACGGGAATTAAAAAAGTGAGAAATCATTGCAATATTCTGAAGTTGTGGTATTAAAAAATTTCTACCAAGAGTTGTGCATAAAGATTAATTGTATCCATAACCCGCTTGTATGGATGATACATTGTAGCCAATCTCAAAACATCAATCACTCAAATCATCAACCACCTTGCACTACCCTCATAGGGGACCATCTACACGCCAACCCGCACAATTCCTGAAAATGTTATCAAAATAGGGTAGAAAATGTAGAAGTTATGGCTGTGACAAGGAATATCGTAGCTACTATCAACGCGATGATTTTCTAGGGGACGATCTGCACCCCAATCCGCACAATCCCTGAAAATTTCATCGAAATCGGACAATAACTTCGTTTAGTTTTATGACAGACAGACACGGAGACAAAATTGTCCAGGAAGGTATAAAACGTAAAATGCAAGTGGAAATTCTGATTTTGGAGAACTTTTTTTTAAAATTTAGAAGTGAAAACAATGCTTCTGCTACCTTGGTAGAATGGTAGCAAAATGAAATAGGTATTATGGACAAGTCACAATTTTAATGCAACTTTATATTCACAAGAGAGTAAGGAAATTTCAAGGTTTCATTTTTTGTGAGATTGTGAACTACAAATAAATCACGTTATTAGTTTTCCCAAGGCATAACCCCAAGTCAAGAACCAAGATCACCTAATGTCACATTAGGAATACTTACAGGGATATTGAAATTTTTCTAGTAGGTAATGAATCTTTCATTAATGCTTTGCTGTAGGCCACTCTGGGTGGAGACTCCATGTTGCATATGGGAACAGCTGAGAAGAACAATGTTGTCCTGACGTTTAGAGTTAGCCAATGTTGACAAAATAATTTTTTGCGGCGATCCTATTGGCCAAACACCAAAACTAATGTTTCCATGGTATCGGGCGCGAAAATTCGTTTCCGATTATGTACATAAGTCATTTTCGATAAAAATTGAGATGCACAATGTTAGAACTTAAGCAGGTGTAACACCTTTTCTGTTACAGAAAAGGTGTTACACCTTTCTACTCAACAAAAACTTCTATCAACTAGAAATTCGGTGTTTTTAGTTTTTATTTAGTTTTCTTCGAAAAATCCACTTTCTAGCAGTCGGAATCATTCGGAAGTACCACCATTGGATTCAGCGTAAAAAATTACATAGGAAATGATACCAAACTCGTCAAGTCATCTTGAGATCGAGGGGCACCATAAACCGCTTGAGACACTGGATTTTCATGTAAAACTCACGTTTTAACACAGAATGTGTTTTTGCGATGACCTACCGAAAAAAAATCGTCACGAAAAAGCGACAGAAAAAACCGTTACGCGCCTTTTATAATGATTTTCACGTGCAACCAAGCCGTTGGTAAGGAAATAGAACTCCCGCAGTGTTCATTGCACAGAAATTGTTCACCATTCGTTGGAAAGCTCTCAATTTATATAGTATTTTTCTTGTAGTTACATATTTATTTATATAACATTTATAGGGTTTTAGACCAAATTAAATGTCTAACAATTATTTATTTTATTATTGCCAAAGACCCCACATTCTGTGTTCCTATGATTTCATACAGAGTATGGAAAAAGAAATAAACCGGGGGGTGCAGGGGGGCGGAGCCCCCCGCCGAGGCGCAAAGCGCCGAGTTTTGACATTCAAACTTCATTTACTCTTCCAATTTGAATTTTAAAAAGAAAAATTGATAGACCGTTGAAAATTTGATAATTTGAGCATGTTTTCTCCAAAGAGCGCTTATCTAAATGGGCAGGGATTTAGAGTGAAAACTTTGGTTAAAAAAGTCGAGTTTCAAAAAAAAAATTCAAAGTTTGCTTTTTGACTTGGTTTTTTGAAACTATTTTATTCCTGAAAGATTTTGATTTTGCACTAGGTAGCTTGGAAATTTAATGGTCTTTCTAACGGTGTAGTCAGATTTGAATTTTCAGGAGAAATAAGGAAGTTATGACCATATCAGTGCCGTAAGATCGAAAACGCGAAAAAAAACTTTAAAGTGAAAAAAAGGAATTTTGAGTGGGTTAAAAGAAAATTACTAGGCGACATTTTTTGTTGGAAATACCTTGTAGAATCGAACCCTGAAGTTATGCCCATCTTAAGTGTAGACACCCTGTATAATAAGAGTTTGAATACATAAATGAAAATATACACCTACTAAAATACAGACAAACCTATAAAATTTAGACGCTAGCAAGAGTACTTTTATTAAAATTCCTCTGCTGCATGCTGAGATCTACTTTTCTATTCATGTTCAATAGTTTGTTGAATGTAATTCGTGAAATGTATCTTAAGAATATCGTCGACTTTACATAGTGGATTGCTAGTTAG
This sequence comes from Apolygus lucorum, assembly GCA_009739505.2. NCBI lineage: Eukaryota > Metazoa > Arthropoda > Insecta > Hemiptera > Miridae > Apolygus > Apolygus lucorum. Next base: position 7,393,753 of record CM019171.2, read on the forward strand.
TGCTGCTTTGATCGTTCTCTTAAATCTTGATTCACCGCTATCACATATTGAAATTGGGATTTTGTTAAGTAAGATAGGACCTAAGTAAGTGAAGCGGGGCTGAGTGCTTGATAGCTGACAAAACGGTGTTTGCAAGTGGTTTCTCTGCCTCTTCTCATATGAGTGGATCTCGGATCTCCCCAACACATTGATTATAATTGTTATAATTATTAGTATTGTACATAAATATTTGTATCTTAGTATTTTATCAACACTTTCAGCACTCAGCAGTCATGTTCATTTGGCCGCTTGGTTTCAGGGTTCGAGGTCCGGACACTGGAGTGAGAAACAAGATTGAATCACCTTGACCCAGGAATGATGGAGGGAGGATGGTGCCTCTTTTGGCTATGCCATCAGCCGACGCTTCTCCTCCTCATGGGGTTCGAGTTCAGCTCCAAGTCCCACGGGGCCCATTTGCTCGAGCCGTGGCACGCCGATGAGTGGCCGTAGCCCTGAATACACACCAGATAAACGTTCCTCCAATAAGAAGAAGAAGTAGTTGGAAAACAACAGATGAACGAGGAAATTGATGAAATGGAAAAATCCCGGCCATTTAAATTGGATAGGAAAGGGACTAAGGAGTGGAAGGCATGAAAATCCAGAGAAAGGTGGGAGGAAAATCTGAGAGTTTCAGATCTAAAGTAGCAGAAAAAGAAGAGTTGAGGCAGGTGGAAGAAGTTACTTCGCAGAAAGGAAAAAAAAGTAGAACAGATATTGCTTCCGAGTCTATCAAGGTAGCAGAAGCTTTGTTTTCACTTTTAAGGTTGAAAAAAAAAGTTCTCCAAAATCAAATATTCCACTCGCGTTTTACGTTTTAGACCTTTCTGAAAAATTTTGGTTCCGTGGCTGTCTGTCTGTACGTCTGTGTGTGAAATTTTCAGGGATTGTGTGGATTGGTGTGTAGATGTTGTCCTGTGAAAATCATTAACCCTGGACTGATAGAAGCGACTGCGCATGCGCAACAGTGAAATCCTTGCCACAGCCATAACTTCCATATTTTCTATCGGATTTCGATGAAATTTTCAGGGATTATGCGGACTAGATTTTAGATGGGTTCCTACGAAAATCATTAACCCTGGACTGATAGAAGCGACTGCGCATGCGCCAACGAATTCCTTGTAATGGCCATAACTTCCACTTTTTTCTATAAGATTTCGATGAATTTTTCAGGGGTTATGCGAATTAGCTTGTAGATGGTCCCCAATGAAAATCAAGGCCTTAGAATTGACAGCAGCCTCTGCGCATGCGCAAACGTAAAATCCTTGTAACAGCACACTTACATTTTTGTTGTGATTTTGATGAAATTTTCTAGGATTGGCGTGTAGATGGTCCCCTATGAAAATCATCTCTCCCAGACTACTAGTAGTTTCAGCGCAGCGCAAACGTGAATTCCTTGTAACAGCCATAAGTTCTTCATTTTCCATCCGATTTCGACGAAATTTCTCGGGATTGTTCAGAATAGCGTGTAGATGGTCCCTTTTGAGGGTAGTGGAAGGTACTTAGAGGTTGATTTTTTGAGTTATCTACTATGCATCGGATATGCTACTATGCATCGGATACTACACAATTGGGTTGTGCTTTACGACGTCTTATGTTACGACCAGGTTTTAAACCCTTATTTTATAGTGCTTTCGAGAGACACTGACGGAAGCACATCCTCAAAATCTCAGCTTTCTAACGGAATATTTAGAAAAAAATTACGATCGAATCGGGTACACAGTTTCGTTTGAATTCGGAAAAAGTTGTTTTTTCAAACGAAATGAGCGTTATAACGACGGACGGGTACCTTTGTGCCCCCGCCTCACCCGCCTTTCAACCCCGGCGCTTGATGTTACAATGAGTGGCTAACAAAATTATATGTTTCTCGAACCTGTTTTTTTTTTTCTTTTTCTAAATCAATTTGTCACGTTGCATAAGTCTGAAAAGCTGGTTCGTTCATTCTTTACCGACATACAGTGTTACCCATCAAGTAACCATTTTCACGGTGAATTTCACAAAGAAGAATAAAGTTCTCTACCTAACAAGTTGATTGACTGCGCCTGACGGTTGGTCGTTCGAAACAGAAGTGACTCGAAGAAACCAGATGAAGAACCAAATGACTTAACTGACCGCTCGACTGACACTGAGCGATAGTTGACGATTTTTTCCATTTTTTTCCAACAGGGTTCATTTTTAAGAGGGAAAGCAGGCCAGTCTCGAGAATTCCAAGAACATAGTTACCATAACGGCGATTCACGAAAATAGTCGTCCACAACAGAGTAAAGATCGCTAGAAGAAATCAATGGGCTATCGATCTACAATCCTGGAAGAATGGGATGATTTTTAATCCGTGTTTATCGTGGAGGATGGCGACATAGATCAGAATACCCATGGTAGGTATCTTTTTCCTAACAAGAATACACACGAGCATTGTAATATCATAATTAATTAACGCTCAAAATTCGAGGATAGTTAAGGATTGTTCGCAAAATCATCTTCCATGAATATTGTCTTTAAATAATAAACTTTATTCATCGATTAAGGAATGTTTTTTAACCCCAAATATTCAATGTTTTACGTTTCAAGTTCGTATTTTGTGATCGAATCGGTAGAAATATTATAACAAAAAAAGGCTGTCCTAAGATACAAGGCTGTACAACATACTTTAAGGGTAGGTAACACTAATTTTTATGTACCACCAACATTATATTGACGATTTGATTTTAAATTGTTTCTGTTCAATTTTGAGAATTTTGTCATCACTTAAAGATTTTTTCTTTTTAAATTACGCCATATACGAGGCTCTGCGGCCATTCGTTCACGCGCAGCCCAATAAATATTTGCTTTCCTATACCAGATGGTTTCGTCGTCTCCAATCTGTTTTCTTATGTCTGTGCAGGACATGTGTCTAAATGCTGGGATGTCATATCTTCGATGTGGCAAAGTGTACAGATTGGACTGTCATAGACACCGATTCTGTTTAGATGCTTGGCCAGGAAGTCATGCCCAGTCTGAATCCTGAAACAAGCCACACTTTGCCTTCTGGGCAGTGTTTTAGGTATGGGATTGCTCAGTAGGGTGGCCCATTGCTTTCCAGCTGCTGCACTCTCATGGCCTTCTCGAGCTATTGACTGTATCTTGGCATCGACCAGGCGTTTGGCTGAGCTGTAAGGGAGAGGAGCATCTGGCTGCGGCAGGAGTGACCCTCTTTTGGACAACGCATCTGCTTTTTCATTTCCCTCTATTTGGCAATGTGAGGGAACCCACTGCAGCACCAGTTGAGAGCCCCTCATCAACAACTTCTCAATGGCAAGACGGCACTCGAGGACCAGGGCGACATCAGTCAAAACGTTGCTTGTGAGCTGACTGAATGGCAGCTTGTGAGTAGACAAAAATCACGACTTATTAAAAATAAGTCAAAATTGTTTTTAAAAAAAAATCTCTCAAAAGAGATAATGTTATCAAATTCGGAGGCAAACTTGCCTGACGTTTCTTATTTATAATATAGAAACATGTCTAAAGCATGGCTTCTGGCATTTTTTTGTAATTTGTTGTTACTTTAATAAAAATATGTTTTGTCTCTTTCTCTCTGAATTTCAATTTTTCAGGATAAGTGCTGTAGCTCCTGCGGATCGGAATGCCTAGACATTTATCAGCAATAACCCAGGAACTGTTTTCCAACTACCTTCTAAATTTGTAATCGCTTCGGACTGACATGGAATCGACATTAATCAGAATGCTCAGAAAAGCAAAATGTGAGTGAAAATTTCGATTTCGTAAAACCCACATTTTCTTCGATGGCAATAAATTGTTATTATTTATTCGACTTCACAGTCCAAAATGAGTTTTGGCCTCCCAGTTCAACTTGTCCTGTCAATGTCCTCCATTTCTCCACCCCGATGACTCGGATTTCGTCAGCAACATCTTCCGACCATAAATTATTCAAAGTCCGCTGCTACAACTTTTATACTGAAAAAGAACTTCCAGACCGTCCCGTTGATCCTGAATCGCAACCAAATCCCAAGCACCAGAGAAGTCCGATACCTCGGCATCTACCTACAGCAACGCCTGACATATGATTGCCATATAGGAGAATTGGTCAAAAGACTACGCTCTAGGATGAATCTTCTCAGACCCTTGCTCGGACGCACTTCACCTTTACCACTGGGAACAAAACGTTTATTATACCTCACTCTGATAAGACCAATATGGCAATATGGCTGCTCCATCTGGGGTTTGGCTAGCAAAACCCAAATAAAAAGGATCCAAACACAGCAATGGTACGTGATGCACCATGGTACGTGAGAAACGACGTAATTCATCGAGATCTTGACGTTCCAGCGGTCGACGAAGTCATAAAATGCACCATAAACCGTCAACACGCCACCATATCGAACCATCAATCAGCCATAATATTACAAAACCTACTGTCATTATGGGGGGCGAATCAACCTAGACGTCTTAAGAGAAAAAGAGCACCCGACATATTGGACCCGACTAACCAACATCGTACCTGAATGTTATTATTGCTATTGTCTTGTTGAGTTTTAAAATCACTTATTTAAGATTTATTTATTTACCTAATTTGTTATTAATCCATATATCTAATTAAACACATATTGATTTATAGGGACTGTCATTGGACAGTAACCCTAATACATGTGTCATGGTACTTACGTACAATAATATTATTATCTATTACTAAATTTGCCAAACATATAGTATTGTAATACTGAAAGTTAATAAACTCTTTAAAAAAAATTGGTTGCCTGTAAAGTCGGTACACGGGCGAAAGTTTTATTACGTGACAACGACTTTGAGTGGTAAAATAATTTTAATGTTAATATTCATTCGTATAGTAGGAAGAAGGATAATATTATTATTATAATAAATTTTTTTATTATAATAATACACAGGAACTAATATACAGGACTAATATACAGGAGAGAAAATGGCCTCGGAGGTCACTCAGCTGATCAGTGACCACTCAGGCGCCTTCAGCATTCTCCATTGACCCTGCTTCTCAAATTTCAGCTTCCTGCGTTCAACAGGAGAGAAAATGGCCTTGGAGCTCACTCAGCTGATCAGTCACCCTTCAGGCGCCTTCAGCATTCTCCATTGACCCTGCTTCTCAAATTTTAGCTTCCTGCGTTCAACAGGAGAGAAAATGGCTTTGGAACTCATTCACCCTCTCACTCGCTCTCATTGTGAGCGCATAACGTGAGCGGAGCGTAACGCAGTTTCTTGAAGTGTCACCCGGCAAACCAATTTATAAGACGTTGTCACGTCAAAAACAAAAATCTTCCGACCAACTCCTTTTCGGCCTGCCTCGTCTTCGGGTTTTTCGAACCTCTTTTCTAAAAACTTTTTCGGTATTTTTGTATCATTCGGGGTCTGAAGCCAACGGAGTCTTTGGGATTTTATAAAACTCACTTTAATATCTATTCATGGTTGATCAAGCTCTCGGCTCCATCTGAATCGCCTTGTTCCTCCTTCGCAGATTGGTCCAGATATCTTCCTTAGGAACCTTCTTTCGAAAACTAGGAATTAATTCCCACCTGAGGCGTTCATTACTCAGCATTCGCCACCATGGTAAGCGATGGGTCGTACCATCACTCTGTGCACTGACACAGATGACGTTTTCCTGACCAGGAGCTTTGATTTAAATAGGTTTGCAATACCAAAATAAGCCCCGTTAGCAGCTTCAGTTCGGCTCTTTATTTCTTGGGTGGTGAGATTTTTACTAATAATTTCTAACCCTTGATATTTGAAACTGTTCTCAACTTAAAACATGTAGGGTTCGACAATCATGTTGACAAAAATCTTCCAGTTTCTGATAGTCGTATCACAAGGTACCTTGTTCATACTAGTTTGTTTGAACTTTTCTTTGTCATGAGGAAGCGAAATTGGTACCTCGGTACATAAGTAACACATTTACTTTGTCTTCGTAAATATACGACCAAGTTCCCAGAATGACCTCAGGTCTCAGGATGTCAAGTTCACCAGCTTCTCGGATTCCGCCCTTTTTTTAGAGGTCGCCCGGGTTTTTTTTTCTCCAACTCGGATGACATTCTCTCGAGAATTGGGAATGCCGTAAGAGTGACGCAAATCGGCAGTGAATAAGTTAGGTGTGAGTCACATGACTAACACATCTTTACTTATAAGGTTTCGTGACAAACAAGTAGCTAAGTCTTCACGTGAAACTACGAAGCGTCAGAATAGTACAACGACCTCCAAGTGATAACTTGATTCTACGTACCTCAAAATGAAAATAATTAAATTTTGAGGGGATTAATTTGTATCTTTATTGAAATTAATCAACCAAATTAATGCCTTCGATCTCGATTGATGTTCGTGGAGTAGTTGAAGATGGATAGAACTCCTGAGGTACCCATTTCCTGCCTCGCACTTCCTCACCGAGACAGTTCAGAATCAGGAACCCTCCAGCATGCTAATTTTTGCATTCTTCCTCCCACCTGAGATCCCGTTGGCTGAGGTTTTGTCATTCTCGAGGCGACAACAAGACGGTTCCGTTCCAGAGAATCCCGAGCATTTGAGAACTGTAGCGGCCACTCAGAAATTAGGTCTCTGATGATCAGTCACGACAAATCGTTTTCTTATCGCACAAATCAGATGGAGACGTCACAAACTTCCAATTAAAATAACAGATCGAAGACTTGAAGGAGAAACATGAAAGAAAATTGAGAGTATTCGGATTAGACGACCTGGTGCTCAGAATGGACCTGGTTCGAGAATGGCAGAGGAACTGGACCAATAGTGGCTATCAAGATTGCAACAGTTTCCCCACCGGAAGAGAATCTGGATCATGAAGTTTGTTTGAAAACTGAAATTGAAATGAAAACAGAAGCGCAAAATAGTTGAAAACATTGAAACCTAGGTACCTTGTGTGTAAACGATTTAGTTACATACCCACACTCGTTAGATAAGATACATCTACCATAACATTCGATGAATTGCCTCTTTTTAACGTCATTCAAATCGTTCTATCAATCCAAATAATTTCCATTTTCAGGATATTGGTAAAAAATCTCTACAATTTGACCATAGCATGCCTCCAAGTGGGGAACTCTGCCCGATCCTGAGGGTTCAGCTGTGGCCGAGCGAGCTGCGGCATGTGTCTCTGGAGACGAGACTCGGACCGGTTGAAGGGGCCGTGAGTTCGGGGCTCGCCTCGGGAGCATATTTTCGGGTAAGTCGGTCGCAGTTCCCCCTCGTCACAACCCAGGGCGGTGAGGCCAATGGGAAGCCATTAGCGAAATCATCAGAAGAAATTCTGATCTTCCCTTAGGAAGACAGCTGATGACGTCCGCGACGCCAGGAATGGCAGTCGGCGAAAATCCAACCTGATATGGTTGTTTACTTTACCATTTTACTTTACTACTCCGCCCGATCCCAATCGTTAATTCTGGACCCATTCTCTTCAACCTACCAAACCTATTCAATCCATTTTACCCTTAGAGTAGCCGTTCAAAGCTCCTGACATTCGTACTACCTACGTAAAGTTCAAAATCTAAACAAACTTTAGAAAAAATAAAAAAATCTCAAGAAAAAACGCTTGCATACAAGTCTGCAACGCATTAGGACATTTCATGTCTTTCCCCTCCCTCCTTCTTCCCTTCCATCTTCTAGCAATCTTGTCTTCCTCTGTGAATTACATTTTTTTCAATATAAAGAAAACAAAAATTAAACTCATATTTTTATTTATTATTTACATCCATACATATATCGTCGTGGGTAGTAAAAGAACCGTATGTTATATGTTATATGTTCTACATGACAGTACATTAACCCCACTAACCATTGATTGCGTAGACAACAATCAACTATTTTCATATTTTGATGCATGGGTAGCATTGATTACCTAGGTAACACTCAACTGTTTTCAAATTTGGATGCATGAGTGAATACTTCCATATACTTCAAGATTTCGGTGTTCCACAATGGCTACGAAAAAGATAACCAAAAAAAAAACTTTAAAACGAGATTTCGATGTCTCACACCCTCCTGGTTCCGCCGAAACTTCTGAACCGACTCCAAACACAGAAACATTCGAGACGGACATCTCACACCCTAAGTCTAAGGAGCTCACTCAGCTGATCAGTGACCACTCAGGCGCCTTCAGCATTCTCCATTGACCCTGCCTCTCAAATGTCAGCTTCCTGCGTTCAACAGGAGAGGAAATGGCTTTGGAGCTCACTCAGGTGATCAGTGCACAATCAGGAGCCTTCAGCATTCTCCATTGACCCTGCCTCTCAAATGTCAGCTTCCTACGTTCAACAGGAGAGGAAATGGCCTTGGAGCTCACTCAGCTGATCAGTGACCACTCAGGCGCCTTCAGCATTCTCCATTGACCCTGCCTCTCAAATGTCAGCTTCCTACGTTCAACAGGAGAGGAAATGGCCTTGGAGCTCACTCAGCTGATCAGTGACCACTCAGGCGCCTTCTGCATTCTCCATTGACCCTGCCTCTCAAATGTCAGCTCCCTGCGTTCAACAGGAGAGGAAATGGCCTTGGAACTCACTCAGCTGATCAGTGACCACTCAGGCGCCTTCAGCATTCTCCATTGACCCTGCCTCTCAAATGTGAGCTTCCTGCGTTCAACAGGAGAGGAAATGGCCTTGGAGCTCACTCAGCTGATCAGTGACCACTCAGGCGCCTTCAGCATTCTCCATTGATCCTGCCTCTCAAATGTCAGCTCCATGCGTTCAACAGGAGAGGAAATGGCCTTGGAGCTCACTCAGCTGATCAGTGACCACTCAGGCGCCTTCAGCATTCTCCATTGACCCTACCTCTCAAATGTCAGCTTCCTGCGTTCAACAGGAGAGGAAATGGCCTTGGAGCTCACTCAGCTGATCAGTGACCACTCAGGCGCCTTCAGCATTCTCCATTGACCCTGCCTCTCAAATGTCAGCTCCCTGCGTTCAACAGGAGAGGAAATGGCCTTGGAGCTCACTCAGCTGATCAGTGACCACTCAGGCGCCTTCAGCATTCTCCATTGACCCTGACTCTCAAATGTCAGCTTCCTACGTTCAACAGGAGAGGAAATGGCCTTGGAGCTCACTCAGCTGATCAGTGAACTTATTGATCACGTCCTAAGGAAGCTACCAGCCAAATTTCAGCTTCCTACGGTTGATAGGGAAGAAGTTAGCTTCAGGAGCCACTCTGCTGATCAAGACCCTGTACACGTTATTGTTCATGTCCTAAGGAGGCTACCAGCCAAATTTCAGCTTTCCACAGTTGATAGGAAAGAAGTTAGCTTCAGGAACCACTCAGTTGATCAAAACCCTCTGCACCTTATTGTTCACGTCCTAAGGAGGCTACCAGCCAAATTTCAGTTTCCTACGGTTGATAGGAAAGAAGTTAGCTTCAAGAGCCACTCAGCTGATCAAAACCCTGTGCACCATATTGTTCACGGTTTTTAGCACCAATTGGAGGCTACCAGCCAAATTTCAGCTTCCTAGGGTTGATAGGAAAGAAGTTAGCTTCAGGAGCCACTCAGCTGATCAAAACCCTGTGCACCTTATTGTTCACGTCCTAAGGAGTCTACCAGCCAAATCATAATAATCATATAGCCTACCTCACTTCTACGAATCATAATAATCATTGAGCATATTTCGTCACGTAACGTAACGTGACATAACGAAAATATGGTTGTGTGCCATAGCAAAGACATGAAATGTCAAAAACAGCATTTTGATTAATGTTTTACAGAAGAGAAAGATATTGACAGTTGATGATGATTGTACGCAGATTCTCATCGATTAGGTGCAGAAAATCAAATAAACCACTACGTAAGGCCAACCCAAATTTTGACAATAATAATTTCTGATACAACTTTTCATAAAAAGAGGGTTGTTACGGATATCGATATATCAGATATCGAACAGGCGGATACCAATAAAACGGCAATCGATATCCTCTCAGTTATCGCATCGGCCGAATGTTGCACTCATGAGTTTTATTTCAATCGCTTATTTTCCCCTTCTATTCGTAAAATATTGTGCGATAGTTTGTTCCAAAACAAGAGTAACTGTCGATTTTGTTGGTGAAACCAGCTAATATTGATATCATGATTTAATCGACAATTAGGCAGAACAGTGATTAATTTTAGTCGTGGTTAGGATTATTGAGTGAAACTGACTCTGAGAGATTTGTTACACGAATGACAAGATAATAGTATTGACTCACCCCAGCAGATAAATTTCCCCAGGCCTTTAACTTAACGATGGAACGTGATCTGACTCATATTTGCTTCATCCTGCTTCTGTCCACCTGACTTGCAATAACATCATAATAATAAACACAAATGAAATGGGGATCAACGTCCAACCAATCGTCCATAGAAAACAAGATGCTCCTATTTTCAGGTTATAATACTCAGTACGATGGCGAACTCGAAGTCAAACAGTCCCTACTCAGTGGATGACACAGAACCGCTACTGACATCTCTCAGCTGTGAAGAGATGAACTACAGTGCAGACTTAAGTTTGGTAGAATCTATATACAATGAATGTGACGTTTACAACATCATGTGTGTCGTGGTTTTGATTGTGGCTTACCTGCTGATGTTAATTTGGCCGAACGCTTAATTAGCGTAATTAACTTGCGTCTCGGTGCACCGCCCCGAGGGATTCCGAATGCACTCTGACGGGAGTTTTGTGAATCGGGACTTTGATAACAGTGATAACTGTTTGATTATTAATTTTTGTTGTGTCGTCCGTTTTTGATTTGTGTTGTCCCGTTTCAAATAATTCTGCCTTCCCATTGCTTTATTTCATCCGGCTCGTTCTTTGATTTCTTTCTGGCTCGCTGTTCTGTGCAAGTGAAATAAGGGTCACTTATTGCTCGGCATGTCAGAGACACTTTTAGCTCGGCATGAGTCGTAGAATCTCAACTTCAGTCGTAGAATCTCAGTGTCAAGTTACGTGAGTTTAACACCCCGTATAGAAGAGAAAATAGTCAATCGTGCGATAATGTTCACCCTTCTTACATCATGAGTCTACAGTCGAAATTTACTGAATTGATCGAATTTTTAATCAACTAATTTAAATTTTGTGATATTATACTTTGGAGACTACCTAGTAAAATCACTAAAAATAAAGACACTTTTTTATATTGCTTGTGTATTTTTATTATTCGTTTTCGTATTCCTACATTCTTCTAACTGTCGCTTTGCAATAATGTTATTGATGCGCGGGAGCAAATAAGGTTTGGTGTCGATATTTATATTATCTTGTATCCTATAATACAAGACAGTGGATTGGATATTTTTGTCTTTAATAATTAGGTCTCTTCTAGCAGTAGCTCAGTTAGGAAGAGCTCTCTGAATACATTCTATTGATCTGAATCGGTAATATGAAGTGATAATTAGGCTATTACATCTATTTTAGAACGAGGGAAATAAAGAGACGTTGGGGTTACAGAGAAGAAATTTAGACAAACTTGCAGAAATTTCAAAACATTTTGAAAAGAAGGAAATTAATATTTATGTCGTTTTTGCCGTTACTTTCCATATACTCTCTTTTTGACATCTATTTGAGCCAGAATGAATCTTCGTGATCAAATATTAGGACCGGTATTTGAGACCTTGAGTTGGGCTTTTTTTTCTCTACCATTGATAAAATAATGATTGGACTAGGAAATAATACATTCTTTCGGTGCCTCATGGGAAAAATTTATTCACCTTATTGTAATCACTGCCACAATATTCAAGGGGTAGATGATGTGAACGAAACATTCCCCACAACGGAGAGTATTGCTTGTAGATGATAGAAACCATCCTGAGCCATCTCAAAATCAATTTCGATTGTACCGTAATGGAAAAGCTATATCAGTTTGCTAAGGATTACCAATTGTCATTCCGACCCCTATCACTCTCAAACCCCTTAAACATTTACACACATCTCATTCCTTTACTCACACCTAGTAATTCCCGCAAATCACAAAAGATTATGATTGATTTTTCTATCACATCGTAAATAATACAGAAGTTATAACTTCTGTATTATTTACGATGTGATAGAAAAATCAATCATAATCAATCATAGTTGATAAATCAACTTTGACTTTCGCAACATCATCCACTACTTCACCAAAGTAATCATTGAATGTCTGGAATGGCTCCTCCAAAGATATTAAAATTAGAAGAGTTTGAGTTGAGGAAAACTTCCTCGCAGTCCCGCAAGAGTGCATTCGGAATCCCTCAGGGCGGTGCACCGAGACGCAAGTACGCTAATTATTCGTATTGACATGGTACGTACATAATTTATTGGACATAATTAGTATCTATATAGTTTCAGTTCAATTTTTGAAGATTTTTGTTAGCTGATTCTCACAACCGAATGAAGGGAAAACCGAAATCGATTTCTTACTATCGAATTCCTCGAATTTGCCTACACTATCTGGGGCAGCAGGGAACAAGAAATTGACCACAGGCAAACCTGGAACCAAAATTCTTCCTAAACCTCTCAAACACATACGCATATGAAAATTTTGACAATACAAATTTACTATTTAACATGAAGGTTTAGTGGTGACCTACAACGGTTTTAATTTAGTAATTTATAAATCTGACTCCAATAATATATGCAAAATGGCCGGAAATATTTGTGATAGAAAATATATTTTTGTAACGCAATTTGAAAATTAGAACTGACAACTTTTGAACATTGAATCTTGAATCTTGACTTTTGACTGGCTGACTGACTGACAACGAAATTTCTTGAATTCAAAAACAGTAACCAAAAATCCAACACGTGTAAAAACACAAAAATAAACTGTAGTAACCACTACAAACACAAAGCTCTTCTACCTTCGGTAGTGAGGACGCAAACGTACGGAATTGTGAATCGCTTCATGCTTGCTACTGCCAGTCTACTACGAGTATGTCACCAGTTGGCGGAAAGGTCGATGAACTCGAGGTGGGTACCTAAAACAACCAGATGTGTGAGAAATTATAATTGTTCTTGTCCATATACGTGTCACACGCAACCGCCAGACAATCACAATTGTTCAATTAATGACGGACGCCAAACCCATAAGCCCCAAAAACCGACTATATTTTATTTTTTTAATGTGTTTATTTATTATATCAACTAGTTACAAACTGTATTGGTTACATGAAATTATCTATAAGAGTGAATTTTCATTGCAGGCACCACTCTAATAATTTTACAGTACAACGTTAGCATGTGAGGTTCAGGAGTTTTTGTCCAGAAATTGCTTCTCGTGACGTCTTGCTGTGGTTTTATGGCATTTTTAACACTCTCCGCTCTCAAGTCTCTATGGAGGTTGACGTTTCTATGGTAACAGGGTGCTTTAAGAATACTCATGAGCACTTTGTTTTGGAATGTTCGTATTATTTAGACATTCGTTTTGCCTCTGCAGACCCACCCTTGAATGCTGGTGGTCAAATTGAATATTTTCAAATGGGAGGAGATTGATTTTTATTTTAAGAATTCTGATTCGCAATTCATGCTATGATTTTTTCAAGTTGTGTTCTTTAGTGACGTCATTGGACCCCTACCGACTGTGCGGGACCTCCCTGCCCAGTGTGACGTCATTATTACATGGAACTTTAAAAAGTCTGCCAAGTGGGTGAGGCACATAGCTTCCTCGTATCCATAACCCGATTGTATAGATGATCCGATGCATAGTAGTTAATCTCAAGACATCAATCTCTAAGTACCTTTCACTACTCTCATAGGGAACCATATACACGCAAATCTGAACAATCCTGACAAATTTCGTCGAAATCAGATGAAAAATGTAAGTGTTATGGCTGTTACATAATTCACGTTCGCGCATGCGTAGCAACTACTATTAGTCTGGGGGAGACGATTTTTATAGGGGACCATCTAGATGCCAACCTGAACAATCCTAGAAAAATTCATCAAATTCCGAAGAAAAATGTAAGTGTTAGGGTTGTTACAATGATTTTACGTTTGCGCATGCGCAGAGGCTACAGTCAATTTCAAGGCCTTGATTTTCACAGATCTACAACCTAATCCGCATAATCCCTGAAAATTTCAAGGAAATCGGGTAGAAATGTGGAAGTTATGGCCGTTACAAGGAATTCACGTTTGCGCATGCGCAGTCGCTTCTATCAGTCCGGGGATGATGATTTTCATAGGGGACCGTCTACACGCCAACTCGCACAATCCCTGAAAATTTCATCGAAATCGGACAGTAACTTCGTGTAGTTGTGCCGGTTACAAGGATTTCATGACAGACACACAGACAGACACACACGGAACCAAAATTGTTCTGAAAGGTCTGAACCGTGAAACACGAGTAGAAATTACGATTTCAACCTTGAAAAGTGAAGCTTCCTCTACCTTGGTTGACTCGGAGGTAAAATACATACCAAACTAATAATTATTATCGTGCGATTGGTGTCAAAATTCATGAGATCAAATCTGCTTACTAATAAAAATCTAAACTAAAGGCGTGGGTACGAGCAACGCAGGGGTATCCTACTAGTGTGAACTAATATTTACAACCATCAGATATGTACATTTCACTTCTTGAATTTCTATTGCTTTCAAGATAAAAAGACTCCAAAATCAAAATTTCCCACTCTTTGTTTTTCTTCTCCAACAATTTTGGTCACCAGACCAAAACACCACTATAGGCACCAGCCTATTAGTGTAATGGCGAATATTTGCAACGAGCAAAACTGTACCAACTGTCCAATTTCGATTAAATTACGTGAATTCTGGTAGGGCTATTGCAGGTGGGGAATTCAATTGCTCCAGAATTGATGTAAGCCTCTGCGTCTTATATTATTGTTATTCACTACTCTATTTCGACGTAGTTTTTGGGCATTGTGGAATGGTTGGCCCCATTAGTTTTTGTAGAACGTAAAGAATCGTATTCCTAGTCACATCACCTCAAGATGGATTGTATAACAATGGCCACTCGTTTTAAATATTCACAAATCTACTGGCATTTTTTTTAAATTCCATTCATAAAAAATATTTCTTGAGTTGTCGGCCAGTTCTACACCAGCAAAGCTTAATGGTGTCGACGAAATTCACGTTATGAGAAAAATGAGAGCATGTGAAAAGAAACTTCAGGGGTGTCGTGAAAAATGTATAAGAGGTTTAAGCACCCCATCGATCCTCCATTCAAGTGGTCAATGTCAAGTTCAAATTCATTTCAAGTTCGTTTGGAGAACCAAGAAAGTCATCACGAGAACTCCGTAGCCTCGGCAGCGCGGGATGGTTTATGTAAAGGAGGGACTTATCGCGGTTCAACTTATGGAAATGGGCTGACTCAGACTGGATGACTCAGTGCTTGGGATTCAGTGTAGGTGACCTGTGGGCTGAGATCGCCGCTGGATATCGTGGCTGTACTGCTAATCGTGTTTATTGTACCTTCTATCTCGCTTGGGCTCTTGAACTGAGCACTGCAATTGAGCGCAATGCTGCGGTAATCGTTGCACCCGTCACATTTTCTCGAAACAGAGATTTTGAGCACAAAAATATATTTATGATCGCATTCCTATGAGATGGCACCAATGTGACATGGGATAAAGCTAGCTATACAGGGTGTAAGCCTAACTGGTCTGCCATACTGCACGGTCGATTCTACAACTAATTTGCAACAAAAAATGTCTCATAGCAATTTCCTTTTTAAGGCTTCGTTTCCGAATTATTTTAGTTTTAAGATTTTTTTCCCCTGATTTTGACCTTATGTCATTAAATTGGTCGTAACTCCTTTGCTGTTATAATATGTCGTAACTTTGCTGTTATAATTATAATTTGATTATACCGTTGGAAAGAGCATTAAATTTCCTATAGGATAGATCCCTTACTTTTTTCTGAGTCAAGGTTTAAGTCATGAAAAAGCCCTCCGAAAAGAGATATTTTACGTAAATTGGGAAACCCCGAATCTTTTCAATCGCAAATTGAACTACGAGAACCAATATTTTTTCAAGATGCAAGAAGGGTAAAAACTGCGCCAAAATCTTAGCTTTCTAATGGTATAATCAGAAAATATGTTACAACCAAAATAGGGGAGAACTTTGTGTTTGAACGCGGAAAAACGTGTGTTTTTCAACGAAATCAGCGCTCCGCCTCGAAGATCTGAGGTCTGACGATAGAAGTGGGTGGGTCGGCGCCGCAGTAGACCGCAAGGCCTCCGGAAACAGGAGGGCCAGAGCGCTGATTTTGTTGAAAAAATGCACGTTTTTCCTCGTTCAAATACAAATTTCTCCCCTAAATTTGTTTGCAAAATATTTTCTGAAAGCTGAGATTTTGGTGCAGTGTTTACCGTTTTTGCATCTTTAAGTAATAGGTATTGGTTCTCGTAGTTCAATTTGCAATCGAAAAGATTCGAGGTTTCCCAATTTACGTAAACTTCTATTTTCAGAGGGCATTTTCATGTTAAACCTTGACCCAGAAAAAGGTAAGGGATCTATACTATAGGAAATTTAATGCTCTTTTCAACGGTATCAATTCAAAGGTATCAATTCAAATTGTAATTGTCACAGCAAATTAAAGAAGTAATGACCAGTTTAATGACGAGGTCAAAATCACGGGAAAGAAGTTTAAAATTAAAATAACTCGAAAACGAAGCCTTTTAAAGAAAATTGATAATAGACATTTTTTGTTGCAAATTAGTTTTAGAATCGACTCGTGCAATATGGCAGTCCAGTTCTGTACCTCAGAGGTCAACTATCGTATGTCCAAAATTCTCGTTTTCGAGATTTTTGTTTTGTATGTGCATTCTTTCTATTGTATTTTGTATTCTATTGTATTGGTAGGCATAAACAGATTCTACAGAATTAATTTGAGCATGATAAAATCATCAGAATGGGCCATAGGGGTCAAAATAGGTGTGCCCACAACTTCTTTTGGCTCTGCTGTAAGATCGCCAAAATGTCACTTACGATAATCGACCTCTGAGGTACAGAGTTAGGCTGACACCCTGTATAGAGGACTTCACTTTGGGTCCGCTTTTCCCTTAAAAGCGAACATTGATCGTTATGGAGAAAATGTTGCCAAAGCAAAAATAATCCATTCAGTTTAAATTTCGTTTTCTTGTATAAGCCTTTAATTAATTGATATCTTAATTTCTTGATAATAATCTGTTCACACTCCTTATACGTTTCGATTACTACTATACTGCATAACTTGACAACAAAAGTAATCAATATTGAGAAAATTTAAGAAAGAGGGTTTGAGATATACAGGCGTATTGGCTGGCATAGTACTGATGTGTAGACAAACGACAACATTTGTAAGGAGAAAAATCTCAGTTCTAGGTATACATTATAATGTTTAGTAGTGGTTGCCTACCAAAAGACGTTCCTTTGGATGGGAAATATAAAGCCAATAATATCGATGCTTTTAATTAATATCTACATCAATTCTCTAAAACATAGAGGTAAGTACATACCTGCAGGCAATACGTTGAATAGCGAAGTCGGATTGCTGGTGGGAGCAGCGTGACATCATTCAAGAAAGTTCTGAAACTGTACAGCTTTCCAAGCTCAATGCTTAACTCAACAAAGAATTGGTGCCGCATGTTGTCTGTCTGGCGATTCGTGAGGTCTTTGGACATGCTGTACATTCGTGGGTTTAGTAGAGGGTGTAATCGTAATCTAAACTAAAATCATAAGTACAGTTATTAATAAAGCCTGGAGGATTCAACTTCCGAACAACAGTTTGAATTTTCCGTGACAAACTTGAGAAATAAGCGGAAATCCTGTACCTGTTTATACTCTAAAATTCGCAAGGAAATGATCATTCTTTATGACATTGGTCCATAATGGCATCGAAAATTAATTTATAAAAAGTTGGTTCTGAGATGTTTAAACTCTCAATAGTCATCAATGATAGTGATAGATATTGGTTATTACGTGAAGGTTAGCCGTGAGGAAGTCCGATGTCTGCTATAGGAAGCGATTAAGTCGGATGGATTATGGTTCAAGGCAGCGGGAAGGGACTGAGAAAGGCGAGATAAGGCCCCGACTCGGACCTACCCTGCAAGGACATCGTCGTCGGGCCTCACACATTCAGGCATGACTCTTCAGTAGTAGCCAAAATCCCAATGAAGAATTATTGTGTAGGTCAGAGAGTATAACTTTTGTTACTTCACTCATTTGGGAGAATATTGAGAGGATATTTTCACAGTGAGACACAAATTATGAAACGAAATGATTGTTCTTACACCGAAAGACAGCTTTTTCCTAACTTATGGTTTCCCACTCTAGGATCGAGGAATTGCCCCTACATGAGTAAAGGGGAATCTACAACATACTCCATAAACCATAAAACTGTTTTTTCTCTTTTTTGTGCGTGTGTGGTTTTGTGTTGAAATGACTTATTGATTCAAATTTTGTGTCAAATGACTTGCCCATGGACCTTTCTTGTGTGAAAGACGTCCAAAGAAATCGGAAAATTACCAAATACCTACTCCGGTTCGGGTGGGAGGAAACTAAGATCAAAATCTGTGAAGTTCAGAACGAGGCGGTAAAACGAAGAAACTTAAAAAGAACACAAATGACTTCACCCGAGGTAAATGAACCTCTAGCTTGGAAGCGTAATTATTATGAGTACTTCCATGACCACAAAGAAGGAATTAAAATTCGATTATGGTTTCAATAAACCGAACACATGGAAGTAGGCCTATCTTACTTCCTTCATGACCGCAGAGATGTTTTTTTTTTTAAACCAACCTGAAAGGGAATTAGATTTCGTCACAGGAGGATGAAATCGTAGTTTAATCCGGAAATAACTAATTCCAAAAATTGAATAAATTCCTTGAAATTGAGACCTTAATTTCATTTCTTAATTTTTGTTGTTTTCAAGTAGGTCTCTTCCAATGTAAAACCCAAAAGGGAGACTATTTTAAAAATGGGGTAATGTTACAATTCTTAAACTTAGTAGACCCCACTCGTGTATCCTTTCGAGTTTTGGATCTATAAGTTGACAGGTAGGTACTTAGAGACCTTCCTGTAAGGACTAACCTAGCCCACCTAGGAACCTAGATTAGCTTGAGATCTACCTAGAGGCTTAGCTGTTAAAATTCCTTGTGGGTAATGTTCCGATTTCACCTAAATTTGGAGGGTAGACGTCAGGGACCTGATCCTTAGCAGTTTGTTGGAGTCGGAAAACATCGACGATTCGCCATCAATGTTGTATACTCTCCTAGCTGCTCACAACTCCCTACCTGGAAGGCCTTATTACCGGGGGTCTTGCTCGGACCCCCAACCGCCTTAAACTGGGTCAAGCCTGAAGATGACGGGGGCCCACCCTTCAATCGCTCTAATGAAAAAGAACTTGGCGAAGAAAGAAAAAAACATTATGGAGAAAAAGCAAGGTCGACTCATCCTAAAGTTTACCTGAGACCATCTGGAAGCAATCGGACATTTCCAGATTCCCCGTAGAGATCGCGTGACAGACCGATGAATGACTCAGGGTTCGTTGGAACGGGTCATTGAGAAAACTGTGTGAGGGGGGTCAAGATAAACTTTGCAAATTGCTGTAAAAACATATCAAGCTTTGATGAGAAAGGGGTAAGATTCACATGCACAAGTAAGTAGGCAATTTTCTTCCTTTTTGTGTGAAGATAAGTACCTATTATTGCCTAATTTATTCATTGCATGCCAATCAATATACTATACCTAGTACGCTCAACATCTGCTATACCTAGTAGGTACCCTAAACATTGCTTCATGTACGAGGAATTGAACGATAATATGGTATTCTCGAACTCATGTTCTTGCGACCCTTTCAAATCCTTGAAAGGGGATCCCAAGAGGTACCTTTTTTGAAAAGGGTTCAAAAACAAGAACAGACAAATTCCCTTAAACTTCCAAATCCCAAAGCTAAAAAAAATTGCTAAAAACGATGACATTTTTTGCCTACTTACATTTTTTTCTTCCCTCTGATTGGAGCTAGGCTGAAATTTTTGTTGTTCCTTGTTGAAACCTGAAATTTTTGTTGTTCCTTGTTGAAACGGTGCCTAAAAAAGTAAAGGTAATAAAGTTCATATACTGCAGCATTCACATGCAGTTTTTCATAAGCTGCACAAAATGGTACTTCTTAACAGAATCCAAAAAGTAAAAGAAAATGTGTAGATAAAATATTGATCAGACTCATCGATATTTTGGTGTTGGGACAACTGGACTGAGACTATGATGGTGTTTGGGAAAATCGAATTTCTACCGATCCAAATACTTTCTTCTTTAATTTTGGTTGATAAAAGTCCACACATAATTATAACAGTACCCCATATTTGGAGTCGTCAACTTGCCTACTAGCTAACATTTTGAAATAACAATGAAATTTTTTGGAAGAATTTTTTGGTTAATGTCAAAATTTTCAAGATGGTTTAACATTGATTTCAAAGTATACCTAAGGTAACAGGAATAAGGTTCCAAATACTTACCTTGAGTAAAAAATCAATTTTTTGTGATAAATGATGAATAACACTAAAGTTCATCAGATTTTGTTTCATAAAAAAACACATATAAATAGGATTTTGTCTAGTCTTTTCTTTATACCCCTAGCAGTCATTCAATAAATCTTCAGTAAAGTCCATTAAAATCGCGAGTTCAGAATAGGTGTTGAGTCAGTTTCACTAGGTACCTACCTGTTACGGGTTTATTAGGCTTGTAAAAGTTTTTACGGTTTTCTAGTATTTTCTAACTAGAAGTTCAAATTTTTGGGGTACCTAATTAGAATTTTGAATAAAATTAGCCTTTTTGTCTAGATGAATCTGACGTACTTGCACTAGCTACAACAAAGACAGAGGTGGTCATCTTTATGCGCAAGCGTATACCTACTGTTATCCCAATATGGATTGCAAGTACCGAAATAATGACCAAACCGGCAGCCAGATACTTAAGAGTCATGTTGAACACCAAAATAACAATTGGAAAACACATAAGAAGAACTGTAGATAGGGCAGCACAAAAACCAGCTGCCATATGTCACCTTATGAGAAACATAAATGGTCCCAAACCCTGCAAGAGACGACTGATGATGACTGTTGTGCAATCAATTCTCTATATGGGGCGGAGGGGTGGGCGGACGCCATGGAGGTACGATATCCCCGGCAGCGAATGGTCGCAGTACAACGTCGAGGAGCCTTTTTCGCATCGTCTGTGCCTACAGAACAGTCTCAAAACCAGTCATACTAGTCCATGTATGCAAGGATTTTCCTACACTCCTGCAGGAGTGATCCCCATTCATCTCATGGCCACAGAAAGAAAGAGAATGTTCAACTGGAGGGATCAAGTAGGGCGATCCCGTATTGCTAAAGAGGAGAGAGAGCTCACCATAGAAAGATAGCAGGATATATGGATAGGAAAACCAGAGACAGATGGACTGCGAGGCTGATCCCTCAAATCAAGACATGGCTATAGGGAAAACATGGACAGGTAAATTTCTTCCTAACCCAGTTCCTTTCAGGGCACGGACTTTTCTACGCTTACTTACACAAGATGGGGAAGGTGAGGTCCACAAAATGTCCCAACTGCCAGGAGAACAAAGATGATGACGTATTCCATACATTCTTTGAATGCATTCGTTTTTTTTCGGCAGGCAGGCAGGTGAGAAAATCTTTAAGATCCACAGGTGGAGTTGGATCTCGTGAGATACCTTGAAGGATCCGCGACTTCAAGGTTATGTGGGATTCAAACCCACTAAAAAAACACCTCATTTTCTCCCACGTTGGATGCTCAGCCTGGAACTGTTTAACACATTACTTCAGGCTGAGTCCTGGGGCACTTCATTAGTTCTGGATGCATGCGTTGGACAGGAGAGGAACTGCCTAAGGGAGAAGTTGCATTCTCGGAGCACAGGTCACAACCCGAGAGGCGGTCATAGGAAAGATGCAGGAAAGCGAAAAAAACTGGACCACTGTGGCAGATTATGTGGAAAAAATAATGGAAAAAAACTCGGCGCTTTGCGCCTCGGCGGGGGGCTCCGCCCCCCTGTACCCCCGGTTTATTTCTTTTTCCATACTCTGTATGAAATCATAGGAACACAGAATGTGTTTTTGCGATGCTAGTCATCCGTTAAATAAAAAACAACAATAATAAATGTGGAGTTGACATTAACATGACAACCAATAAACATATCACCAGATGTTTTTTCTGTCGCTTTTTCGTGACGATTTTTTTTCGGTAGGTCATCGCAAAAACACATTCTGTGTTAAAAATCCTTCAAGACGGGAGAGGCAGCGAAGGTGAACCATGGACCGGCCCCTAGCAGAAACTTAGAAGACTCCCAGGACTCAGCCTGAAGTAATGTGTTGAACAATTCCAGGCTGAGATCCAACGTGGGATAAGGAGGTGAGGTTTTAGTGGGTTTGAATCCCACATAACCCGTGCGAGCAGTTCCTACGGGTATCTTACGAGAACCAATTTCCACCCCTGGATCTTAACAAAAAATGTCCTCACCCCCTCCGAAAAAAAAATGTGACGTACTTGACCAGGACCAAAAATATGAGTTCTTAATTTCGTAACCTTTTCGTTTTGCGTTTTAGGAAAGGGAACCAATAGCCAGGTAGAGAGGGTAAGAGAGTAATAATCGAATGGTACCTCCGGCCTAGGGCTGTTGGCTTGTTATGACTTGCCTCTCTTCCCTTTGTCAAAAAAAGAGGGAGAGCGGGAATTCCCATGTCACTGAGCTTAAATTAATGCAGAATTCTGGCGGTCGGTTCTTTACATTCATTGAGAAAAGGTATGATGGAGTTATCACATAAGAAATGGTGAAAATGAAGAGCATTCACAAAATGCATGAAGAAAATCAGTACACTAACTATTACGTATGGAGGATACGTTGGATTATTTTCCCTTCCAACCTCTAAGGGTGAGTTGCTACGCTGGTCAGTTCCAAATAGCTGTGGACCATAGCCCCTGGACTGGTTCACCCACTCCCAGGAGGCCTTTCTTCAAACCAGAGCAGTGAGGTAATAATCCTCATCACTTTTGCGACACGGGTTGGATCGGTAATTTGGCCCAATCTGCGAAGCTGGCAAGGCGGTCTA
>CM019171.2:7416898-7442976 GCA_009739505.2 Apolygus lucorum
CCCTTGAATGCTGGTGGTCAAATTGAATATTCATTCAAAATTCAATAAAAATTTTTTATTTTAAGAATTTTGATTCGCAATTCATTCTATGATTTCTTTCAAGTTGAGTGCTTTAGTGACGTCATTGGACCCCTACCGACTGTGCGGGACCTCCCCGCCTAGTGTGACGTCATTATTACATGGAACTTAAAAAACGTCTGCCAAGTGGGTGAGGCTCATAGCTCCTCGTATCCATAACCCGATTGTATAGATGACCCGATGCATAGTAGTTAATCTCAAGACATCAATCTTTAAGTACCTTTCACTACTCTCATAGGGGACCATTTACAACCTAATCCGCATAATCCCTGAAAATTTCATCGAAATCGGATAGAAAATGTGGAAGTTATGGCTGTTACAAGGAATTCACGTTTGCGCATGCGCAGCGGCTACTATCATCCGGGGGCGATGATGTTCATGGGGGACCGTCTGCACACCTACCCTATAACACCTGCCAACTATAACTTCGTATAGTTGGCACAATCGGTATAGTTGGTATAACTGGCACGGTTACAAGGATTTCATGACAGACACACAGACAGACACACACGGAACCAAAATTATTCAGAAAGGTCTGAAACGTAAAACGCGAGTGAAAATTTCGATTTTGGAGAACTTTTTTTTCAACCTTCAAAAGTGGAAACAAAGCCTCCGCTACCTTGATAGACTCGGAAGCAAAATACAATGTATTTCGTACAAAATTTTGTATGTTTGTCATACAAAAATTTGTATGTATGTCATACAAAACTAAAAATTATCATCGTGCGATTGGTGTCAAAATTCATGAGATAAAATCTACTTACAAATAAAAATCTGAACTGAGGGCGTGGGTACGAGCAACGCAGGGGTAACCTACTAGTGTGAACTACCTATCATAATATGATATATATTATATATATATCATATATGATATATGGTATATATTATATACATTTCACTTCTTGTATTTCTATTGCTTTCAAGACTATCAAGATAAAAAGGCTCCAAAATCAAAATTTTCTACTCTTTGTTTTTCTTCTCCAACATTTTTGGTCACTAGACCAAAACACTAATATAGACACCAGCCTATTAGTGTAATGGCGAATATTTGCAACGAGCAAAACTGTACCAACTGTCCAATTTCGATTAAATTACGTGAATTCTGGTAGGGCTATTGCAGGTGGGGAATTCAATTGCTCCAGAATTGATGTAAGCCTCTGCGTATTATATAATTATTATTCACTATTCAATTTCGACGTAGTTTTTGGGCATTGTGAAATGTTTCGCCCCATTAGTTTTTATAGAACGTAAAGAATCGTATTCCTTGTCACATCACCTCAAGATGGATGCTATAACAATTGCCACTCGTTTTAAATATTTACAAATCTACTGGTACTCCAATATATTCCATTCATAAAAAACATTTCTTGAGTTGTCGGCCAGTTCTACACCGGCAAAGCTTAATGGTGTCGACGAAATTCACGTTATGAGAAAAATGAGAGCATGTGAAAAGAAACTTCAGGGGTGTCGTGAAAAATGTATAAGAGGTTTAAGCACCCCATCGATCCTCCATTCAAGTGGTCAATGTCAAGTTCAAATTCATTTCAAGTTCGTTTGGAGCACCAAGAAAGTCATCACGAGAACTCCATAGCCTCGGCAGCGCGGGATGGTTTATGTAAAGGAGGGACTTATCGCGGTTCAACTTATGGAAATGGGCTGACTCAGACTGGATGACTCAGTGCTTGGGATTCAGTGTAGGTGACCTGTGGGCTGAGATCGCCGCTGGATATCGTGGCTGTACTGCTAATCGTGTTTATTGTACCTTCTATCTCGCTCGGGCTCTTGAACTGAGCACTGCAATTGAGCGCAATGCTGCGGTAATCGTTGCACCCGTCACATTTTCTCGAAATTGAGATTTTGAGCACAAAGATACATTTATGATCGCATTCCTATGAGATGGCACCAATGTGACATGGGATAAAGGTTGCTATACAGGGTGTAAGCCTAACTGGTCTGCCATACTGCGCGAGTCAATTCTACAACTAATTTGCAACAAAAAATGTCTATTATCAATTTTCTTTAAAAGGCTTCGTTTTCGAGTTATTTTAATTTTAAACTTCTTTCCCGTGATTTTGACCTCAAGTCATTAAATTGGTCATAACTCCTTTAATTTGCCGTGACAATTACAATTTGATGATACCGTTGGAAAGAGCATTAAATTTCCTATCGGATAGATCCCTCACCTTTTTCTGAGTCAAGGTTTAAGTCATGAAAAAGCCCTCCAAAAAGAGAAATGTTACATAAATTGGGAAACCCCGAATCTTTTCAATCGCAAATTGAACTACGAGAACCAATATTTTTTCAAGATACAAGAACGGTAAAAACTGCGCCATAATCTTAGCTTTCTAATGGTATAATCAGAAAATATGTTACAACCAAATTTAGGGGAGAAATTTGTGTTTGAACGCGGAAAAACGTGTATTTTTTCAACGAAATCAGCGCTCCGCCTCGAAGATCTGAGGTCTGACGATAGAAGTGGGTGGGTCGGCGCCGCACTAGACCGCAAGGCCTCCGGAAACAGGAGGGCCAGAGCGCTGATTTCGTTGAAAAAATGCACGTTTTTCCTCGTTCAAATACAGATTTCTCCCCTGAATTAGTTTGCAAAATATTTTCTGACTATACCATCAGAAAGCTGAGATTTTGGTGCAGTGTTTATCGTTCTTGCATCTTGAAATAATAATGGTTCTCGTAGTTCAATTTGCAATTGAAAAGATTCGAGGTTCCCCAATTTACGTAAAATTATATTTTCAGAGGGCTTTTCATGTTAAAACTTGACTCAGAAAAAGGTAAGGGATCTACACTATAGGAAATGTAATGCTCTTTTCAACGGTATCATCAAATTGTAATTGTCACAACAAATTAAAGGAATTATGACCAATTTAATGACGAGGTCAAAATCACGGGAAAGAAGTTTAAAATTGAAATAACTCGAAAACGAAACCTTTTAAAGAAAATTGGTAATAGACATTTTGTGTTGCAAATTAGTTTTAGAATCGACTCGTGCAATATGGAAGACCAGTTGGGCTGACACCCTGTATAGAGGACTTCACTTTGGGTCCGTTATAGAGAAAACGTTGCCAAACCAAAAATAATCCATTCAGTTTAAATTTCGCTTTCTTGGATAAGCCTTTAATTGCTTGATAATAATCTGTTCACACTCCTAATACATTTCGATCACTACTATACTGCATAACTTGACTACAAAAGTAATCACTATTGAGAAAATTTAAGGAAGAGGGTTTGAGATATACATGCGCATTGGCTGGCATAGTACTGATGTGCAGACAAACGACCACATTTGTAAGGAGAAAAATCTCAGTTCTAGGTATACGTTATAATCTTTAGTAGTGGTTGCCTACCAAAAGACGTTCCTTTGAATGGGAAATATAAAGCCAATAATATAGATGCTTTCAATTAACATCTATATCAATTCTCTAAAACATAGAGGTAAGTACATACCTGCAGGCAATACGTTGAATAGCGAAGTAGGATTGCTGGTGGGAGCAGCGTGACATCATTCAAGAAAGTTCTGAAACTGTACAGCTTTCCAAGCTCAATGCTCAACTCAACAAAGAATTGGTGCCGCATGTTGTCTGTCTGGCAATTCGTGAGGTCTTTGGACATGCTGTACATTCGTGGGTTTAGTAGAGGGTGTAATCGTAATCTAAACTAAAATCATAAGTACAGTTATTAATAAAGCCTGGAGGAATCAACTTCCAAAGAACAGTTTGAATTTTCCGTGACAAACCTGAGAAATAAGCGGAAATCCTGTACCTGTTTATACTCTAAAATTCGCAAGGAAATGATCATTCTTTATGATATTGGTCCATAACGGCATCGAAAATTAATTTATAAAAAGTCGGTTCTGAGATGTTTAAACTCTCAATAGTCATCAATGATAGTGATAGATATTGGTTATTACGTGAAGGTTAGCCGTGAGGAAGTCCGATGTCTGCTATAGGAAGCGATTAAGTCGGATGGATTATGGTTCAAGGCAGCGGAAAGGGACTGAGAAAGGCGAGATAAGGCCCCGACTCGGACCTACCCTGCAAGGACATCGTCGTCGGGCCTCACACATTCAGGCATGACTCTTCAGTAGTAGCCAAAACCCCAATGGAGAATTATTGTGTGGGTCAAAGACTACAACTTTTGTTACTTCACTCATTTGGGAGAATATTGAGAGGATATTTTCACAGTGAGACACAAATTATGAAACGAAATGATTGTTCTTACACCGAAAGACAGCTTTTTCCTAACTTATGGTTCCCCACTCTAGGATCGAGGAATTGCCCCTACATGAGTAAAGGGGAATCTACAACATACTCCATAAACCATAAAACTGTTTTTTATCTTTTTTTGTGTGTGTGTGTGGTTTGGTGTTGAAATGACATATTGATTCATATTTTGTGTCAAATGACTTGCCTTTTACCTTTCTTGTGTGAAAGAAGTACAAAGAAATCGGAAAAATACCAAATACCTACTCCGGTTCGGGTGGGAGGAAACTAAGATCAAAATCTGTTAAGTTCAGAACGAGGCGGTAAAACGAAGAAACTTAAAAAGAACACAAATGACTTCACCCGAGGTAAATGAACCTCAAGTTTGGAAGCGTAATTATAATGAGTACTTCCATGACCACAAAGAAGGAATTAAAATTCGATTATGGTTTCAATAAACCGAACAAGTGGAAGTACTTAAGTTACTTCCTTCATGACCGCAGAGATGTTTTTTTTTTACCAACCTGAAAGGGAATTAGATTTCGTCACAGGAGGATGAAATCGTAGTTTAATCCGGAAATAACTAATTCCAAAAATTGAATAAATTCCTTGAAATTGAGACCTTAATTTCATTTCTTAATTTTTGTTGTTTTCAAGTAGGTCTCTTCCAATGTAAAACCCAAAAGGGAGACTATTTTAAAAAAGGGTAATGTTCCAATTCCTAAACTTAGTAGACCCCACTCGTGTATCCTTTCGAGTTTTGGATCTATAAGTTGACAGGTAGGTACCTAGAGACCTTCCTGTAAGGACTAACCTAGCTTACCTAGGAACCTAGATTAGCTTGAGATCTACCTAGAGGCTTAGCTGTTAAAATTCCTTGTGGGTAATGTTCCGAGTTCACCTAAATTTGGAGGGTAGACGTCAGGGACCTGATCCTTAGATAGCAGTTTATTGGAGTCGGATAACATCGAATTCGCCATCAATGTTGATATACGACTTAACTCCCCCAGCTGTTCACTGCTTCCTACCTAGAAGGCCTTGTTACCGGGGGTCTTGCTCGGACCCCCAACCGCCCTAAACTGGGTCAAGCCTGAAGATGACGGGGGCCCACCCTTCAATCGCTCTAATGAAAAAGAACTTGGCGAAGAAAGAAAAAAAACATTATGGAGAAAAAGCAAGGTCGACTCATCCTAAAGTTTACCTGAGACCATCTGGAGGCAATCGGACATTTCCAGATTCCCCGTAGAGATCGCGTGACAGACCGATGAATGACTCAGGGTTCGTTGGAACGGGTCATTGAGAAAACTGTGTGAGGGGGGTCAAGATAAACTTTTCAAATTGCTGTAAAAACATATCAATCTTTGATGAGAAAGGAGTAAGATTCACATGAACAAGTAAGTAGGCAATTTTCTTCCTTTTTGTGTGAAGATAAGTACCTATTATTGCCTAATTTATTCATTGCATGCCAATCAATTTACTATACCTAGTACGCTCAACATCTGCTATAGTACCCTAAACATTGCTTCATGTACGAGGAGTTGAACGATAATACGGTATTCTCGAACTCATGTTCTTGCGGCCCTTTGAAATCCTTGAAAGGGGATCCCAAGAGGTACCTTTTTTGAAAAGAGCTTCAAGAACAAGAACAGACAAATTACCTTAGACGTCCAAATCCCAAAGCACAAAAAAAAAAAAAAAAAAAAATGCTAAAAACAATGACATTTTTCGCCTTCGAGCCAGTGTGAAATTTTTGTTGTTCCTTGTAGAAAAGGTGTCTAAAGTTCATATACTGCAATTTCATATGCAGTTTTTCATATACTGCACAAAATGGTACTTCTCAACAGAATCCAAGAAGCAGAGAAATGTATAAATAAATTATCGACCAGACTCATCGATATTTTTGTGTTGGGACAACTGGACTAAGACTACGATGGTGTTTGGGAAAATCGAATTTCTACCGATCCAAATACTTTCTTTTTCTATTTTTGGTTAATAAAAGTCCACACATAATTATAACAGTACCCCATATTTGGAGTCGTCAACTTGCCTACTAGCTAACATTTTGAAATAACAATGAAATTTTTTGGAAGAATTTTTTGGTTAATGTCAAAATTTTCAAGATGGTTTAAGGCCAATCATCCCGAGAATAGTTCCAGAAACAGCCACCACGTTGCGCTTCAAAATGAACACAAACGTAGTTCACGTTTTTCTCCTCGCCTGTTCATCCAATTTTCAATCTGAAAATTTTATTGTACTCAGAATACACATGTGAATGGAGCTCAACCCTTAAAGTTTGTTAATTTTTTGAAATTGTACATTTTTTGAAATTTTAAAATTTTGAAATATTTATTTTGGGCGTTTAGGATAATTTTTTCGAAAAACTGGGATAATAGCGCACAACGGCAATTAAGTGAGAGTCTATAAAAATTGCAATTTTGAAGATTGTGTGTGCAGCGCGATCGGAAAGCGTCGAGGCGGCGAACGCTTGGACTTCAAAAAAATCGAAGGCAGGTGAGGAATGCGCTGGCTTTCAGAGACCCAAACAAGGAGTTTCGGGGTCAGAAGTTAATCCGGTGCGTTGACAACAACATGGGGCGGGCGGGCGGTACTTGGAAGAACCAGACCACGAAAACCAGACTCGAAAATTTCGAGAAAACATTTAATGTTTCTTGATGAATTGCCTTTTCTTCATAATCTACTTTTTTCGCTCAAGGTATCCCTGAATAACCCAGTGATAGTTCTTACAGTTGATAGTGCTATTTTTGACTACTTAGTTTCCTGTAATTTATTATGTTTTCTTGTGTTAGGTAAGCTATTGTATTGTACTATTAGCTATAAGCGTCGAAGTTTATGATCCATAATAATGGGAAATGCATCTAGACTTCTTCTTCCCAATCAAAAAAATTTCAACTACATTTTTTTTTCGTGATGATACAAGAGTTAGTTAGTTTTGTTAGTTAGTTAGTTGTTTTTTTAGTTAGTTTGGAAACGTGAGGTTATAGCGCTCAATCGAAGTATCTACAAAATCTACAGAATTTTATGTTTTGAAAATCGGGATTGCAGCGTAGGTGTTCTATTTTCTCTTTTATCTTTAGATATATTTTATCTTTTAGAAAATTCTTTACACTCTTTTCAATTTCGAGCAAGAAAGTAAATTTTATTTTAACTCGCAACAAGTCAAAAATTATCACCTGTTGCCAAATGATGAACTTTTTGTTGTCGTAACAAATTCAAATAACAAACGTCTGCCAAGTGGGTGTGGCGCATAGCTTTCTCGTATGCTTCCCGATTGTATTGATCCGATGATAATAATTTATGTAGCATATCTCAAAACACCAATCTCTAATGTAGAAAATATATAGATAAAATATAGAAAAAACATCTGCCAAGTGAGTGTGGCACATAGCTTCCTCGTATCCATAACCCGATTATATAGATGATCCGATGCACAGTAGTTAATCTCAAAACGCCAATCTCTAAGTACCTTTCACTGCCCTCATAGGGGGGCCATCTACACGCCAATCTGAACAATCCTAGAAAATTTCATCAAAGTCGGATGAAAAATGTAAGTGTTATGGCTGTTACAACAAAATTTTCTTATTACCTAGCCATAGGTACATGTAATGAATACGAGGATACGTACCCCTTCCACTTGACAAACATTTGGAAACCCACCGATTAGATTGTAAAAAGCGTGATGTTCCGTGGCCCATTCACAAACTACCAGCTAAATTTGAGTAAAATCGAGCCAACTGTTGACAGCGCACCCATTCCTACCTAGATGGATTTCGAAGAAGATTGTCTCGAGGCTGATGCGCAACAATCGTGCTAATTTCATCTATATCGGATCATGTTTCCGCTTAGATCAGCCCGGAACGAGGACGCAAACAGACGTTTGCCATTGATAGATCCAGAACCGAAGTTGTTCAATGAGCTCTAAAACGAAAAGAAAGGGAAAATGTTTGATTCTGATGTTCCAAATGAAAAAGTGGGTGTGGCTCATAGCTTCCTCGTATCCATAACCCGATTGTATAGTATAGATGATCCGATGCATAGTAGTTAATCTCAAAACATCAAAACAAGTTAATCTGTAACATCCCAGAAAATTTCATTGAAATCGGATGGAAAATGTAGAAATTATGGCCGTTACAAGGAAATTCGCGTTTGCGCATGCGCAGAGGCTTCTATCAGTCCGAAGGTGGTGATTATCATAGGGGACCATCTAAATACTAATCTGTAACATCCCTGAAAATTTCATTGAAATCGGATGGAAAATGTAGAAGTTATGGCCGTTACAAGGCATTCACGTTTGCGCATGTGCAGTCGTTTCTATCAGTCCGGGGATGATGATTTTCATAGGGGACCGTCTACACACCAACCCGCAAAATCCCTGAAAATTTCATAGAAATCGGACAATAACTTCGTATAGTTATGCCCGTTACAAGGATTTCATGAAAGACAGACAGACACGGAACCAAAATTGTTCAGAAAGGTCTGAAACGCAAAACGCGAGTGAAAATTCTGATTCTGGAGACCTTTTTTTTTTCATCCTTGAAAAGTGAAAACAAAACTTCCGCTACCGTGGTAGACTCGGAAGCAATATTACGACCACAAATTTGGTCTGGAAATATCTAATTTAATAATATTCTGTGTTGGTACGGCTATGATTACGAGTAAAAGTTTCATGAAATATTTCCAAGGGAAATGCCAGTGTTAGTCACCTTGATTTTAGGAGGTAGGTACCTACCTAAAGGAAGTAGGTATCTTACTTACCTAACATCAATCTCCAATCAAAATATGTTCTTTTTTGGTAATATAAACAATTTTTATTATTCTCGTAGTTTATTTTTATTATTATTTATTATTATTATTTTATTTTTTCATTATTATTATTTTTATTATTATCTCAATTTTATTTATTCTAGTAGTTTCGCAAGTAGGAAGGAAATAAGTACGCAGATAAATAGTTATGACATGAAAAGGTAGGTAGGCTTCTGATTACCGTAACACGAACAGACATACCTACACCAAAATTATTCAGTAAGTTCCCAAATTCCATCATTGTGAGAGGAAATTCAGAATGAAGAAACGAACAGACTTGAAGTCACAAAATCAAAATCAGAAAGAACTAACAAAGACGTCTGCCAAGTGGGTGTGGCACATAGCTTCCTCGTATCCATAATCCGAATGTATAGATGAAGCTGGCCGTCCACTAGGTTGACAGCGAGGCGCGGAACTGACACGGAACCAAAATTGTTCAGAAAGGTCTAAAACGCGAGTAAACATTTTGATTTTGGAGAACTTTTTATTTTCGTCCTTGAAAAGTGAAAACAAAGCTTCCGCTACCTTGGTAGACTCGGAAGCAAAATCGGGGTCCGTGTTGTGAGGGTTGCGGAGGGTAAGGTGACAACAAGTTTATAGTCCAGATGCGTAAGGGGACTCAGCTGCTAATCACCTCCCCCTTCTTAGAAATCCTTTGATTTTCGCCGTCGACGCTTTACGATCAATATATTCAATGAATTTCAAATAAAAAAATATTTTCGTACTCAGGTGAGTTAGAGGTTTGGCGCTATAACCGCAGATTTTGAAAAATGTGAAATGATTTTCAAAATTTGAACTTTAAAATTCTGAATAAAATTGAAATTACAATTTTATTTTGAAAATTTTGGCAGAGCGCCATTTGGAAACTAATAATGAGTACATTCCCGTTTTCAAAATGAAAATCGCTTGAACTGGTGGAGAGAGAAACTAGAACTACGATTGCCCCTTTTTCTACAATCGCCGGTGCTGCCATCTGGTGAAAAAAAATCTTATTAAAATCGGGGATGATTGGCCTTAACATTGATTTCAAAGTATACCTAAGGTAACAGGAATAAGGTTCCAAATACTTACCTTGAGTGAAAAATCAATTTTTTGTGATAAATGATGAATAACACTAGAGTTCATCAGATTTTGTTTCATAAAAAAACACATATAAATATGATTTTGTCTTGTCTTTTCTTTATACCCCTAGCAGTCATTCAACAAATCTTCAGTAAAGTCCATTAAAATCGCGAGTTCAGAATAGGTGTTGAGTCAGTTTCACTAGGTACCTGTTACGAGTTTATTAGGCTTGTAAAAGTTTTCACGGTTTTCTAGTATTTTCTAACTAGAAGTTCAAATTTTCGGGGTACCTAATTAGAATTTTGAATAAAATTAGCCTTTTTGTCTAGATGAATCTGACGTACTTGCACTAGCTACAACAAAGACGGAGGTGGTCATCTTCATGCGCAAGCGTATGTCTACTGTTATCCCAATACGGATTGCAAATACCGAAATAATGACCAAACCGGCAGCCAGATACTTAGGAGTCATGTTGGACACCAAAATAACAATTGGAAAACACATAAGAAGAACTGTAGATAGGGCAGCACAAAAACCAGCTGCCCTATGTCACCTTATGAGAAACATAAAAAGTCCCAAACCCTGCAAGAGACGACTGATGATGACTGTTGTGCAATCATCAATTCTCTTATATGGGGCGGAGGGGTGGGCGGACGCCATGGAGGTACGAAATCCCCGGCAGCAAACGGTCGCAGTACAACGTCGAGGAGCACTTCGCATCGTCTGTGCCTACAGAACAGTCTCAGAACCAGTCATACTAGTCCTTGCATGCAAGGATCTTCCTACACTCCTGCAGGAGTGATCCCCATTCATCTCATGGCCACAGAAAGAAAGAGAATGTTCAACTGGAGGGATCAAGTAGGGCGATCCCGTATTGCTAAAGAGGAGAAAGAGCTCACCATGGAAAGATAGCAGGATATATGGATAGGAAAACCAGAGACAGATGGACTGCGAGGCTGATCCCTCAAATCAAGACATGGCTATAGTGAAAACATGGACAGGTAAATTTCTTCCTAACCCAGTTCCTTTCAGGGCACGGACTTTTCTACGCCTACTTACATAAGATGGGGAAGGTGAGGTCCACAAAATGTCCCAACTGCCAGGAGAACAAAGATGATGACGCATTCCATACATTCTTTGAATGCATGCGTTTTTTTCGGCAGGCAGGCAGGTGAGAAAATCTTTAAGATCCACAGGTGGAGTTGGATCTCGTGAGATACCTTGAAGGATCCGCGACTTCAAAGTTATGTGGGATTCAAACCCACTAAAAAAACACCTCCTTTTCTCCCACGTTGGATGCTCAGCCTGGAACTGTTTAACACATTACTTCAGGCTGAGTCCTGGGGCACTTCATTTGTTCTGGATGCATGCGTTGGACAGGAGAGGAACTGCCTAAGGGAGAAGTTGCATTCTCGGAACACAGGTCACAACCCGAGAGGCGGTCATAGAAAAGATGCAGGAAAGCGAAAAAAAACTGGACCACTGTGGCAGATTATGTGGAAAAAATAATGAAAAAAAAATCCTTCAAGAACGGGAGAGGCAGCGAAGGGGAACCATGGACCGGCCCCAAGCAGAGAACTAAGAAGACTCCCAGGACTCAGCCTGAAGTAATGTGTTGAACAGTTCCAGGCTGAGATCCAACGTGGGATAAGGAGGTGAGGTTTTAGAGGGTTTGAATCCCACTTAACCCGTGCGAGCGGTTCCCTCGGGTATCTTACGAGATCCAATTTCCACCCCTGGATCTTAAAAATTTCCTCACCCCCTCCGAAAAAAAGTGACATACTTGACTGGGACCAAAAATATGAGTTCTTAATTTCGTAACCTTTTCGTCTAGACGAATCTGACGTACTTAACCAGAGAACTACCAGAGAATAAAGTAACAATGAAGAGAGTTTCGTTTTACGTTTTAAGAAAGGGAGCCAATAGTCAGGAAGTACTGTAAGAGAGAAAGAATCATAGGGCTGTTGGCTTATTATGGGATGCTCCTCTTCCCTTTGACTAGAAAAGAGGGAGAGCGCGAATTTGCCTGTCACTGAGCTTGAATTAATGCAGAATTCTGGCGGTCGGTTTTTTACATTCATTGAGAAAAGGTATGATAAAGTTATCACATATGAAATGGTGAGAATGAAGAGCATTCACAAAATGCATGAAGAAAATCAGTAGTACACTAACTATTACGTATGGAGGATACGTTGGATTATTTTCCCTTCCAACCTCGAAGGGTGAGTTTCTACGCTGGTCAGTTCCAAATAGCTGTGGACCAGTAGCCCCTGGACTGGTTCACCCACTCCCAGGAGGCCTCTCTTCAAACCAGAGCAGTGAGGTAATAATCCTCATCACTTTTGCGACACGGGTTGGATCGGTAATTTGGCCCAATCTGCGAAGCTGGCGAGGCGGTCTAAGCCCTACAAAGGATAAAATATGACGATTATTTTATTACCTCCAATTGTGAGGAGATGTAATGCATTTCTACAAGAAGTGGAATGGGCACTTACCTAACCTACCATGACATCCGGCACCCCCAATATCCAACAATGAAAAACTACCTTACCTACTTTCTTCCTGAGAAATAGGACTTGTTTCTAACGTTCGTATTCGCTTGTGATCGTTATGACATGACACTTGATGATTCGGCTCGTCGATTTTGAAGCGTGAGACGAGGTTTTCTGCTCAAAGGCTGATCTCGAGGAAGTGCACTTTATTTCTGCAGCGTAGTGCGGGGCGCTGGAAGCCAATTAGGCGTGAAAGAGAGATCCCATATCCACGGCGATGTAGAGAGCACCATGGGAGTTGCATACGCCTTTGTTGGAAGCGATAGCCCGCTAGGGGTGGCGAATTCCGATCAATTAGAAGCCTGGTGGAATAAGATTCACGTCATCCTAAACCTTACGAGCTCTAACTGAATACCTAGAATGTCTCACACAGTCTGCGCAGTCAAACCGCAGTCTGCGGACCCCCTATGGGGTTCTAGCCGCCAGGGGGTCTGCATTGAAGACACAGTAGAACAAGAAAAAGAAACAATACATAAATTATAAATCACGGACTCCAATATTATTCAACCATAAAATCATCAAACTTCATAATATGAAGTATTATCATAATATGAAGATATTATCATATTGGTATATCATTTTCTATTATTATGAACACTTGGAATTGAGCAAGATACAATTTTAAATCCCTATAATTTGATTCAAAATTTGATGGTAAGTAAAGTAAACAACCATTTCAGGTTGGATTTTCGTCCGATTGCCATTCCTGGCGTCGCGAACGTCATCAGCTGTCTTTGAAAGGGAAGATCAGAATTTGTTCTGATGATTTCGCTCATGGCTTCCCATTGTCTCACCGCCCTGGGTTAGGACGAGGGGGGAGGGGATGAGAGCCCCGGACTCACAAAACTCACACTCCCGGTGGTGAGATTTGAACCCACTACCAACGCAGAAATCGGTCCAAATCCCACCATCAAAGAACGTGCGCCCCAGCGACCACGGCTACACTGAACCTCCATCCATGGAGAGAAATGACCAATTCAAAGACTTGTTAGCGAATTTTCAGGGAGAATGTTGCTACTGCAATGGGCCTCAAAATTCTTAGAATGACCTTTTTCGACAAATTTGTTTACTGAAATCCGATTTGGAACATTCTGAAACGATTCCTGAAGTTCATCCAAAAATAAATAAATGTAAATATATACGTTTTCTGTAAAAACTTCAGGGATGTTCCAAAACGTATATCAATGAAAAAAAAAAAAAAATTTCGAAAAAGTCCATTCTAAAAATTTTGAGGTTGCAATACCTACCTTCATTTTTCTTGAAAATTTGCTAACAAGCTTTTGAAGTGGTCGTTTCTCCAGAGTAAACCAACAAGTTTCGACGATTTCAACGTCCATTCTCGTCTTTTCAAAAAATCGAAGGTGAAAACAAGCCTTTGAAGTTGTCGTTCCTCTCGAGTAAACCAACAAGTTTCGACGACTACTACGTTCAGTCTCGACTTTTTCGAACAATCGAAGGTGAAAACAAGCCTTTGAAGTTGTCGTTTCTCTCGAGTTTATCAACAAATAGATTTCAACGTTCAGTCTCGACTTTTTCGAACAATCGAAGGTGAAAACAAGCCTTTGAAGTTGTCGTTTCTCTCGAGTAAACCAACAAGTTTTGATGATTTCAACGTTCAGTCTCGACTTTTTCGAACAATCGAAGGTGAAAACAAGCCTTTGAAGTGGTCGTTTCTCTCGAGTAAACCAACAAGTTTTGATGATTTCAACGTTCAGTCTCGACTTTTTCGAACAATCGAAGGTGAAAACAAGCCTTTGAAGTGGTCGTTTCTCTCGAGTAAACCAACAAGTTTTGATGATTTCAACGTTCAGTCTCGACTTTTTCGAACAATCGAAGGTGAAAACAAGCCTTTGAAGTTGTCGTTTCTCTCGAGTAAACCAACAAGTTTTGATGATTTCAACGTTCAGTCTCGACTTTTTCGAACAATCGAAGGTGAAAACAAGCCTTTGAAGTTGTCGTTCCTCTCGAGTAAACCAACAAGTTTCGACGACTACTACGTTCAGTCTCGACTTTTTCGAACAATCGAAGGTGAAAACAAGCCTTTGAAGTTGTCGTTTCTCTCGAGTTTATCAACAAATAGATTTCAACGTTCAGTCTCGACTTTTTCGAACAATCGAAGGTGAAAACAAGCCTTTGAAGTTGTCGTTTCTCTCGAGTAAACCAACAAGTTTTGATGATTTCAACGTTCAGTCTCGACTTTTTCGAACAATCGAAGGTGAAAACAAGCCTTTGAAGTGGTCGTTTCTCTCGAGTAAACCAACAAGTTTTGATGATTTCAACGTTCAGTCTCGACTTTTTCGAACAGTCGAAGGTGAAAACAAGCCTTTGAAGTGGTCGTTTCTCTCGAGTAAACCAACAAGTTTCGATGATTTCAACGTGCATTCTCGACTTTTTCGAACAATCGAGGGTAAAAACAAGCCTTGAAGCGGTATTTTCTCTCGAGTAAACTAACAAGTTTCGACGATTTCAACGGTCATTCTCGACTTTTTCGAACAATCGAAGGTGAAAACAAGCCTTTGAAGTTGTCGTTTCTCTCGAGTAAACCAACAAGTTTTGATGATTTCAACGTTCAGTCTCGACTTTTTCGAACAATCGAAGGTGAAAACAAGCCTTTGAAGTGGTCGTTTCTCTCGAGTAAACCAACAAGTTTCGATGATTTCAACGTGCATTCTCGACTTTTTCGAACAATCGAGGGTAAAAACAAGCCTTGAAGCGGTATTTTCTCTCGAGTAAACTAACAAGTTTCGACGATTTCAACGGTCATTCTCGACTTTTTCGAACACTCGAAGGTGAAAACAAGCCTTTGAAGTTGTCGTTTCTCTCGAGTAAACCAACAAGTTTTGATGATTTCAACGTTCAGTCTCGACTTTTTCGAACAATCGAAGGTGAAAACAAGCCTTTGAAGTGGTCGTTTCTCTCGAGTAAACCAACAAGTTTCGATGATTTCAACGTGCATTCTCGACTTTTTCGAACAATCGAGGGTAAAAACAAGCCTTGAAGCGGTATTTTCTCTCGAGTAAACTAACAAGTTTTGACGATTTCAACGTTCATTCTCGACTTTTTCGAACAATCGAAGGTGAAAACAAGCCTTTGAAGTGGTCGTTTCTCCAGAGTAAACCAACAAGTTTCGACGATTTCAACGTCCATTCTCGACTTTTTCGAACAATCGAAGGTGAAAACAAGCCTTTGAAGTGGTCGTTCCTCTCGAGTAAACCAACAAGTTTCGACGACTACTACGTTCAGTCTCGACTTTTTCGAACAATCGAAGGTGAAAACAAGCCTTTGAAGTGGTCGTTTCTCTCGAGTAAACCAACAAGTTTCGATGATATCAACGTTCATTCTCGACTTTTTTGAACAATCGAGGGTAAAAACAAGCCTTGAAGTGGTCGTTTCTCTCGAGTAAACCAACAAGTTTCGACGATTTCAACGTTCATTCTCGACTTTTTCGAACAATTGAAGGTGAAACAAGCCTTTGAAGTGGTCTTTTCTCTCAAGTAAACCAACAAGTTTCGACGATTTCAACTTCCATTCTCGACTTTTCCGAACAATCGAAGGTGGAAACAAGCCTTTGAATGGATTTCGCTCCATTTTTTGTGGGGTCTTGATGAGAGAAAAGCCATCTCTTAAAGTAATTCTTGTCAAGTTCGCTAAATTTTCTTTTCTTTCTCTTGGTTTTCCAGTTTTTATGTAAGTTGTTATTGGTTTTCCACGTAGCTCAACACCAAAAACTGCGCAAAGATCTCAGCTTTTCAACGGTATAATTCAAAAAATTACATCGAATGTAAGGAACAAATTTGTATTTAAACGCAGGAAAACGTGAATTTTTAAAAAATGGATTGAAAGTTCCGCCGTAGTTGGACGAAGATCGGGAGGGGTGGCGGCGAAGCTGACCCTGAATATTATGAATTACTGCATTTTAGGGATTCATCAAACTTGAGTATCTCCGCGATATCGCAGTAGGTCCAGATTGGAGTGATGAAATAATTTCTATCCTGGTATAGAACTTTATCAGTGAGAATTTGAAATAGTATGAAAAGTACCTACCTACCTTATTTTAGAAATGGCTGAGATCATAGATGTGTCAACGCCTCCATTATTTTATGTAACTCGTTTCGAGCAAGAAGTGCATTTTAGCTTGGTAGGACAAAAAAATTGTCTTTTTTTGATAGGTAATCTCAAAAATATTTGTTTCTTGATCAGTTGAGAAATAATTCAGAGAGTTTTCTTATCTTGGTAAAAAATTTGATAGGTATTTTTGCCTCACTGTGTTGCACTGTGTGTACACTTTGTTGCACTGTTCGCGAGTACCTTGGTCAATCCTATTACTTAGGTGAGTATGTAGGTGCCACTACGTAGACATTGTGTAAATTTTGAATGGCGAAACAAACAGCCGTTGAACCGCGAAATAGCCGGTGGGATGACCCAGGTAAAAGAGACCAGGTGGAGTGTCCTTAACGCGATAAGGAAGCTGCAAAAGGTGGGGGAGCCCTCTCTGACTCAACCGACGGAGACGAGGGCTTCAGAAGGCAAGCGGGTCTCGCGGAGTTCGGTCGTTTTGAAATCATTTGGGGTTTCTTCCCGGTATTTACTGGGGGACGTATCTGAAGCGGTTGATTCGCGGTTGTGTGTGCAGGAAGGCAGGAAAACAACAGAGAGAAGGTTTGGTGTCCGGTGCCGGCGACGCCGAAGAAGCTACTTCCGTCGTATGAAGATAGATAATCAGGTACACCCTTCTTTGACACATGCGTTAGGTATTACCTTGGCTCACAAGAGGGACAAATCGATCTGTCACGAAGACAGCCGATAACGATTTACCTATTTATTACGTACTAGCTGAAATTGTAGATATGTAAAAAAAAATTTGATGTCGCGGCCTGGAATCGAACCCGGGACCCCCACATTCGGGCAACATACGTACGTACGGTTGGCGTTTTATGTATATAGATTGTAGAGATTGAATTTTATCATCAAAATTCGGATTTATGGTTTTACTTTTTTCTGCATTTCTACAGCATTTTTGTAATATTTTTCGATAAATTGTTTATCAGGTACCTAGCTATCTATTAGACAGTTTAAATAATAACAATATACCCACGAGAGTGAAGAGGAATAATCTGGTTCGCCTACTCATACATCTCACTCGGTCCCTATGACACATACTGAAGGAATCATCTTATCTCAAAAGTGAGGTCAATCATCATGACAGGATATTTTACAGGCGTACCTACCTACTATCGTGATTGTACTGGTACATTGCAGAGATTAGGTACATTATATTCGCTTTATGGACTTTTTGGTCCAATTCTGCAGCATAGACTAAAATAGGTTAGTTTCAATTTCATGCTACCGGGTAGTTACTTCATACCTATTTATTTTCCCCTCCATGGCTGGAGAAGCCGTTTAGGCATATGAAGATGAACCACTTAACCCTCACCCTACCTCCGTCCTCTATTACACGCCAATGAACGAAATGGTCTAAATTGACCATAATTATAAATAAGACTAAATATTTTTCTTTGCAAACCAATTTTTCTTTGCAAAATTGCAAACACCGGTACTTGCTGAGTAGTACAAATTCGATTTTTAACATTTCTGATCAACCTTGTGCTTCAATAGTATGCAGAAGAGAAACCAGGAAGACACCTAGAGGTAGAAGACCTACCTGTGAGTAAACACACCCTGTATGAGATTGCGTTAAACCTTCATTGATGGGTCAGTTACCTCGAGATAGGGTGAATGTTTCTCGGCCATTCCAAATCACAAAAGTTGATTACTGTGGACCCATACTCGCTCGGCATAGTCAGCGAAAGGGAGTTAAACCAAACAAGGCATACATTGCTATCTTCGTATGCTTCACAACTAACGCGATTCATGTGGAGCTAGTTACTGATTTATCGACGCAATCGTTCCTGTCAACCTTTCAGAGGTTTGTAGCCAGAAGAGGTAAACCAGCGAAGATGTTGTCCGACAACGCGAAAACCTTCGTAGGCGCCAAAGGAGAGCTCGAGCATCTGGAAACTGCGATCAAGGCAATCCAGACCTACTGTGGTGAATTATCCATCAAATCAGAATTTATACCCCCCGGGTCACCACATTTTGGCGGTTTATGGGAAATCATGGTAAGGCAATTGAAGAACCATCTGAAAAAAGTATTAGGAAAAGCCTCGTTGAGCTACATGGAAATGACTACGGTACTGACACGAATTGAAGCTGTGATAAACTCAAGACCCATCACAAGTATAACCGACGACCCTTCAGACCTAAGTCCTCTCACTCCAGCGCATTTTCTCGTTGGAACCACACTCACTTCGTTACCACCTGTGATAGCCGAGCGCAAGTTAACCCTCAGAGCAAGATGGATAGGTCATCAGGCGTTACTTGAGCATTTCTGGGCACGTTGGTCTAGGGAATACTTGACAAGTCTTCAAACTCGATCCAAATGGAGGTTCAAGACTGAAAACTTGAAATCAGGGGACATGGTCATGGTTCATGATGTGAACAGTCCTCCCTTCTATTGGCGATTGGGAAGGATCTCCAGAAGATCATTCCAGGAGAAGATGGACTGGTCAGAGTCTTCGAGGTGAAAACACACGCAGGAATAGTACGACGAACTCTCAGCCAAATTTCGCCATTGGAAGAAAGCGGGGGGCAAGATGTATGAGATTGCGTTAAACCTTCATACATTATTATTTTATTAAATCATATTAGTTGAATGTTTCACTGTTTCTAAGTTGGCAAAATAAAGATTCTTTGTGAGATTACAGTCCACACGAGAAGGTTTTCATTTATAAAATGATCGAAGTACGAGAGAATATTATACACACCCCCTCAGTTTTTGGGGACATGCAGCAGGTATCACCTTCGTACCGAAGCGTGATGAATCACTCAATCATG
This sequence comes from Apolygus lucorum, assembly GCA_009739505.2. Lineage (NCBI taxonomy): Eukaryota > Metazoa > Arthropoda > Insecta > Hemiptera > Miridae > Apolygus > Apolygus lucorum. Next base: position 7,436,520 of record CM019171.2, read on the forward strand.
AAGACAGTAGATCCCGATACTCGAATTCGCATGTTGGGTATCGTAGATCATGGATTTTTAATGCTCTTCAGATTCGAGGCTCCCATGCCGCTAGAAATGTTATGGTGGATAATGGTGAGGGGGGGGGGGCACATCTTTTTGCCTAAAATACTAAATAAATTACATCGAGTCAAACAGTTTTATCGCTTACCAACTAGTTAAACTGATCTAATGCTTATCCAATGGGACGTCCCCTGGAATGCATGCATTACTAAATAATATGTTTAGTTGTAGCGATCGAATTTGAAGTGATAGTTTCCATTTCGTCAAAATTTCGCAATCACAATTTTTCTTTTTATATTGTTCAAATAACTCTATATACTTCTCAGTTATTCTTCAATACATCGAATTTCGTAAGGAGGAGGAGCTTGAAACCTTATCACGACATTTTCGATTTTCTAGCAAGATTTTTCATCGAAATCGGTGCAGCGGTTCGAACGCCATTGACAACAACAGATAAACAAAAAGACACCCAATCAAAAATGTATTGTGTAGTAAAAGGAGGTAGTATTTTCATCAACTTATAGAACAGATGCACCAACTACCTACAAGTTCAAATGACTTTACATGAGGCAGCTTTACTGCCAACCTCTCATGTTGATCTGGATTTCACCCTTTACTACCAAGTCACTTCAATTTGATTACCTCAGATATTGTAAAACAGATACTGTTATTTTACGAGTAGAAAATATCCCGACCGTAAAACTGTTATAATAAATATTAAGTGCCAATACATAAAAACGTAATAAATTTTTACTCAACAGTCCAATGAGACGTGATTTTCAAACTCGAATTCAAATAGTGAGAGTGTTCCAATAGGTGACGGTTTTTCGTATTATAAAGATTTCTCTCATAAATCACTCAAAAATTCAAATCCAATCATGATTGTGATTGGACTATCAAAAACAGAACAAAACTCAGTTCAATCAATCGACCAGTAAAAATCCACTCATTGTTGTGCGACATCGTAAACCCGGGCAAGCTACATCGTAAAATACGCTGCAAATTATTACTCAATGGTTCATTACTTTAATGTATAGTTCACCCGTCTGTATAGAACTCGGCTTTTCTAACGCTACCTACTAGCAATAGCATTGCTATTCAGAGAGCTGTGGTGGCCTTCATTACAAAATTGTTGATTCTTGGTTGCTAAGGAATCCCAACTGAGTGACATGAAACCAGCCAGTTCTAACCGGGTAACTCTATTCAAAGAATTTGATAAGCTGAAATTCGAACGGATATTTATTTCCGTCAATGAACAATATTGCGATTCATTCTCGCGTTTCTAATTTATTGAAAGCCCAACCCTTAAATCCTCATGAACGAAAGCGAACGGTTTGTCCTACTGAGCTCTGGGTGGACTCATTCGATTCGAAACATATTGTTTAGTAATGCATGCATTCCAGGGGACGTCCCATTGGATAAGCATTAGATCAGTTTAACCAGTTGTTAAGTGATAAAACTGCTTCACTCGATGTAATTTATTTATTAGTTTAGGCAAGAAATACTGACCCCCCCCCCCCATTATCCACCTTAACATTTCTAGCGGCATGCGAGCCTCGAATCTGAAGAGCATTTTAAAATCCATGATCTACGATACCCAACATGCGAATTCGAGTTCACCCCCCCCCCACCCCAACGCCAACAATGGTGCCAGTCTGGCACCAAAGCGGAAATACGTTGTAACTTTCATCTGTTTTTTTTTGGTAGGCAGTCCGTCGAAGTTCACATCCGTATTCAAGGTGAAACACAAAAAAAAAAAAAACACGAAATAAGCGGTTTATGGCATCATGGCACCATGTCCTGGCACCATGGTGGCACCACTATTAGTTCCATGGTGGTACAGAGAATAATTCATGAAAATCCGGAGGTATAATGAGAATTTTTCCTCAATTTCAAAGCTTGGGTACAATTAGTAAGCAGTAAAGGAGCCGAAATATTGAAAAATCGGATATTTTGTGAATATTATCCCCCCACTCACCCCCTCCCCTTGCGAATTTTGGTACTCTGGTAAATCATATACAACTCGGAAGTTATTTTAGTCAAACAAAAAAGAAACACGCAAATCGGTTGGAAATTGAGGCCTGGGCAGATTTTACAAGATTATTCACGCAAACGCACGTTTTTTAAGCATTAACCCCCCCTTTCCCCCTCTTAAAAAGCAAAATCCAAAGTTCCGGCGCCGTAGTGCACAACTAGATAGTATTCCGCGTCAAACGAAAAAAGAACCACGAAAATCGTTTGAGAACTAAGGCCTGTGCAGACGACACAAGATAATGCCCAAAAACGCACGTTTTTCAAGCATTAACCCCCCCTTTCCCCCCCTTAAAAGGCAAAATTCGAAATTCCGGCGACGTAGTGCACAACTAGATAGTTTTCCGCGACGAACAAAAAAAGAACCAGGAAAATCGGTTGAGAACTAAGGCCTGTGCAGAGTACACAAGATTTTGTTACACACACACACACATACACACACACACACACACAGACATACACCTATGGTTTTTTTCGCGGATTTGGATTCAGAATGGTCTAAAACGGATTACTGTGTGGTTATTTTTTTTTTTCTGTTGAGTGTTGTCCAACTTCACCCCAGATCGATCGCATAAGGACGCCCAAGTCTTACTGTGGGACGTCCTAAAAATTCAATAATACATTATACTCGTAAAACGGTGAAAAAACAATACCTATATGTCAAAATGTTTTGAGTTAGGGCGTTTTCAAAATTTCAAAATTCATTTTTCAACCATTAGAAGTGACCTTCATCAACCAGAATCTTCGGGGCACAACTAGACCCCAAATGGAGCTTACATACCAAATTTCAACCAAGTTGAAAAATGAATTTTGAAATTTTGAAGCCCTAACTCAAAAAATGTTGAAGTAAAGGTATTGTTTTTCCATCAATTTAAGATAGTATAGAATTTTTAGAATTTTTTGAGACCACGCGGAGCCCTGTAAGACAAACTGTTCGCTCTCTACGAGAATTTAAGGGTTGGGCGTACGATAAATCAGAAACACGAGTGTGAATAGCAAAAGAGCCCTAATCTCCGTTCAAATTAAAGCTGACCGAAATGTGATCGATGTTTTTCTTCATGTTGGATGGTTGGTGGCTTCGCAGACGAGTGATCTATATAGGAAAATAATAAACCAATGTGTAATAATTTGCAGCGTTTTCATCCGAATTCGACGAAATTTTTCAGGATTGTTCAGATTAGCGTGTAGATGGTCCCCTATGAGGCTAGTGGAAGGTACTTAGAAATTGACGTTTTGAGATTAACTAAATTTCATCGGATCATCTATACAATCGGGTTATGGATACGAGGAAGCTATGTGCCACACCCACTTGGCAGACTTTTTTTATGGAGTCGAGCGAAACTTCACAAATAGGGTAGAGCAGTGCGTCACTTGTGGGGGCCGCCATTAGCCTGAAGTGATTTTTAAAACCACTTGAGACAAAAATTCAGGATCTGCTCTTTACAATTTAAAAAAATACAATATGTGAAGTACTTTTTGTTTTATGGAATTTTCAAATAATCAAGTTTCTCTGCCGCACCCTGTACAAGACGGCTGCTTTCATGGCGTCGTCCGAAATTGCTGTTCAGCCGCCCAGTGCCGAAATTTCGTGTTTTTTGCGATTTTAACCGGGCAAAAACCCCGTCAGCTAACTTCAGATTCGTATTCACCATTCAAAAAATATAGTGACTCGTGTAACGAAATTCTTTCTGTAAGTATCCGACAAAAGCTGTGCATGTCGTAGGCTTAAATGAATAATACTTTTATTATTATAATTATTAATGATATACTTTAATTGAAGATTTCTATGAACGGTAGTACTTGTTGCAAGCTTACCAATGATTTAAATTTCAAAACATTTTGCCTAGTAAATTGATGGATTTTAACCCATTTCCGGCCACTGATGCATTTTTACATCGTCCTAATAATTTTTTTTTGAATATTGAAATAGTGGAAAATCTTTGTGAAAGAATTTTTTCTCGTTCATGCTGTTCCTAAACTTTTCAAAAAAAGATTTCTTCGACATTCGGGATCTCAATGAGATTTGGGAAATTTGTTTGAAAGATGCCTTTTGGCCGAAAGCGTGATTATGGTGGCTCAAATTCGGTCCTGGGCGGGTGAGCGTTCTGGGCCATGAATCGATTCAGATTCCGCCGGTCCATAAATAGATTTTTACATTTTACCTAGATTTTTAAAGATTTTTAACAACGAAATGTTCAAACCATGTCGAGTTGGAAAACTGAGACCTCTCAAATCCTATAAGACGTTAAATTCATAAAATTTGGAGCGTTTTTGCTCTCGATTGGTGAGCAAATGATGCTTTACTTCGGCCTGCATTCTGTAAAATAGATCATCCTCTTCCTCCCATTACTCTGATATTTCTACCCTCGGCTTGAAATGGGTTAACTATAGGCTCTGATTTGTAAATATGTTCTCTCCACGGCATGTACTCTCCCAGTACAACCTAAACAGGTAGTAAGTAAAGCAGTTTGGGGGTATTCACTTCAGCACTTACGAATAACAAAAATGAATCCGACTGCCACGATTCGTTTCCACTCTTACAGCCAGCTCTAGATTATGATAGCGTCCTCAATTTCCCCACTGCCCCCGTTTTGATGTTGATGGACTTTTACGTCGAATCGATATTTTTTATCGAGGGTGGAGGCATGGATACTTTTATCGCGATTTCGTTAATGGGAAAAAACGATTCGAATCTTCGTTTCCCGGATTATTTTATCGTCACGCGAAGCAAGGAGTGTCTCAAATAGTACGTCGTGTGTTTTATATATTGTGTTATATATTGTGTTATACGGGCTACTGATTTGATTAGATTTTAGGAATCTATGAATTTTTTATGAGTATGTACTTCTTTTACTAAATGAACAGGTTCATTTACCGTTTTCTCTTTTGTAAAGTGATTTATTTCCATTTTCTCCAGAGAGTATTTACCTACATCGGACTAGAAGATACATCGAGCTATACCAGAAAGACATGGGCCAAAATCAGTTCTTTTGGATGAGCGACTTTCGAGAGCGATTTGGTGAAAACTGGCGAAAGAAGAGTTTCCTTTTTTGACTAGATCCAACCCCTTTTTGGGCTTGACCCCAACTACCCTTTAAGGTTCGGACTCCAACTTCCCATCATGGAGTCGACCCTCAATCTTCCATGATGGGTTATTCTCCCTAGCTTTCCTTAACGGGCTAGTCAGTCCTCACTGGGCTGCAATGTAGATGCTCGAGCTGTTCTCGTAGGCAAGGAACCATTTTACCAAGAATAATTGAACAAATACGACACACTAGTGATATCATTCTAGAAGAGGCTAGTCCTGAAATGTCGCCTTGAAAAATGACAAAAGATCAAAGGTTTTAATCACCGCCTGCCTAGAAGCAACTTGTTGATTCGGACGGCATGAAGCCCTCAGGCTGTAGGTAATGAATGGAAGAGCTTCCGAGTAGTGCAGGTAATTTGTTCTGGCAGCCTTTACAATTTTCTTCCTTTGATCTTGGGTTTGTTGTGCCAATCCTTGAGTAATTTTTCCCCCACAATACGAACCTTCGTATGAACCCAAGGTCGGTGTTAAGGTACATATTATTATTCATACGTAACCCTTGTTAAACCTTGATGTTGTAATAGTGTTGCTGTCAAAACTATGGATTATTCATCATTATATCCACTGATCGCTGTTTTACAACTATATTTTTCGTTTTACCTAAATGAATTTTGATTCCTCAGTACCGAAGGTCAGTAGCCTTTGTTTTGTGCTCAAAGTTGAACGTTTGAAGCCGATGATTGATGGCTCTGACTGCTTTGGAAGCAGTTCTTAATCAACGTTTTGGGAAGAAATCGTTGCACAGAAAGCTCTGAAACACAAAATTTGAGAGGAAATTCAGAAAATATCCATATATTCGACTGCGATTAAGCAAAAAGGACTAAATCGAAGGATACCGCTGAGAAAATCAGTGAAGTAGGTGACATTACCGGTTATAAGCGATCAGCTCAATTGGAAGTATTACATTGTTGCCAAGTTTCCTTACCTGAATAAATACTCATTTTCGAGGAGTTTCAATTTTCATTGAATGAATCCGTGGAATATTTTGATATGTTTCATTCCAGCGCCATCGGCCTCCTCTTTCAGATTCCAGACATCATTCGTCGGAAACGGTTTTGTCTACTCCGAAACCAACGCGCACCTCTAAAAGGTCGTTTATGGATTTCACTTTCCCATGCCTCGCTTCAATACGGTCTTTACATAACGGTAAAAATAAGGCCACTCTTAACTCCTAACAGCTTAGAATGGGGATTGCATCTAGAAATCGAGGAACCTCAGCGGGGTTTCCTATGGGCAGTGATTTCAGCCGTTATAGAACTATCTCCTTCAAAGAAAATCATCCGGATTGAACCAAAA
>CM019171.2:7443076-7654178 GCA_009739505.2 Apolygus lucorum
TGATGAAATTTTTGTGATTTGCAATATTTATGAGCGTAACAGTGGAAGAAATGCGCACGGCTAGGCTTTTACGTTTGATTACGAGATGATACTACTATAATCAAGGAACGAGGGTATCACTAAGATCTAAGCATGCGCAGCGGCTACCATCAATCCACGGGTTGTTGAGTATATAGAGCACTACCCAAGTCTCAATCGTAAGGTCTTATATTTTTTATAGTAAAAAGAATTTTTACAGACGCACGACAGAAATAGTGTTCTAAAAAAAGTTTCATACTCAAAGGTGAAAAAAAGTCTGCCAAGTGGGTGTGGTACATAGCTTCCTCGTATCCATAACACGATTGTATAGACGATCCGACGCATAGCAGTTAATCTCAAAACATCATTTCTAAGTACCTTGCAATCTCTGAATATTGTTGGAAAATGTAGAAGTTATGACAGTACAAGGAAACACACACGCCAACCCACACAATCCTGAAATATCTTCGAAATCGGGTGACAATTGTAGAAGTTACGGGTATGGCAAGGATTTCACGTTTGCGCATGCGCAGCGGCTACTATCAGTCCGGGGTGATGATTTTCATAGGGGGAATGTCTACAATATAATCCGCATAATCCCTGAAAATTTCGTCGAAATCGGATGACAATTGTAGAAGTTATGGCTGTGGCAAGGATTTCATGACAGAGAGACAGACACGGAACCAAAATTGTTCAGAAAGGTCTCGTAAAACGCAAATGGAAATTTTGATTTTGGAGAACATTTTTTTTTTCAACCTTGAAAAGTGAAAACAAAGCTACCTCGGTAGACTCGGAAGCAAATATTATCTGCAACCTTGGGTAGACTATCTAGATGTGGTAGAGGTAACCAAAGCAGAATTTTTGTTTGAAACGTCAGCTTCTTATGAATCAGCAGCTGGATGCTTCCTCTGGTGAGACGGGTCTAATATTGGCAGCAAACACCCTCAACAGCTGTTGTGATCAAATTTTGAGTAAAGTTCGAGTGTCACCTGCAGACCTGGGGATACATTATTTACCGTCGTTAATTCTTTTGTAAGTAAATTGCTGAGTGTATTGTTGTCTATATAGTCAAAAACCTCTTCCGCCAGGTATGAGTGCGCAATTTCTATTCTGTTCGACAAACAGAGCAAATGAAGTCAGCGGCACTTGAGGCGAGAGATGCCGCTACGTGAGGCGACTTCTGAGAAGCGAAACCGCTTTGTTTCCCTCGAGTTTCCGGAGTAGCTGACACTCATTTGTGAAGAAATAACTGTTGAATATAACATCGCAATAATTATTTTTGCTTCCTCACTACCGACTTAGTTTTGGTACGTACTTAGAAGATCGCATCCGTAAGCAAGGTTAAACACCCAAAAGCCCACTCAATACGCGATTTCAAGTGTTCTGGCTCCATGATGACGTCACTGATTTGGTGGCACAACAAATTGTTCATTGAAATCCATAGGTAAACAGAAAGGGAACGGAGAATGAGCGGATCTAACGATTTTAAAACATAAATGTTCAAGGAAGAGCTGCGAAAATGTAGACACGCAGGGCAGTCATAACCAGGTTCAGGGAGTCATTAGATATCTAGCGGTTAGCAATCTTTCCAGGTCAAAATTTGAAAAATTTTGAGTACAAAACAATTGATTTACTTTGCGTATGAAAATAGTTGAGCGTACACATATGGGCACGTGTAGAGCTGGCCGGTTGGAGAACACCTGGCGGCAGCACCTGTCCTACTCGCTTCAACGGAGGTCATCAATGAGAAATACCTTCCTTCGTTCTTTTTCACTGGTGGCTGCAGGAAACCCAACTTGAACGATTCGGCAATTGTAGTGATGTACGTTCATAAAACTAGCTAGATTCATAAAAATTACGGGTACAGAAAAAGGATGTGAAACAAAGGCTGCCGGAAAAGTTGGGTGGGGGTAATAACTTGCTCTTGAACCAGAAATGTAACGTCCATTAACGTTAACGCATTCAATTAGTTGATGATAATAATATTCTAGTGGGTTTTACTTTACGGACAGAAATTTTTTGAAAATCGAACAAAAAAGGGAAAGCTATACTATTATATGTAGCTCCTTTATTAAAAAAAAGAAAAAATCTCTAGGTCTGCTGTAAAAAACAAAATTTAACGGACGCCGCAAAGGATTTTAATGAACCATGGATTCTTTGTGCCACAATGGAACGAATCGGTCGGAAGACCTCGAATTCTACAAAATTGGGTGTATTAAAATTAATCCCCCCTCCCCCATATGTGTCAAGTTATCCATCCACCTACCTGGTAACAATATGCTCAGTATTTTCTATTTTCAACTTTATTTTTAATATTCCAATTCAATATCATATTTATGAATAACAATACTCTTGTGATTAGTATGGTGCATAATAGGGCTTAATTCAAGAAACTATTCAACTCCCCAGATCGCCTTTCCTTTATACCCAGCTGGAGAAGTGAATACCGAATATTGTTCCTAGAGCCACAAAAATCTTTTCCCAAACTCGGCGCTCACCGAAAACGGTTAACATTCGCCTAATTGAGATTTTTCTTACTTTTCCCAACTCCTTGACTTCCTTAGAGGGTCTTTTTCCGGCGTTCGAGACGATAAACGTCGTTTGACTGTCGAAAAAGGAACAATAGCTGACTCCAAAACGGCTTTCACTCAAGAAGACGCCGGAAAACCTTGGGAAATATCCCAGAAGGAGGAGGGAGTGTTGGTCTGGAAGTATGGATCCTTATCGCGGGAGTGGTAATTGGCTCACAGCCTTTCCGTTAGCTACAACAGTCGTGGGTCTTTGTGCTCGTAACGGATTATTCAACAGACAATGTTGTGACGGCTTCCGAAAACAATCATTTAAAATAACTGCCGTGAGGCTCCTGACTCCAGTGAAAAACGTGAGATGCTGTTTTTGGAAGCTTTGAAATAGGGATGAGCATCGTTTGGAAACTATCAATAGTCACCATCGAATAAACTATCAAAGTCAACCATTGACTGTTGAAAACCATCGGTAATAAACTATCGTTGATTTTCGATAGTATCATACTTCTTTGATCAAGTGTGGTAATCAAAATATTGCCCAGGACAGATCAAGTACCTATTGTAATCGTTACAATTTGCAAGATACAAATTTTAGTGAAACTACTGGTCAGTTCAGGTCAACCTAAATCAACCAAACAAAAAATGCAATGACAAATTTTTCATTAACTTGAAAATAAAACGATAAAAAATTCTCCCCACCCATATTATTTGAATGTTTAAAGATTTGTCCCAACAGAGCTCAGTGGTCGGTTAAACAAAACAGAATGCATTCCTACCTTCTCAACGAATAGAGAACGACAACCAAACACCTGAATATTTGAATTTGATACTAATACGATAATTTGATAACGAAAACGGAAAGATTCGACACTATCAAATGCAATCACATTGAGGTAATTGTGGTGAAACGGTTGAAACCATCGATCGTGAAAACATCGGTTCTAAACCATCGATAGCGAAACATCGACTATCGAATGCAAAACATCGATAGTTCGATAGTATCGACCATCGATGCTCATCTCTACTTTGAAACCAATGGTCTCAGTTCATGGGTTGAAAGTATAGGGTGACAAAAGCGGCCCATATCTTTGAATATTTTTTTCAAATGTTTCCAGAAAATTAATTTGACTATTTTATGCAAAACTGTAGTTATGACTCATTTGAGAATCTGATGAAAAATTACAAATACGGATACGTTGTAAGAAGGTGATCCATCAAAAATATGCTGAACCGAATTGTAATTTGTACGCGGTTGATTCAGCAGCTTTGAATAATCAATGCCTCACAAAAACTAACAGAGAGTGATTATAGTTGACCATCTTGTCTGTGGGTACAGTACTTGTCCTTGGTAGGTTTATAAGTGGAACAAAGCCTTAACCGGTCCTCTTCCTCAACATTATCGCAATTCCATTATCTTATGTCCCCGCGCAATACGACAAGCAACTCCCACGTCCATTTCTATTTGGCTCTCCAAGGATGACCGAGCTACCATTGAAAACGCTGCAAATTATTACACAAAGGTTTAATATTTTTCTGTACAGATCACTCGCCAGCAAAGAACACGGCTTTGTCATTGTCACTACCTACCAACTAAGTTTTTTCTTCATAATCGAGTTTATTTAGATGAAATGAAAGCTTCACACTCCATTCGAAGAAATAAAGAATTCCTTCATTTAGAAATTTGATTACTGGTTGCTATAAGGAAATAAATGGTTGCTATGGACGCAATACTAAGTACAACTCGAAGAAAAACGAACATCAATCGCATTTTGGTCAGCTAAAATTTGAACGGAAATTAGTCCTCTCTTGCGATTCTCACTCGTGTTTCTGATTATCGTAAATCCGACCCTTAAGTTCTCGTAGGGAGCGAACGGTTTGTCCTACAGAGCTCCGCGTGGTCTCTAAAAATTCAATACTATTCAAAATTATTAATTTTGAATTAATTGCCCTTTAGAAGTGACTGGCATCAACTGAAAGCTTCGCGGCACAATTAGATCTCAAATGGAGCCCATATAGGTCCAAATTCCATCATTGGAACTAAGGAACATTTTTTATTCGATTTTCGGATTCTGCATACCTTGAAACGTAAACCAACAAATTTTGAGTGGGTTAACAAAAAAATTTTCTTGGTCGATTCCAAAGGTTCATTATTGAAAATAATAAACCAAGAAAATTTTGTAAGGTTTGTTTATACATTTGCAATTTCTCTACCTCCTGTCAACATAGCCCCAATTTTCAGCAGTCTTCATAAAATAAAAAATGTCTCTCTATCAGTGGTTTTCTTAAATTTACAATTTGATTTGTTGCTCGTTGATACTGTTGAGGTTAAGGTTATACTGTCAGAAATTTAACTTTTCTCCGCATTTATGACTTGGATTTTGTCATAACCAATGTCAGTCTTTTGAAATTTCAATGGTATTGTCATATTTGGCTGAGTTTCAATTTTGTTGGTGTGCAGCTGTGAAGACGACTTACTTAAATACATATATATTACACATTATTTCGTATCATAGTTAATAAAACATGAAATATTGAAGAAATGATGCATTTATCCATTATGACATGTCATGCTCATCGAATGCTCATAATGAAACTCGGAGGGATCTAAATAGCTCCATAGAAAAGAAAAAGTTGTTTTGTCTAGATGATATAAACCTTATTATTACCAACCTATAAAACCTTCACTCACCCACGTAAAAGTCGCCCACCTCCCTCATAGATAATGCGGCAACCTTTGATTAATGGATTTTCATCCAGTATAAACTTCTTGAATCATATTCACGTCTAATTTCGTCGTTCCACGTGAACGGAATTGCCAAACATGGTGACACCCATAACGGAGATCGAAACAGTAACTACTAATTACCTCAACCCAATGTAAAGTTAAAATCTCTCCCAATGTAAAATCTCTCACGTGTGTTGATTCATTTGTTACAGGAACCACCAGATTACCTCCCTCCATTAAAAGTCAACCAATATTATAATCTGAGATGACCTGGATTAATCTTGATACCTAAACCTGTAAAAAAAATCAGCATGAAAAAATGAGCTTAATAATAAACAAAATGAAAACTATTTTTATATTTAGTAAGCTGTAGGTAGACTCGGAAGTAAAACCTCAAAAGTAACTCTTGACCCTCACAATTCAACCTTTTACTCTTAAGATTTGCTGTTCCAAAATTCTAGACAATGGATTGCAACGTACTCATTTTTTATCCATATCCATATCAGATATGGATTTCTAAGGTGACAAATAATAACAAAAAAACGCTGCAAATTATTACACAATGGTTTATTATTTTTTATTTTTCTATATAGATCACTCGTCTGCAAAGCCACGAACCATCCAACATGAAGAAAAACATCGATCGCATTTCGGTCAGCTTTAATTTGAACGGAGATTAGGCCTCTTTTGCGATTCACACTCGTGTTTCTGATTTATCGTACGTTCAAACTTCAAATTCTCGTAGTGAGCGAACGGTTTGTCCTACAGAGCTCCGGGTGGTCTCAAAAAATTCTAAAAACTCTATATAATCTTAAATTGAAGGAAAAACAATACCTTTATCAAATCAACAATCTTTATCAATATCAACATTTTTGAGTTAGGGCGTTTTCAAAATTTCAAAACTGATTTTTGAACTCTTAAAAGTGACTTACCTCAACCAAAATCTTCGGGGCACAACTAGACCCCAGAAGGAGCCTACATACCAAATTTCATCAAAATCGGTCAATGCTAAGTGGCAAAAGTGCCGCGGACGGCGTACGGCGTACGGCGGACGGACGGCCAAATTTTTATTCGATTTTTGGATTCTACGTACCTTGAAACGTAAACCATCAAATTTTGAGGGGGTGTTAAAATTTTTTTCTTGTTCGATTCCAAAGGTTCATCATTGAAAATAATAAACCAACAGCTTCTGTCTGGAACTTAATACTAGGAATCTCTCTACAGGGTGTAACACGAGTCGTTCACGACCTTTCTTCCACGTGTTCTACAACTAATTGTCGACAAAAAGTGCCTCCTGACATTCTTTAGCATCCCCACTCAAAATGCCTTTTTTTTCACTTTGAAAAATGTACTTATTCGTGTTTTTGATCTTTGCTCGATATATCTACCATAACTCCTTCAATTCAAGATTTAGCTCAAATCCAAAACATTCGTTCAAAAGAGCGTCAAGTTTTCGATATTTTTGATGTCCAATAACATTTTTTAAAGTGGAAAATCAAAACTTGTCAAAATCTTTAAATCGCTTGTTTTTTCAGTCGCCTGGTAACCATATCAATTCTTGACGCAGAATTGTGAAACTTCCCTAAAAAGTGTGCCAAAATCTCAGCTTTCCAACGGTCGAATAAAAAAATATTTTACAATCGAATTTAAGGGAGAAACTTGTGTTTGAACTCGGAAAAACGTGCATTTTTTTCTACGAAACCGACGGTTAGACGGGAGGAAACGGTTAGACGGGATCTTCACCGCCGCGGCTCCTCAGAAGCACCGAGTCCTCCCGTCTAACCGTCGATTTCGTTGAAAAAAATGCACTTTTTTCCGAGTCAAACACAAGTTTTTCCCTTAAATTTGATTGCAAAATATTTTTTTGATCACACCGTTGGAAAGCTGAAATTTTGGCGCACTTTTTATGGAAGTTTCACAATTCTGCGTCAAGAATTCATAATATGACCATATTATGGTTCCCAGGCGAATGAAAAAACGAGCGATTTCAAGATTTTGACGAATTTTGATTTTCATACTCGTTTGCACATCTCAACTCCACTTTAACAAATGTTATTGGGCATCAAAAAGATTACAAATTTACCGCTCTTTCCAACGGAGTTTTTAGATTTGAGCTAAATCTTGAATTGAGGGAGTTAAGGTAGATTAATTGAGCAAAGATCAAAAACACGAAAAAAATTTCAAAGTGAAAAAAGAGGCATTTTGAGTGGGGATACCAAAAAAATGTTAATAGGCACTTTTTTTTCGAAAATTAGTTTTTAGAGCACGTGGGAGAAAGGTCGTGAGCCCCTCGTGTTACACCCTGTTTAATCATGTACTAATCTACTACTACGAAAATTGTCGACGAATGAATTGCTCGATCAGACCATATCAATGGGAATAATTTACAATTTTTTGAAACCTATATGTTGTCAAAGCTAGAACTAGAATGACCACTGCAAGGGAACAACAATTATTGGAATTTTCGATCGATCTGATAAATTTTACTGAATTGCAAACCCATAATCATTATGGCTAGATTCCTCAGATCAAGTGACAAACCTGAATGCAAAATTTCATCAGTCCACCAATCCAAAGGACTGGTAACGTTGAAAAGGCGACGACACCACCTCTAATTATGATCTACAGATTTCTCAATACCAATCTTAAATTTCCGACATTTTTAGATAATGCGATCACCGCTTACTCATCAGCTTATCGCCAGCCTTGATTTTAAGGTGGGAAGCTTATCCTGACTCATGAGACACTTTTTAGGCCTTGGAAAGAGGTCGTACCTACCTAGTTCATTCTTACGAAACAACCTTGGCATAATGATCGACCTGAACTTTAATGCCGTATCATTCTTTCTTCCAGGTGAAAGATCGAAAATTATCGCATGACTTCCGCACGCATATCCGAATTTACTTTCAAATTATATTCATTTGGCTTTGTAAATTGTGACGAATGTGATGAAGATTAAATGTACGAGTACCTTGTGTTTTACTGGGCTTTTTAAAACATTGGTAAGATATTTGTTTTCAAGTAAAAGACTGTAAAAGATCAATTAGAATAATGGTCGATTTTAACAAATATAACCAGATTTAATATTAAAGCAATGTATAGTTACTTGTTATTATACTTACCACCTTTTTTTTCCAAACTACTTGAAGAGCAAATTAGAAACACAAGACGTATTCATATATTCATCAAAGTTTTCGTATTTTGTTCCACTGTGAGCCTTCCCCTGCTCATATAGTACTAATAGTAATTCGTAAATAATAGCATTTGGTTATTCCACTTGGGGTCCGAAAACACCCCAAAATTCGGCCGAAGCTCCAAAAATCTAAGAGCAGTTATGAGGGTTGTCAATAATTTTCATTAATTCTTTTCGATGAGCTTATCACTGCATAAGTACAGTTCAAAAGTCTGCCAAGTGGGTGTGGCACATAGTTTCCTCGTATCCTTCTCCTATTGTATAGATGATCCGATGCATAGTAGTTAATCTCAAAACAAAGTACCTCACACCCCCATAAGTACCTTTCACCCCTCATAGGGGACCATCTACACGCTAATCTGGACAATCCTAGAAAATTTCATCAAATTCGGATGAAAAATGTGTCATGGCTGTTACAAGGATTTTACGTTTGCGGAGAGTCTACTGTCAATTTTAAGGCCTTGATTTTCATTGGGGACCATCAAAATCCTAATCCTCATAATCCCTGAAAATTTCATGGAAATCAGACAATAACCTCGTGTAGTTATGCCGGTTACAAGGATTTCATGACCGACACACAGACAGACAGACACGGAACCAAAATTGTTCAGAAAGGTCTGAAACGTAAAACGCGAGTGGAAATTTCGATTTTGGAGAACTTTTTTTTTTCAACCTTGAAAAGTGAAAACAAAGCTTCCGCTACCTTGGTAGAATCGGAAGCAAAATGTAATTTGACTCAATAGAATTCAAGAGCCGCAAGACGAGGGGTTTTACAAAAATGTTCATGAAAATGTAGTACGTATTTGTTTGGTCAGGTAAAAAACTTGTGAACAACTTGCTAGTCACTCACATTGAATTTTATCGCCGAAGGAAAATTAAACCAAGTAATACGGTTCAAATTTTTGCGTTTTTTATACAATCTAGTTTTTGGGGTTTGATATTTCGAATATTCTAGTGAAACATCCCTCATCAGTGTTCACACCTTTGGAAGAGACGAGCGTCTCTCCGATTTTCACGGTTCGATTTCCGCTCGAGAGTGAATCCATGTGTTCCATTCTTCCCCTCAAAAGACTCGTTGGCGAATTAGTAACACTCTTGTTGATTCCTGTTACTCCGTTCGAAATAGTGATTAAGGAAGTGTGATTCGATGTGCTAAGTTATTTCGAAGTGTTTTTTGCCTGAATATTTCGAGTATTTTCATATTTTTAGGGTAATTTGAAGGATTAGGAGGTAGAGGGGTAGGTGATACTGTAAAAGTGAATAATCCATTTAATACCATTCACTCATTTTACAGCTCTTATTTCATTCCTCTTTCATTTTATATCTGACACAATCCAAAATTTCGATGAATTCAGTTTTTTACGTGCTGGTTGTTCTGACGCATTCGTGCTTGTGTCAGATTGTAAATTCACAGGTGAAATATAGACCATTCTTCAAGTTGATAACGTTCAGACGTCGTTTAGAGTACTGCAATATGGATTTCCTTTAAAACATAGGTACTTTAAAATTTTCCATTTTTGGACGCAGTACAATATCAAAATTTTTGTAAAATTCTGAGAAAACAAACTATAATTAAAACTCCACATCAAAAACAAAACTTCATGAAAATATTAAAAACAAAATTATAAATTATTGAATTTTTAAAATCAGTTAATGTTTTACCCAAATTAGACCATGGTGTCACTAGTGTCACCAAAAACATCTTAGGAATTCCATAGCTGTCCCAAAGTGTCTCCAGATTAACTAATTAAATTAAATGAGTCATAAGTTTTGTGTCTTTCTGCATCATGACTATGTACATTATTATGCCACTCAAACTGAATTTGTTATGTAATTCAAGAGGATATTATGTCTCTGTGCTTCGCTAAACTCAAGCGAAAAAAATTACTGCGTTCATTTCGACTTCTGCCTTCTCAAACGCCCCTAGAGAATCACTTGCTCTGCTTACGTAACGGTAAATGGGTAATGTTGGTCAAATATCGACCCGGTGGAGGTAACCAACGTAAAATGTAAACTTGGCGATAAAACTTATTAAACGAAGTTTTTTTTTGTCAGCTGCTTAGCGGGAAAGGAAAGGGAGGCCTTAGAACGTCTAGCTTTACAGGATTTCCTAGCGGACGACTTCAATGTTTTCTTTGACTTCGGAATGCTATCAGTGTTTGGTGACAGACTGATCCGGAGAAAATAGTATCACTAAGGCATCGAGCGTCAACTTATTTCACAGAAATCCACACAGACCGATTTCACTAGGGTACTTATTGCACACTCGTATTTACCATAAAATAATAGTGGAAGCGACTATTATTTATATCAAATAATTATTTAATTATTAAATGTCTCTAAGTTCTTTCAAACTAATAATTGGCCACTACTCTCGTGGTTTTCCGTGAAAAATATCCTATACTTTTTAGTACTCATATAATGTTCCTACCAGCCCGAAGTGGTCCAAACTAATCGGCATTAGTTACTCCTCGGAAACAATAGGACCTGGTTTGTGTAACGTGGAGTTAAGCTCGAATCCGATAAATCGTATCATCATGTACGAACATATAATAACGTTCATACAATTCGTATTAACTTATTATATATTTGTTCGTATAATCAAAGCTCTGCACGCTTCTTTTCCTACTCGTTTCTACTCAAAGACTCCCACCTTCCAGTTACCTACTCGGTGGAGTCGTACAATGATATTCAAGATTTTTCAAACTCTCAAACCCAGTCAAATGTTTTTATATATAATCTATCAATGACGAGAAATCTCGGGTAGTCTATCTTAGGACGGTATTTGGAACGAGGTCAAGCCCTGAGGTGGTTCCAATGACAATCACAATACCACCTGCCTCCGCCCCGTTCTTATAGTGGCTACCAAACAAAGAGCCCAGAAGGTTGGCTCAGGATTACAATTTTCCTTAATTGAACGTTTCGTAAGAGGACACCATCAGCCTGGGAGGAGATACTTCGTAATCCGCGGTATGCGATAAAAGAAGAAACCTTGAGATCAAACTGACAAAAATCCTTGTTTCCGAACGTGAATGCACCCGGGGAAAGCACTCTTCCAGAAAGACCGATATCACTTCCTAGCCTCTAATTTTAATCTCGATCCAGTCGTATGTTCAAATACACCGTCTGATCATCAGATGAAGTGAAGTTTGAGCGTTCCTTTGAAGTAATCAGATCCCTGAATCATTGAAGTGGGGTGCAAATGTCAATCAAATTGAAGAGAATATTCGTAACGATAATCGATCATATCTACAATTGTCAGGGTTGAGGAGGTCCTCTGCGAATTTCATTTCTCCAATAGCAGCATTTGCAAATGCACAAATTTGATGATCACATAACCTTGATTTCGCTCAAATTTGGAGAACAGTTGAAAGTTATCGAAAACGATTTTTATTGACCTCATCACAATCTTATGACCCGATTTTTCTAAAATTTCGAAGGCTTATTGACTTTATCACAATCTTATAAACCGGTTAAACTCAAATTTCGAAGGTAGTCAGGGCTGTCCAACAACGATTGCTTATTGCTTTCATCACAATAGTATAATCTAGTTCCACTCAAATTTGGAGGGTAGGTCGCCTTATAAGAATGAGTCATTTGTTTGTTTACATTGATAATACTCCAAGAAATATAATGGGAAAGATAATGAAATAAAGAGGTTCTCAGATTAATAACTGACATCCACATTTACCTAACACATTTCTGTGATTCATTAGCCACCTCGAATATTGACATATTTACCAACGAGTTACAGGAATGATTGAGACTCAATTGCAAAGATTATTCGTGTTTACCAAGGCCGACGTAACATGCGTTCATCTTGATTACCTACTTATCTATTCTATTCTTCTTGTCGTTGAAATAAATTGTAAAAACTGCTTTGAATAAAGATAAGGTTAAGTGCATTTCTAATGCTTTTCACCATACACATTTCATGGTACTGCTACAGATATTAATTTCTGGTAATGATTGATATCGACAAGATGTATTTATTAATTTTTTTCAATAGAGAGGTTAACTGTTTGCGGAAGCTGCTTCGATACAAAGTCATAAACTTTCGATCGATCATTCAAACAACGCCAGTCAAAATAGGCTCCCTTGACCTTCTCGCCACCGGAAATTCTCGATTGTCGACGCGTTCTCAGAGCTCTGAGAAATCGGTCACCTTGTAATAATAAGGTGGAGCCACATCAGCATCCCGAAACATAACATCATTATTTATCATTCGGGAATTTTTGAGAATCGGACGACAAACCGGAATCCCCCGTTTGAAGTGCGTCTAAAAGAGAAGGTCAAATTAGAGGTTCATTAGTGACACTGCCTGTAGAAGGTATGTACTTAGGCCTCAAAGTCGTATTGCCTGATATGACGTAATCTTCCCTGAATGTTTTGCGTAGAATTGCGATATGACATTATGATAACTCACCACCGAAGGTAGGGAAGCTTTGTATTGCAGCAGCAAGTACAAAATGTGACTCCTCTAAAATTCAAATCTCTTTTCGAATTTTGTTTCAGCTTTCTGTACAATTTTGGTCCCGTTATTGACGCTTCGTCTGTCTGCTTACGTACAATTACATTTGTATGGGTAGGTAGTTCAAAACTTGAAAAATTTACACTAAACTTGATAAATAACATCCTATATTTTGAAATTTTCGGGCGAGATTAATGTCGAATTGACCAAGAATTTTATGATCTACAATGTTCCTTGTCACAAAAAGTCCACTGTTCATCAAGTTTGACGTAATTTGAAAATCCTAAAAATTTGATAGGTAACTTCCTTATTTTAGAACCTCATTTTGTAGTCCTGACGACACAGCCGGCGCAGCATTAATATACTACAACTTTTTCGTATGAAAATTTCATTATTTTGAATGGTGGATAAAAGTAAAAATATGTTTGAAAATTGAATTGTGTTAGGGAATTACTATTTAAGTAAATGAACATGGGAATATCTGAAATTAGATTGAATTTTTCTATATGAATAGCTTTTAAAAAAGTCTTGGGACGTTTTCCACACTGAGATTATTGAATTATTAGGTCGTGTAGACTAAATGGAGAATAACCAAATGAATTTGACTGAACGTTATCAGAAGAATGTCAGTGATCGAGCATCACAATTAGCACTCGCATGTTACAAAAGAATGGGAACAAAATTAGTGGAAAAAACACTGCAAATTATCACACAAAGGTTTATTATTTTTCTATATAGATCACACGTCTGCAAATAACACGGCCATTGTTACCACCAACCAACATGAAGAAAAACATCGATCGCATTTCGGTCAGCTAAAATTTGAACGGAGATTAGGCCTCTTTTGCGATTCACGCTCGTGTTTCTGATTTCTGAGTTTTTGTAGTGAGCGAGCGGTTTGTCCTACAGGGCTCCGCGTGGTCACTAAAAATTCTAAAAATTCCATACTATCTTAAGTTAATGGGAAAACAATACCTTTCAATCAAAATTTTTTGAGTTAGGGCGTTTTTAAAATTTCAACCCTTTTTTTTCAACCCTCAGAAGTGACCTACATCAACCAAAAGCTTCGGGGCACAATTGAACCCCAAATGGAGCCCACATACTAAATTTCTTCAAAATCGATTGATGTTAAGTGAGGAAAGTGCCGCGTTCAGCGTACGGCGGACGGACGGCCAAATTTTTATTCGATTTTTGGATTCTACGTACCTTGAAACGTAAACCAACAAATTTCGAGGGGGGTTAAAAAAATATTCTTTTGGTCGATTTCAAAGTTCCATTAAAAATCATAAACCAAAATTAATTGTTCTGTTGTAACTTATTCACTATTATCCAGAACCATCAAACAGTTCGTATTGCGAAGTCCACTTCGAGTTGGAAGAGTAAAATAAGAGTAGGTGCGTACACAAATTCAATGATCATGATATTTCATTCACGATGGATTTAAAAAAATACTCAAGATTTGAAATCATGTTCCGTTACAGATTTGTAATGGATGCATTCATCTGGCAGGTAGGGACTGATCATGACTATCTTGTTTCGAGAGGGAAATCTTCAAAGATCTTCGACCTAGAAAGGCAAATGCCACGAGGTGAAGAGGTGTAGTTTTATGCAACTTGTCATTATACTCCCACATTGTTACATTGCACCTTTGGCAATATAGTGCGTAGGCGGTTGGCAACGATTTCCTCCAAGTAGCAACACCTCTGAGGACCCTCCAAGGCAACCTTGCACTCGACGGATTGTCTTGGGATAACCGTGACGGTTACAGAGATCGATCCCGCTTCTGGAGGGCTCTTGAACCCTAACGCATCAAAAGGAGGCCTCAAAGACGACAGAGCGAGATGGCGAATTTATCTCAGGTAAGAGAGGAAGCGAGAGGGGAAGAGACTCATCGCTCTTCCGACAATAACCGCCACTTCGCTTCCCGTCCGACGACCTTGAGTAGAAACTCTGATGAAAAATCGAAGGCGGTCGATAAAGTAGCGAAACCAATCGCGGGTATTTCAATGGCACCAAGGATCCTGCTGTATTGGCCTACGGTCGCCCGATGACTCCTCACGCTTCGCCCAACCTTTCCCGTTCTCCGAACATGCAATATCTAACTCAATCTGTGCAAAACAATCAATTTGCAGGATATTTGCCAGGGTTGGTAATTGATGAAGCCGATTTAGAACGAATCCGCGGTTGATGAATGCCTAATAGTGATGCATAGCAGTGTAGTACTTCTAAATGATAAGATTGGACATGTTTAAATCCTTCAAATAGGTTAGCCTCCCTATCCTTAACAATAATATCTTAGTATTCCTTTCCTGTGTGAGCACGCATGAGTAACAGCCCTAGTTTTATTATCAATACCATCCCTGGAATAAGAATAATAAGGCGTTACATTCCTTCTCTGTCGTATCGATATAGAGACATCTTGTTCCGCATTAACTCCTTGCTTATCTACAACTCAAACTTAAACTACTTTTCCTTATTATATTGAGGGCTTGTTGCTCTTCCATAGGCTTTGTGATGAAGTTAACCCTAATTGGATCATGGTGTCACTAACGTCACCGAAAACATCCCAGGAACACCACAGAAGTCTCAAAGTGTCACTGGAGAAACAAAAATTAAAACGCAATTTTAAATTTGATGTACAGCGGAACTTTTTGTGGGCCTTGGAAGTCTCAAAATAGAGTTATGGCAAACGTTTCCAAAGAAATCGATGAAAAAATTCTCAAACTTTTTGTAATAAAATCATTTTTTACTTTATAAGCTTACAAAAAATGGTACAAAAATTCAGCTCTGTTCATTAATTTTTAAAGTGCAATTTAATTCTAGTTGATCTGGTGACACCTTGGGACAGCCATGGAATTCATACGATTTTGGTGACACTAGTGACACCGTGGTCCAATTAGGGTTAATAACTGATCATCATGGATCAAATCCAAATTATCCACCAAATTTCAACAAAAAACGGACCAATAAATCGTAAGACATCGATTTTTTACCTAGATCTTTTTGACCTGCTGCTGAGCTTAAATGTACAATGCAAAGCTATTCTACCTCCAATAGTGAGGACGCCAAATCCCTTCATGATTAATGACCACGGAGAACCTAGGCAATCAGTACACATCTGTTGTAGGTTTTCGAA
Organism: Apolygus lucorum; assembly: GCA_009739505.2. Taxonomy (NCBI): domain Eukaryota; kingdom Metazoa; phylum Arthropoda; class Insecta; order Hemiptera; family Miridae; genus Apolygus; species Apolygus lucorum. The sequence continues at coordinate 7,459,145 of CM019171.2, forward strand.
TAGGAGATTACCAGTTGCAGTGATTATGATTGGACCTAATAGGCTGCGGGGAAGTATGGAAGAAGAATGAATCACCGCTTAGGTACGAAGGAGTCGTTTGAGACACATCTTCGAGTCACGTGATTCACTCTGAAGCTCTACAAAAGATAACGGTCAAGAATAACCTTCGATAAAAACGCAGAACGCAGATCTTTTCGAGGTTTCTTCATAATATGTATAGTTTGTACGCCTAGAAAAATATCATTTCGATTTCGATAGGAATTTTTCAATTTTCAATATGACATAGTATGACATAGTAGAACTTAGGGGCCTTAAGGTCTTAAGGAGCGTAAAAGTCAAAACATCGCTCATTGGGGTAAAATGATCGATTTCTGAATAATTTCATCGAATTAGGAGTGATTGCCATTTTGTGATTTTTACGCTGTATTTTATGCAGATAGACCTTACTTGTGAACAGGTATGTAAGCAACCAAACTAAGTAGGTACCTAAACAAAAGTACTACCAAGGTGAGTTAGGAGTTTTTCTAATTTGTTCAGTCCTAGGTGGCTTTTTGCATCGATTTAAGTTTCCGAAAAACGACGTCATCTCTCATAAAACAAATTGTCAATATTCGTCAAAAATACTAATATTGAAACAATAGTGAGCACTCATCATTCGAATAAACATTGCTAATACACCTAATTGTTCAGCTGATGAATCATTTTGGTCCGAGTTTTAGTCAAGGTTGACTGATCAGTAACAGGTTGACTTCGCTCTACTAGCGGACCATGAAATGACCAGTAGCTCGCAACGCACGTAATGCTGATCCTCATAATCAGTTATCACGTAGTTAGAGGTGGTAGATTCATTAATCTTAAAATCTACGAACTGAACTGACGTCGGTAAGAGGAAATTCCTCATCTGTTTTATTACTGTTTGAAAACGGAAGGGAAAGTTATGGGATAGGAATATTAAATCCGACTTTTAGAAGTAGGAGAAGTTGTGAAAGGAGGGGGAGAGGTTGAGTTGAGGGGGAGGATAACCTTGAAATTTTGGCACCACTGAATTTTGGTTATTTTTTAATTGAAAATAACGAAGTTTCCGACAATATTATTATTAATCCAAACTGTATTAACTAGGTTAAATTTTCCAAAATTTGAACAAAAACGTTCTCCATAGGGGTTGAGTCAGCAATAGCCAAAATACAAAAAACAAATTTATTAAGTTTTTGAAATTATACAAGTATTTAAAATTATTTTTTCATTTTTTTCGTACTTTGGTTGTTAGATTTATAACGTTTGGAGTACGATATAATTTACAAATATAGGTCGTTTTATTCAAACTATAATTTCAAAGTTTTGTCAAAAATGGTACGATTTTAATTCTTTGAACTATAATTAATTCAAGTCAAGTTTGATGATGTTTTCATCGCTGGAACAACCTCAAGTCAATAAGACTATTATTTTGCAAGTTGGAACAGAAGTGAAAACTACGAAACAGTGAAATTGTGATGTAATTTGTCCTATTTCATCTGTAATTTTGAAAATAATTGTAAATAGTATTAATTGTAGCAGTAGAAATTTTCTTATTGTGTGTTATCGTAATAACTAGTTTGTTGTAGTTTAATCGTACTCACAATTTCACTCTTTAATAATAACATAACAAGACAGCAAATTTCAAGTATTCTTACTTATTCGCGCTGCATTGAGTAAGATATAGATTCCTCCGCAGTGAAAGTTTGTCAACGAAAATATAGGATTTTTTCGGGTGTTCGTGGTCTGTCTTCCTCAGTAATTTGAGGTGGCGTTCATTAATCAGAAAGGGCAAATATCATTTACCGATCGATAGACGTGAATTAGTAGAAGGCAAATAGCCCTCCGCCACCAAACTAACCCGACAGTAAAAAGGCCCCCGTCCATCATCGAAATTGAGGGGTAAGGTAAGTCAATGGAGTCAACGATCGTCGATTTGTGTCGAATTAATGACAATTAGATCCAATTTTTTCTGGTGAATACTAGTAGATATATGCTCGTGATAGCTATTGAGTATTCTGTTTCATTCGTATAATTTCGCGATGCCAGTTTATTACTTCAGCCTTGACCTTTGGCTTTTGATCTTCAAAGTTAACTCTTATTTACAAAATGTGTGCCATGTTGTGTGGTCAGTGTAGCTCCCTCACTTAGAAATACCTACCCATTTTTTCCTCCCTTCAAATTAGATTTTCGTACTTTCTAACTAGAGAAATTGAAAAGTAAATCAATGAAATTTCAGGGTCCTGTCTGGAGAAATATGGGATTCGTGTTTCTCTAGCTCGTTGGTCCTGTGCTAGCTTGGGAAAAGCCAAACTACCTATGTTTGCCTGTTTTCCAGTTTTGGCCCGTTTCAACTTAAAAGGAGCTAGATTCGACTTAGGAATTATCAAACAAGATCGATTTCCCTACAGTTTGAGACAAAAAGGATCTTCTTTGACCCAACAATAGCCCAATACCAATGTTTACATTTTATACAAATATCTCATTTTTGTAAAAATATTTTAAAATTTTTTAAATAATTTTTTCTAAATTTTATCGATAAATGATACTTACATTTTGCTTTGTTAATAACGGGGTTTTCAACAATGAAGCAAATAGGACCAAAGTTAGAATTGGATAAATACAATTATTTTTAAAATTACAGATGAAATAGGACAAGTTACCTCACAATTTCACTGTTTCGTAGTGTTCACTTCTGTTCCAACTTGCAAAATAATAGTCTTATTGACCTGAGGTTGATCCAGCGTTGAAAACATCATCAAACTTGACTTAATACAACAACAAGACTTGGATTAATTACACTAGATTACAAAATTTAGGGGTGGTCTGGTTGCCTCGTTCTTTCACCACTTTTCTTATGGTATTTGGTGCGCTGAATCCGAATCTGACGTCAGTTTTTTTTTATGTCGGATTTTCAAGATATAGCTAGTTTTAAGATTTTTCTAGTTCTCACTTTTCTTCATTTTTTAGTGAAAACTCATCTTGCTCAAATCTCCTCAGAAAGTACTCAGACTTATAGGAAATTTCATGTAGAATCCAAATATGTACTTATTTTTTAAGTAAAACTGTGTTAAACCCCCTATTTTCCACAAAACGTATCAAAAAACACCGGTTCTCAACGTTTTTTCTTCGGGTTTTCCCTTACATTTTGCCATTTGAAAAAAAAATTAAGGCTAAAAAAAATTTTCTTGGGCTTTTAATTTGTAGGGGGGACACCCCAGAGGAGAATGAGACCAATCGCAGCCTCCTAAACCCATTAATATCGAAGGAATGAGCTTTTTCATGGCACTGAGATGAAAATTCACAAAAACTGTTAGTTAATTTTTCGAGATAAGTATGTGCGTTCCTAAATCTGTTTTCCTCAAATGGATTCTCCTTTCTTCTCATTTTTTATGCTTGTCACCTATTAAGAGTAAGATCGAAAATAGGTACTCAAAGGGGGAGTAAATCATAATTGGGAAACTCTTGTTTTGTTAAGTGATTTTAATTCAGTTTTACAAACGAAACACAATAAACTGCAGAAAAGTTAACGGTGTAAATCTGTTTCATGAAGGCTCAGATGAATCAAAAGTTGGTAAAATGTTTGGTTATTCCTCCACCTCAGAGGTTCCACCAAGATATGAAAACCATGGAAGAACGGTACAAAGGGTATTGGGAAGTTCACATGATGGCGGACCTTAAAAAGAGATTCACCCCAGGCGGCGAAGTTTTCTCTACATAGATGCCGGCGATGAAACCTCTGAGGTGGAGGAATAACCAAACATTATACCAACTTTTGATTCATCTGAGCCATATTAATGGGTTAAGGAGGCTGCGATTGGTCTCATTCTCCTCTGGGGTGTCCCCCCTACAAATTAAAAGCCCAAGAAAATTTTTTTTAGCCTTAATTTTTTTTTCAAGTGGCAAAATGTAAGGGAAAACCCGAAGAAAAAACGTTGAGAACCGGTGTTTTTTGATAGGTTTTGTGGAAAATAGGGGGTTTAACACAGTTTTACTTAAAAACTAAGTACATATTTGGAGGAGATTTGAGCAAGATGAGTTTTCACTAAAAAATGAAGAAAAGTGAGAACTAGAAAAATCTTAAAACTAGCTATACCTCGAAAATCTGACATAAACAAAAAAACTGACGTCAGATTCGGATTCAGCGCACCAAATACCATAAGAAAAGTGGTGAAAGATCGAGGCAGCCAGACCTTAAATTTTGTAATCTAGTGTTATAGTTCAAAGAATTATGATCGTACCATTTTGACAAAACTTTGAAATTATAGTTTGAATAAAACGACCTGTATTGTTTTTAAAATATATCGTAACTTCAAACGTTATAAATCTAACAACCAAAGAACAAAAACAAATAAATAAATAATTTTAAAACTTTAATAATTTCAAAAATTTAATAATTTTTTTTTCTTATTTTGGCTATTGTTGACTCAACCCCTATAGAGAACGTTTTTGTTCAAATTTTGGAAAATTTAACCTAGTTAATACAGTTTGGATTAATAATAATATTGTCGGAAATTTCGTTATTTTCAATTAAAAAATAACCAAAATTCAGTGGTGCCAAAATTTCAAGGTCATCCTCCCTCTCCTCTCAAAACTTCTCTAACTTCGAAAAGTCGGATTTAACATTCCCATCCCATAACTTTCCCTTCCGTTTTCAAACAGTAATGAAACAGATGAGGAATTTCCTCTTACCGACGTCAGTTCAGTTCGTAGATTTTAAGATTAATGAACCTCTAACTACGTGATAACTGATTATGAGGATCAGCATTATGTGCATTGCGAGCTACTGGTCATTTCATGGTCCGCTAGTAGAGCGAAGTCAACCTGCTACTGATCAGTCAACCGTGACTAAAACTCGGACCAAAATGATTCATCAGCTGAGCAATTAGGTGTATTAGCAATGTTTATTCGAATGATGAGTGCTGACTATTCTTACAATATTAGTATTTTTGACGAATATTGACAATTTGTTTTATGAGAGATGACGTCGTTTTTTTGGAAACGTAAATCAAATTTGAAAAACTCCTTATTCATCTTGGTTGTACTTTTGTTCCAAAACTACGAATAAAAGATGAAACTACTTTAGTTTTTATTTGCATCTTCGAAACTAATAATTTCAGTTTTTAGTTCCAGTTCGGAACTAATTTAGTTTTAGTTTTTAGTTTCAGAACTAACTTTTGCCTAACTCTGACTATGTTAGACTGAGCAAATTATACCTACAATAAATGTGCGCTTGCATGGGACTTCTTAGTCATAACGAGAGCTTTAGTTGAGAAGAAGACGAGCCAATTGAAAACCATTCAATTCTCCAATAATCGGTTATGATTTTCATGTTTCACGCAACGACTGCCTAACAAGATTTGACGTTACAAGCTTCAAAAACTATAATCGGCTAAACAGGCGCATCGCGAAAAAGCGGCGCCGTCTTGAGGTGCGCTCACACGCGAAAATTCGGCGCCTGATCTGTCTTTTATGAGCTTCCAAATGAGATTTGTCAGTTTGTTATCGATAACTGACCTAGATCAGTTCGTTCTGAGGATTTTCACAGGATAATTAGCTGAAATCCTATTAGAGCGTTCGAATATTTTGTGTATTTCTTTTGAGGTGCCTCCATGACTAAGGGCAGGATGGCGTGAGTTCGCTGAATGAAATCAAATTACGATTCAGATTACTCGATAAAAACTATCGGCAAATAGATTTGGAAAATTACATTAACATCTTTTGTATTGTAACTGGCGGAACTTCCTTGGATTTATTAAGACTAATCATATTTTTGGGAAATCAAAACTGTGTTAGTTGGTGGAAACTAAGTCAAAATAAAATCTGTATAATATTGGAACTAAACAATTGGTTGATCGATCACTGCGCACGGGCAAACGTAAAATCCGTGTCTTACGACTAACTTTCATATCAGATGGTCCACCATTGCCATTGCAGTCGGATTAATTATTTCAACTAAGCATTCGCAATCGTGAAAACACCTTCAGTCATGGATTATTTATCTCGATTTCGCTCAAACTTAGGAAACATCCGGGAATTGATGATTTAATATGATATCATAATTTGATTATATTTTATTACCTACTTTAATTGTCGATCGATCTCCTATGCTACACGATCGTGAGATGGGTACGAGGAATCTATGTGCCAAACCCACTCGGCAGATGTTTTTCACAATCTGACAATAAGAGAACGTTTCCAGAGCCGGTACAAGTCGAGCATGGCATGACGTCAAGGGTCGCCACCGTCTTTAAACGAGTTCTTCCTCAATTCAGTTCTTTCTGTGTTCAATTCAGTTCTTTCTGGGTTCCCAATGAAATAATTTGCATTGTCGCTCATTTCTTCAGGTCGGTGTGCGTAATCACCCACGCCCGCATAGTTTCCAAAGCCTTGGACAACTTTGTAGAAACCCTTTTGACAATCATGATTTATTTTAGTTACCTACCTACTCTTATAGATTGCATAGGTATTGAAATCCCAGAGACACTTTTTAAGTTGGTCTCAAGGTACATATTGGTAGTCACAATCATCAGGTAGGAAAGAAACTCGAATTTTCAAGATGCTGGTCATTGTAGAAACAAATAAAAAATTACGTTTAAAACGTACCATAAAGTCCCATAAACGTACCATGAAATTTAAAGATCAACCAATCGATTAGTTTATTTATGTTATTCTTATTTTTCAGATATGGAGAGAAGCTTGCATGACAGGGACCGTGTGGGAGTTCAAGATTCCGTTCTTTTAGATAACTACAGAAGTGATGAGGCCTTCCTGGAGAACTTGCGAAAGAGATTCAAGGAAAATATAATTTACGTAAGTCAACGCCAAATTATTTACTTATAAATTATGAATGGATTATAATTATTTAGTTCTCAAATCGGAAGTTTACCTAGTGGTAAGTGAGTAAGTTTAGTGTAACTTCGAATGTTATTTCTACCTACCTACATTTAATGTTCATACTATTTTATGGATCAAAGCTGAAATTAACGGATTTTACCAAATTATTTATACCTCAAATCGAAAGTTCATTTGAGTAGTAAGTGGGTAAGTTCAGTGTGAATTTTAAACTAGCTGCACATCACAATAAAACTAGCTTACTTCTAATAATCTTTCTACCTTCATAATGTTCTTATTTTTCCAGACGTACATAGGTAACGTACTCGTCTCTGTTAACCCGTACAAGCAGCTACCCATTTACGGGCAGAAAACTATCGAAGAATATAGAAACACTCATTTGATAGAAAACCCACCGCACGTGTAAGTTGTTAAGAAATGCTGTGATTTTAACAAACCGGTGATACGTTGACTTAATTGGAGCAGATGCATAATATAAATTTCAATAAGGATTTTTCATATGCTTACAGATACGCCATCACTGAAGCTGCATACACTTCCCTCATCGAAGAAGGCTGCGACCAATGTATTTTAATTTCGGGTACGTAGGTGTTTCTACACTAGAGCCTAAAGTCAAAATATTTGCGAATTGCTTTTGACATTTTAAAAAAGAAAACAAGGTTCAAACTTACTCCCGTTATCTACTTTGTCCCACTCAACTCGTCACCTATCCGTAAAACTTCTATGTGCTCCGCGTCTATCACGCTCAAATCAGCATCTCTCTCTTATGTTATCAGAAATTGAGTATCCGTTTCCGATAACTATCTTGGAACAATTCAACTGTTAGGTAGGTACCTACTTCTTCAACTAAAAGTCCATTCATGCGATTATTGATAAATAGGTACCTACTCTTTTTATTCTCTTACCTACCTACTTGTTATCTACTTTGTCCCACTCAACTCGTCACCAATCCGTAAAACTTCTACGTGCTCCGCAACTATCACGCTGAAATCAGCATCTCTCTCTTATGTTATCAGAAGTTGAGTTTCCGTTTCCGATAACTATCTTAGAACAATTCAACCTACCTACTTCTTCAACTCAAAGCCCATTTATGCGATTATTGATAAATAGGTACCTACTCTACAATATAGAATATACTATAATTGAATATAATATATTCAATTATAGTAATTCCCAATTATTGGACTGTATTCCTCGAGCACATTTTTTGGTGCTCTTTATCTAAAAGTTAGAGATTATTCCAAGATCGGAAAGGAAATGGGAAGCAATTAAATAGTATAAACAATTTAGATTTTTTTGCGTGCTTTTGATTGAAAATAGTGTGAAAAATGGTTGAACTAAGTAAGTAGAGGTATAAAGTTTTAAATCCCTTATTCTAGCTTTTACTGAAATATGTTTGCTTACGAAGTACATCTGAGACACCTCAAATAGTATGGTAAATTGTGAACTTCTGGTTTAAACCAACCTAGAAATACCTACCTATTGTAGGTGCACACCTTTTGTTCACACAGCTGATAACTGACTTTAGACACAAGGAAGTGACAATGACGATAACTGCTCGAACTAACTCGATAACAACTACCTTCAGGCGAGTCTGGCTCTGGTAAAACCGAAGCGAGCAAAAAGGTGTTGGAGTACATCGCCGCCGTGACGGATCAAAGAGGTCAAGTTCAGCCCGTAAAGGAAAAACTCCTGCAGTGCAACCCGGTTTTGGAGGCGTTCGGAAATGCCAAGACCACGAGGAATGACAACTCCAGTCGCTTCGGGAAGTACATGGACATCGAATTCAACAACTTGGTGAGTTGAGGGTCCCACAACAGTGCCCTTATTCGTATTCTATACGTATATTGATAAATGCTTTTACTTCTAAAATATCGTATAATTAAGCCTTAAAATGGACTGTCGAAAAGTTCAACTTTTAAGTTTACTCTGCCAAACTCAACAACTTTCCTCAGAGGAGAAAAAAACCAAATTAGAGCTAATTTAAATGTACTGTAGGTAAGTTAGCTTATTCTTCAGCTGACTTGACTTTTAGTCAGTTCAGAGGCCCGATCAGATAATGCGTGTCAAGTTTTAACACTCCAGGCACTTAGCACTTAAACAGTGAGAAGTTTGTTGATTGCTTTCACAACACTATTATTTCTATCAGTGATGGCCACAATGATACAGTGTATAAACAGGATGAACTGAGAAGAATTTAGCTTTAACTTCCACACGTCTGATTTGTCCTCCTCCAATCACTTCCAATAGTCCTCGAGACACCAATGTTGCTAATTATTGAGGTAATTCGTTGTTTTCTAGGGAGACCCAGTTGGAGGTAACATTCTGAACTATCTCCTCGAAAAGTCCCGAGTCGTGAGTCAAAGTGTCGGGGAAAGGAATTTCCACATTTTCTACCAACTCTTGGAGGGCGCAGAACAGGAACTGATGGATACGCTGCATCTCACAAGGAATGTCGGTTACTACAACTACATTTCCAAAGCGGTAAAAGAAACACTGTTGACTATTTTTTTAGAACATTGAAATATCATATAATATATATATATTATATAGGTAGATGTCAGGACGATAAATTGCAGAATCAATTCACCAAGTCACCAAGGTACTTATTGAAAAATGGCATATAGATACTACTGTCAAAAGTAAACCATTCTTTTGTTATTCAGATTATTCTGTGCTTGTATGATTTTTACCTTGGAATAAAGCCAGTTTCCTCATATTAGTATAGTCTAATTGAATCTACTCGTACTAGGGTAAGGGTAGTGGAGATGGCATGCACGACGCACAACGCATGAAGGAAGTCTGCAACGCAATGACTATCCTGGGGCTGACCGCCAGAGAGCAGGGAGAGATCCTCGCCATCGTCGCCAGCGTGCTTCACCTCGGCAACATCGACGTCACAGAGGAACAGGGGCTGGCAGTTTTGGACAATTTCGCACACATTTTCGCTGCAGCTGAGGTTGGTAGAGTCTTATTTATGTCATTCTGTTTTACTCCTGTAATAATTTATGTAAAATCTGTTAAATTTAGAATCTGAGAATGACTTTATCGGGGAAAACCTAGAAAAAGTAAGGAATTTTGTTGTACAGAACCCGCCACCTCTCTTGAGCCTTTGAGGCCTTTCGTCAGAAGAGAGAGTGTGTGGCGTAGGTTACTATAAAATGTTATATATTATTAACGTGCTGGGTAAAAGTTAGGAAATTAATAAAATAACCGTTTATTTTATACTAGGCAAACTTTCTCGAAAACATGAGGAAAAGAACAGAGGACAGCAGTTCTAATCAATTTCACAATGATTTTTACAATGTCTGAGGAAGTATGGTGTAACCAAGTTTGAGTCTAACGGATATTGAAATAGTCCTCGATGTCCTGGTAAAACACATGAATGGTTCACTGGAAAGAGGCCTGTCTTACCTTCTTAATCATATTTGTATAGCATATCGTCTTACCGTCTGAATAATATTTATAGCTTTTCCAAATTGAATTCGTCCTTTTACAAAATGAATTCGTCTCTTTTGGTTTACTATTTTCAATAATGAACCTTTGGAATCGACCAAGAAAAAAAATTTTTAACCCCCCTCAAAATTTGTTGGTTTACGTTTCAAGGTACGTAGAATCCAAAAATCGAATAAAAATTTGGCCGTCCGCCGTCCGCGGCTCTTTCCTCATTTAGCATTGACCGATTTTGATTAAATTTGGTTTGTAGGCTCCATTTGAGGTCTAGTTGTGCCCCGAAGGTTTTGGTTGATGTAGGTTGAAAAATCTAAGGGTTGAAAAATAAGGTTTGAATTTTGAAAACGCCCTAACTCAAACAATTTTGATATAAAGGTATATATCAATTTAAGATAGTACAGAATTTTTAGAATTTTTTGAGACCACGCGGAGCCCTGTAGAACAAATTGTTCGCTCCCTACGAGAATTTAAGGGTTGGACGTAAGATAAATCAGAAACACGAGTGTGAATCGCAAAAGAGGCCTAATCTCCGTTCCAATGTTATCTAACCAAAATGCGATCAATGTTTTTCTTCGTTGGATGGTTGGTGGCTTTGCAGACGACTCATCTATATAGAAAAATAATAAACGATTGTGTAATAATTTGCAGCTTTTTCAAATGAATCATCCCCTCACATCCCCTTAGATTGGTATGCAGATGTGTATGACATTAACGTTTACGAAAAATCGATACAAGAATTTACAAAAGTTCTCAAAAAATTCATTAAAACCATACACAAGGGTTTCTGAGTTTTTTTTCCAGCAGAGGCTGCCCTAACGACACTCCAGGCGTAAGGAAAAGCAGATGCATTACGAAGTTGGTACATTCGTTGGGGGCGTTCGCGCATACACGCTCTAGGTATTAGTGTTTCACGCAGAGGATGTTCTCCTAGACTATTTTCAGTCTCGTTAGATTCAAGATTTTGTTCCTCTTTTTGAAAAAAGGCGTTTGAAAAGTGACGAATTCAGTTTGTGTAAGGACGAATTCAATTAGAAAACGTAATATTTGTTTGTCATTTATAGTCTGATTGAAGAAGCTGTAGGTACGCGAAATATTCCTCATTATCCCGGTATGTTAATTGCAACAAAGTTTCATCTTTTTCATCCTCCTGTTAAACCAAAAGACTAAAATATTTATAAATGAGATATTCGGGATTAGCTCATAAATTCTGATTCTCGTTCAACCTCATTATCTAAAATTTTTCAAAATTTGGTTAAAAATGGTCTTTTGTGGCCTATAGTTTGCTCGCCGCACACGAAATTTGTAATAAGTAATTATAACCAGAGTTTGGATATTGACTACTATAATTTTTAGAACTTATCCTGTGCTGAAAATGATTTGCAGAAAATCAAAAAAATCAACAATTTTTCATTGATTACTCCAAGAGTCCATGAAGCATTATATTCATTACGAGGTCTTTTCAGTTACTCGGATGTCCGGAAAACGTGCTCAGATCCTCGTTGACGCACAAGACGATCTTGGCCAGGGGTGACATCGTCACGACGCCCCTCGACAAGGAGACGGCCGTGTACGCCAGAGACGCTCTGGCCAAAGCTGTGTACGACAGGCTCTTTTCGTGGCTGGTTCAGAGATTCAACAAGTCCCTCCAGCCTCAACGGAAATCGCGAAATCGACTGATGGGCATCCTAGACATTTACGGATTTGAAATTTTCCGCCACAATAGGTGAGTTGAACGTAGTGAATAGCAAGAAGATATACTAATTGTGAAATTTGTAGAAACCTTCAATAATAATACCAAAGATAATTTTATCAATGTGTTTATTTCAATTTTCAGTTTTGAACAATTTTGCATCAATTATTGCAACGAAAAGCTTCAACAAGTATTCATCAAGCTAACGCTCCAGTCCGAACAAGAAGAATACTTGAAGGAAGGGATAGAATGGGAACCAGTAGAATATTTTGACAACAACATCATTATTAATTTGATAGAAGAAAAACATAAAGGTAAACAGATATCACGTGATTTTATCATTTTCTCACTTGTTATGAAAAGATTGATAGTGATTCTTCAAAATATAAGTTTGAGGAGCACTGGTTTGGTCAGAAGGAACCAAAATGGAAACCAATTAGATACTCGAATGAATTTTAAAACAACTGATAATTATCTACTCTCAAAATCAATTTTGTATTGTTATGTATCCTTGTCATACTGTATATTGTGATGGATCGAAGTCATCACATGGAGTGGGATCTGCAGTTGTAAGCCGCCGCTACATATATAAATTTTCATTACCGAAAACCTTCACAAAATATTCACAGCAGAGTTGTAGGCCATATATTCCACCCTTCACTTGATTGTACCACTAGAGAAAAAACTTGTGATTTGCACGGATTCCTTGAGCTCTTGGTTGGCAATAAATTGCGCAGATAATCATCCACTCACATGTCAAATTCTCTCAAGAATCAAACGCCATCTTGAAAACGGTATTACGATCATTCTTATGTGGGTTCCAAGTCACTATGGCATCGCTGGAAATGAAATCGCTGATCGGGAAGCGATGAATGCAAGCAATGAATCAGTAACCACACCACTCCATATTCGTTCGGATTATCTGGCCACGATCAAATGGCAGTATGGCAACAATGGCAAACGGATTGGCTAAGACTGGAGCTCCACAAAGTCTGCCCAATTAAAAAAGACGTACGACCTTGGACTTCTTCAAGTAGAACTTAAGTTCTTGCTGATGGCTCTATTTCCCACTCGCGTCGAGAAGAAGTGATATTGACGAGATTGCGAATCGGACATACGCGCCTAACACACGGCCACCTGATGGAATCACAACCAAGACCTCCACCTCCAGACTGCCCATCATGCGACAGCCCTCTAACGATTCAACAGTCCTTCATTCATCAGCCGATCCTCAAACCTTCCGAGAAACATTGCTACACTGCTGGGAAATGAGTCAAAACATATCAACGATTTGTTCCTTATCTTGAAACAACAATCTCTATTTCATGAAATTTAAAAAATAATGTTGAATCATGTCATATATTTTAGTTAAAATTTGTACTGTTTGGCGCAAATGACCAATTGGTTGACGCGTCTAATAAAAGCAAAAAAAAAGCTTTCAACTCCACTGTCCATATTTGACGCAAAATTGTACTAAATTTTCCTATCTTCTAATTGTTCTATCTTATCTGTCTGCTAAATTGAGCTGGCGGACATTGTGCTTCCGAACCTGCCATAAATAAAAGTTTCTCTATCCAACTAATAAATCAGACAGGTTTGTGGTGAGGGGAGGAATAAAGCGGCAGATCCTCAGAGTGATTCATATATTCTCATGTCTTATCTTAAATTGTCCTGACGATGCCTACCAGTGGCGAAAGCTAGCTCGACATAAGACATAAGAATATATGAATCACACCAAGGATCTGCCGCTTTACTCCCCCCTCACCACAATCCTCTCTGATGAAGATAGGCAACATCACGAATAACTAGATAATCTAAATTTGAGCCTAAATTAGTCAACATTGTTTCTGAACTAATAAGTTTCCATTTATATAGCAGCAATGTAATATTGACAAATGTTGCCAGGCATTATTCCTCTGCTTGATGAAGAATGTCTGAGGCCGGGAGAAACTTCGGATCTCACGTTTCTGGAAAAAATATCCGAACAGCTCACACAACACAAACATTTCATAGATCACAAGAAAGCGGATAATAAAACGAAAAAGAAAATGAGCCGAGAAGTAAGTCTCAAAGTAATATCTGGATAACACTTATCTTTATTTGTAGGTAATTTATAAACTTCTGTTCCTCGAGCGAAGTTTATGGGTTTTTGAAGGTGGCTCGACGCAGTTTATACCTTGTTCCTAACAAAAAAAAAATTACAAGTTAGTTGATTATAAAACGATTGATGTTTGAAACGTGATTTGAGCTATTTTGAAAATGAAAGTTGTTTTGCGATTTACAGTCGTATTTCTGTTTTTTTTTAATGTTATATCCAACCGCTAAACACTTTTCATTCGATCCTATGATTTCGGAATTAATTTAAAATCAAAATAAATACATAGATTGTGAAAATGTCTTATTATTTACCCCTCAGAAGTAATTGGCAGTAACCTAATGAAGCCAAAACATACAACACCGATTAAAATTAAAATGCTACAAACAAGTCAACTTTGTTTTGTGCTGTTATTTGTGCTACCTACCCTAAGAAGTAACCAACCCTATTTCAATCTATAATTAATGCGAAAATAGCGCTCATACTTACTGTTCTCTTCTATTTTTATAGGAATTTGTATTGGTTCACTATGCGGGTGAAGTCACGTACGACGTAAATGGATTCCTAGATAAAAACAACGACCTCCTGTTCAGGGATCTTCGAGAAATGATGTCTTCAACAACCAACACGATAGCGAGGGTGATTGCCGAATGATTACGTACCTTTCAGCTGTAATACAAATAGCCTAGTATTTATTAAGTCACAAAGGGGGATCTTTAAATTTTAGTCATCCACGTGAACTTTTATTGTGGGTATACTTGTGAAGTAAATTGATAGTTTCTTATACGATGAATCAAACATTTGGTGGTCAAAAAAAGAGAACAAGGGAATGGAAACACAATCCTATACTTACAGACATTTTTTAAGAAAATTTTCTTGAATACCTACACACTACCATTTTTAAAGTTTTCTTAGATAACTACACTTATCATCGGTATTACGAAAAGGAACATTTCTCCTTACCCTCGAGAGCAGTAATTTACCAGAGAACCATAACATGGTTCTCTGAACAAATATTATTTGTTCAGAAAACTTCTTGAAAATGCAAAATCTGAGATAAATTTATTGATTGGAAATTATTCCACTTTTGGAGACATTTCTTTAAGTAGTGACGGGAAAAAATTTGAATTGAATTCTCAATTCCTATTTGAAATAAATTCAATTTAAATGTATATTTTACACACAAATGAATAAACAAAAACCATTTGAAGTCTCACATTGAGAGTGGAACCAACTTTATTGAATTGTTGCTTAATCTAATCCAACTCCTGTTGTTCAATGAGTCAAAAAATGGCAGAATGCCACTTAACTCCTTTCAAGCCAAGGGTAGAAAATTTCTACAGAAAATTTAATAACAGTGTAGTGAGAGGAGGAGGATGAACTGTTTTACAGGATGGCGGCCGAAATAAGGCATAATTTGCTCACCGATTGAGAGCGAAAATACTCCAAAATTTTATGAATTTTACATTTTAATGGGATTTAAGAGGCCTCAGTCTTCCAAATCGATGTAATTTATCCAATTCATTGTTGTTGGTAAAATGTAAAAATCTGTTATATGGATCCGTTTCGACTCGTGGCCCAGAACGCTCAATCGCCCAGGATCGAATTTGAGCACCATAGTCAAGCTTTCGGCCAAAAGGCCTCCTTTTCAACAAAAAATTTCCTAAATGGAACAACAAACAGCATGAACGAGAAAAAATGCTTCTACGAAGATTTTTCCACTATTTTTAATAATAAAAAAAGAAGAAAAAAATTTGACGCGCAAACGCATCAGTGGCCGGAAATGGGTTAAGACGACAACTTACTCTCGAATATTGATGAATTAACGAGTTCAATGGGTCAATGCTTGACAGTGATTCAGAGCAAACAACAACACAAATAAATACGAATTCCATAGTAACTAGCTCGTTATCTCACCTTCAACCGTCTGTACCTACAGGTTCTATTTCCAAAGTCGGAACTAGAAAGCAAGAAGCGACCAGAAACCGCCATCACGCAGTTCAAGAACAGTTTAAATCAACTCATGTCGATCCTAATGTCGAAAGAACCAAGCTACATCCGGTGCATAAAGCCCAACGACTTCAAACAGGCTGGTAAGTTTTCATTATCATTAAAATGCACAATTATTTCTTTCAAGTCAGGTTCTGTAAACCATCGTTCGTAAGATGCATTGAAGTTCAGAATTTGAGTGATGTTGGACACAGAAACACAATCTCAGATCGTGATGAAAAGTCTATGTATACCACTCGCTGATAACATTAGAAATGTCTATCAAAATGTAACTGAGTTTTATTTACTTTCAAATTTGAGCATGCGGTATGTCTACCAGTAGATTATATTTTTATTGCAGCAAAACTCAATTAATTATCCAATTTCAGTGAAACCGAACAATAGTAATTGGTTTTAAAAAGGAGTGGTGTGCTTCCCATCTATTCATTGGACTTTTTGAATTGTATACAGAATCTATCGTAGTTACCATCAGCACGCATAAATTCTTGTGTTGCAGCCCAATCATGAGAAATTCTTAATTCATTTTTTGCAACCCCGATGACTTCACTGCAAATATATTTAAACGATAACACGGACTTGAATTACAATCAACAGTATTATGCAACACAAAAATATCTGCCAATTTGGGAGGGCCGTAGCTTCCTCAGTTTTGCCAGATGAGCGATACATTGTGCTTGTGCTCCTTTTTGATGGGTAGAGGGAGGAAAATAGAATTGATATACCACAATGGCCATCACGATTGTGTTCATAGTTTTGCTTCCGAGTCCATCAAGGTAGCGGAAGCTCTGTTTTCAATTTTCAAGGTTGAACCTTCCTGAACGATTTTGGTTCCGTGTCTGTCTGTCTGTGATGAAATCCTTGTAACGGGCATTACTATACAAAGTTATTATTTCGATGAAATTTTCAAGGATTGTGCGGGTTGGCGTGCAGATGGTCCCCTATGAAAATCAAGGCCTCAAAATTGACAGTCCCCTCTGCGCATGCGCAAACGTAAAATCCTTGTAACAGCCGTAACACTTACATTTTTCATCCGAATTTGATGAAATTTTCAGAAAATATGCGAATTCGGTTGTAAACGGTTCCCTATGAAAATCATTGGCCATAGACTGATTGTAACATCCATAACTTCTACATTTTCCATCTGATTTCGACGAAATTTCTCAGGATTGTTCAAATTAGCGTGTAGATGGTCCCCTATGAGGGTAATGGAAGGTACTTAGAGATTGATGTTTTGAGATTAACTACTATGCATCGGATCATCTATACAATCGGATTATGGATACGAGGAAGTTATGTGCTACGCCCACTTGGTAGAAGTTTTTAATGACAAGACTCATAAGAAATTACATCCGACTATGTTGATGTATCTTTCCTTTTACAAACCTGATTGTGTTGTGACTGTTACCTTATCAACGAATAAATCCATAAAATTAATTATATAATCCACAAAATTAAACCCATTAATCCTCAAAATTAATAACTCACCCATTTACCCTTGATGTACCTTTGAGTGCGCTAATTTTGATGAGACTGCTGCGACGAAAGAAAGGAAAAATTCAACCAAATTGGGAAGTGGTAGATAGTCGTCGTTGTACTTGGAGAGAATTAAGCAGCTCTAGTTCATGTCAGCAGAAAAGCGCATTATGAGACCCGTCAGTTTGGCCAAACCGGTGAATTGATGTTTCTCCAACCGCATTGCGGTAATCCATAAGTGATCATCTTGGAGCTTTTCCCAATGGCTGTTAAAAAGAGAGCAAATTTGGGCAATTATATTTGAAAAATCGACGTATTAAGATTACTTTTACGCTTGCGTACACACTTCCAAAGCTACAATGGCGATTAAATTCATAAGGCACCGTTACACTCGCACAGATCCTGAAAATAACATTTAAATCTGACTTTGATTGGACTCGAACATTCTTTGCCTTCTGTAATAAGGTTTATATGATACAAGCAGCACTACAAAGTTTTCCACTCGTCGGTACCCAGGGAGGAGGCAACGACACTACTTATGATTGTTTTAAATAAATACGGAGTGCGTAACTATCATCCTTTAGAGTGAAAAAGCTGTTATGTTATCTACTATAATTATTCTACCTATCTCGAGTATTTCTCAATCAACTGTTAGGATCCATGACATCATATTCTGTGCTCAGGTGTGTTTTCTGACGATATCATCGACCACCAAGTCAAATACCTCGGCCTGATGGAGAACCTGCGAGTGAGGAGAGCGGGCTTCGCGTACCGACGACATTACGAGCAGTTCCTCCAAAGATACAAGAGTCTGTGTCCTCGGACTTGGCCAAAGTACGAGGGTACCGCTAAGGAGGGCGTTCGAGTACTCATACAACACTTGGGATACCAGCCTGACGAGTACAGACTCGGAGCGTGAGTATATATTTGTGACTTTTGTCTTTATTTTCAGGAATACTTGTCCTGTATATTCTGAAGGACAGAATATTCTAATCTACCAAGGCACTTTACCACATAGTCCGAGCAACGAAGACAAAAAAGTGCCCTGAGGTAAAAAAAATAGAACACAAATCAAAATTGGCACAGACGTAGGGGGGGGGGGATATCCTAATTAAACCAACTAACTAAACACAGCACTACAGGCGGATGTGGTCCTTGGCTTCCCGAACTCCCTTCCGCCACCGGGTACGGTCACCCGCCTCAGACCTCCGCAATCCCACCTCCCGGAGGTCCCTCAAGACATCATCAAGCCAGCGACCCCGAGGACGACCTCTTCGTCTTCTAGTTTCCATCCTAGCTCGCAGCATCATTCTCGGGCAGGCCTCCACTTGCATGCGGTCTACATGTCCCAGCCATTGGATGCGTCCAGCTTTGAAGAATCGGACTATATCTTCATGTTTAATAATTCATCAGTTTCTGCTTTCTGTCTTGCTCTCCACCCTTGGACCTCTCTGACCGCTCCATAGATCCTTCTTATAATCCTTCTCTCGAATATCTGCAGTCTAGCCTCATCCTCAGCCTGCATGGTCCAAGCCTACGATCCACAACAAACCACAGGCCACACTAGAGATCTATTTAGCCTCATCTTCGTTCATCTGGAGATCACACGGCTCTTGAAGAGTTTTATATTGGCATAAAATGCTCGGCTGCCTGCCATTATTCGTGAGCATATCTCATCCTGTACTTATGGGGGATATCCTAATTAACATAGGTACTAAAAGTCCTGGTTGGTGGGGTACGAGCTCGAGAAGGGGGGGGGATCCCTGAAGACCCCATTTTGGGTTTTTTCGTGAATATCTCGAAAACGTTGCATTTTTTGATACACCATGTCCTATAGTAAATTAAAGCTAATTAAATTCTCTACAACTTTGATTACATATGTTTTATCGAAATTCCGAACCGTTACAGAAATAAATGCATCTATAAATGGAGGAATTATGAAAATTATGTTTTTAGCTCACGTTTTCCGGATAACTTTGTTGATTTGCGTCCAAATGTTTGATCTGGGAAAACATTTCTCTCAGAGAAAGTTGTAGAGCATGAAATTTTCTTGAGGAATATGAGAAATACGAAGAAATACAATGAAATAACACTTTTTTACATCATCTTCTCGTCTCCCCCCCCCCCCCCACCCCACGAATCTGTTGGTATGTTGTAATTCTGGGTTGTTAATTCGTGTGGACGTATATAGCATTAAATGACGACAGATGACAGAAAGAA
The DNA here is from genome assembly GCA_009739505.2 of Apolygus lucorum. Taxonomy (NCBI): domain Eukaryota; kingdom Metazoa; phylum Arthropoda; class Insecta; order Hemiptera; family Miridae; genus Apolygus; species Apolygus lucorum. The sequence continues at coordinate 7,478,953 of CM019171.2, forward strand.
GGACGATTGAAGCTCGAGGGCACAGAAAAGTGGCCTGGCAACATTTGAGTAAAAATGACGAAAACTGACAAAATTTTTAAATTGGCGTAGTTTTTGATTGGTCAATGATAAATTAGCAATCTGCCTCTTATTCCTCAAGGAAATATTATGCTCTACAACTTTTTCCCAAGAGAAATTATTTCTCAGATCAACCGTTTGGACGCAAAATCAACAAAGTTATCTGGAAAACGTGAGCTAAAAACCTAATTTTCACAATTTCTCCCTTTTTGGATGCATATATCTCTGTAACGGTCCGGAATTTTGATAAAACGTACATAATCAAAGCTGTGGAAAATTTAATCAGCTTTAATTTACGGGTCATAATTTATCAAAAAATGCACCGTTTTCGAGATATTCACGAAAAACCCCAAAATGGGGTCTTCAGGGACCCTCCCTCCTCGAGCTCGTACCCCACCCCCCAGGACTTTTAGTATGTTAATTAGGATCCCCCCCCCCCCTACGTATGTGCCAATTTTGGTTTGGGTTCTTTTTTTTCTACCTCAAAGCGTTCGTTTCCTGGACTACCATGGTAGTTGACTTCTACCGTCGTAACTTCGTCACTGAAAAGGGTTTTTTCTGTTTAATAGAACAAAGATTTTCATTCGGCACGCCAAGACGCTATTCGAAATCGAAGATGCGTTCCAATCCAAGAAACACGAGCTGGTGACAATAATTCAAGCCAAATTCAAAGCCTACGTCGAAAGGAAGAGGTACCTGCGGAAGAGAGAAGCTGCCATTGCAATCGAAAAATGGGCAAGACGATATTTGGCACAGAAGGCAGCAGAGCGCAGACGACAAGCTGTCAAAGTTATCAGAGAGTAAGTACTCATGGTATAATAACTATACAGGAGTCGAAACAGCTAAATGGGATGCACCAAACTAATTTAACTACCAGGTCTCCTAAAACCCCAAAATGTATTTCTTTGTGCAGCTTCATCAAGGGCTTCATAACCAGGAATGGGGAAGTTACGGATTTGAACAAACGTTTCATCCAAACTACCAAAGCTCAGTGGCTGTTGCGATTGTCCAAGTCCCTTCCGAAAAGTTTACTGGACCATTCGTGGCCACCAGCGCCCACCATATGCCAAGAAGTAAGTGGGATGTGAGATTAAAATTACAACCGTTTATTCTAAGTACCTACCTGCTTATTCTGCTACCTCGAGAAAACAACCTATTTCCATTTTGCTTATTAAAAATATTAATATTAAACTTTCCACTCGCATTTTACGTTGTAGAACAATTAATTTTTTCCTGAACAATTATGGTTCCGTGTCTGACTGGCTTTGTTTTTGGAAAAAGACGTTTGAATTTTGGTTTATTATTTTCAATAATGAACCTTTGGAATCGACCAAGAAAAAAATGTTAACCCCTCCACAAAATTTGTTGGTTTATGTTTCAAGTTACGTAGAATCCAAAAATCGAATAAACGTTTGGCCGTCCGTCGTCCGCCGTACTTTCCTTAGTTGCCAAGGACCGATTTTGATGAAATTTGGTATTATGGGCTCCATTTGGGGTCTAATTGTTGTGCCCCGAAGCTCTTTGTTGATGTAGGTCACTTGTAAGGGTTGAAAAATAAAGGATGAATCTTCAAAACGCCCTAGCTCAAATTTATGATATTAAGGTATTGTTTTTAGTTCAATTTATAATAGTAGGGAATTTTTAGAATCGAATGAGACCACCCAGAGCTCTGTAGGACCAACCGTTCGCTCCCTATGAGAAATTAAGGGTTGGACTTATGATAAATCAGAAACACGATTGTGAATCGCAAAACAGGCCTAATCTCCGTTCAAATGTTATCTGAACAAAATGCGATAGCTGTTCGTTTCTTCGAGTTGTACTCAGTTTTGCGTCCTTAGCAACCAGTAATCAAATTTCCTAATGTTGGCAAAAAAAACTTCCTATTTTTTTTCGAATAGAACGAGAAACGTTTATTTCTTCAACACGAAGCGAAAATATGTTTGGTAGGTCTTTGCAGCCGAGTGTTCTATACAAAAGAATAATAAACATTTGTGTAATAATTTCCAGCGTTTTATTCTTCACGCCAATCATTCACTTCTTGCTAGAGGCCTGATAAAATAGGTGGAAAACTCTGAATATATTACAAGGCCCAGAAAATTGAGTTAAGTAAAGTCTTGAGCTTGTCTGTTATTGGTAGGTAACGTTCCATATTTTAACATAGCCGTGTGACAAATATATTCCTTGTAGCTCTTTCTCCAGAGTATTTGAAGTGTATTCGCTAAAAGGTCCTAACTCCCTTATTTTCAGTATCTTTCTTATCTTCTCTTGAACCCTACTAGGCTTGAATATTATATGCCGATGTTTTACTAGCCTATAATGCCCTGTTTGAAGAATTTCTGGAACTTTTTAGTTCAGAAACAGCATCTTAGAATGTCCCAGCTTTCAATTGGAGCCCAAAATGACAACATGGAGATGAGATAATTTCCTTCGATACATTTTATTAGAGCTAAGATGCCAACCTAGCTCAAAAACGCGATAAGTCCAGCTCTACATAGCCATGAGCTGATCTCAGATATCACAAAAATGGTGTTGAAAAGCGTATACAGGAGAATTTTCTATTTATCATCAGTCAGTACCTACGGACCGGTGGCGGCGGAACTTATAGTTCCAGTTTATTAATTCTAGAGGAATTTAAATGTCCTATTATTTTGATAAACCACCTTTATAATTAGGTAAATAATTTGAAGTTAACGTTCTGTGTATCATTCATGTAATGCACAATACTGCGATGATTTCTTCAAATTAAACGCCTTAGTTTTCCATTTCAATACAGAGAAAGATGAAAGATTGGGAAAATTCCACCGTACAACCTAGAAGGTTTCACTCTCAACTCAATGTGGTCAAATAATTTTTGAATGAAACTACTGTGGAGTTGTAATGAAATTCGGACTCAATCATAGTACTCATTTTCAACATGTATCGTTTCAGGCATCGTTGGAACTCCACCCGCTGTACAGAGAATGGCTAGCAAGAAAATACAGGCTTTCCTTGGACCCTGAGAGAAAGAGGCAATTAGATCTCAAAGTCTTGGCTGAAGGCCTTTTCAAAGGTTAGTTCCACTCGGATAAAATGTACTAACTTCATGGGAAAAGAATTCCCATTTTCCATGAGTCTACGTAAATACCTACTTGATTATGTTTGAAACAGTGGTTCAAAAACCATGTACATATCATATTTTGCTTTACTGCAGTTAAAAATCCCTCGCATCTACTCATATTGCATTATTGTTTCAGGTAAAAAGAAAAACTACGAGCAGAGCGTAGCGAATTACTTCCTAGACGACAGACTGACCGACGTACAATCGCTCATCAAGAAGCCATTTTACTCCCAGCAAGCTATTGAAGGAGACACAGTGGTGGTGAGTTAAACTGAAAAACTCATCAAAACGTATGTTGATGAGCAATTGTTGAGTTGCAATTAATCGTTGAATTCGTTCTACTACTCTACCTCCCAAGTAGGGAACCCTACCTACTCAGTAAAGTGGTAAAGACTAGGATGCTAAAAAAAAGAAATTTTCCCCACTTCAGATATCTTCATTATTTTCCAGCAAAATGAGATCTTAATTGCTCAAAATGTTCATCAAAATCCTCTCTACAAACGAATAATACACTAGTAAAAATGTTTTCAAATTTGAGTTTTTTGGTAATTGAGTGTTACAATTGAATTTTCATAAGTTTTCAGTTTATTTTCAGTTTGTTGCTCCTAATTGACGGGTAATATCACCACAGCATCAGAACGACCTGCAAATTTGGTTCATTTTATAGAGATAGGGTGTTAATTCTGTTACAGTACGGCTGCAATGTGGACAAATTCGATAGGCACGGCTACAAACGAAGAAACAGGACGCTGTTCCTGTCCGACAAACACCTCTACCTCACGCAAGAAGGCGAGAAGCAATTCAAAATCAAGCACAAAATCCCTCTAGACTCCATCACCCGGTTCGAAGTTACGTCTGAACGAGACAACTTCCTTCTCATCAGGATACCACCCAATTTGACAAAAGACAAGGTAGGGTATGAGTTTCCGATTGCAGAAATTTTCCCTGGGATCAGGTTTTTGTTTCTTGATCGAAAATCATTCAAAATGTTTAATAAGTAGGGTGGACAATATAGTTTTCTCAAATTAAAACGTAGACTTACTGAACTGATTGGTATTCAAATAACTCATGGTATACTCGTATTTAGAGTAGAACTGATACATTCAGTGATTTTGAATGAACAAAAATCGACAAAATTAAGTCGTTGTTCCCGAATACGTACAATAATTTTTGTTCTCACAAGATCGTGATGAAATTGATTAGCGACTTTCATGACCTCTGCTCCAACTATTCTCCAAATTTAAGCAAAATCGGGACATCAGACCGTAGAACAGGGAAATTCCAGGACAACTGAAACGGTATAGCGTACATTGTTGTAACATAGCTAATCATTTCAGGGCGATATCATTCTCGAAGTTCCACACCTCATCGAAGTGATTACCAAACTGATCCAAATCACTAAGAATTCCGATCTCCTCAACATCAACAGTCTACAAGAGGGAAAGTAAGTGGTAGTTTTTATACCTACTCATTCAAGCTTAGCTTTGTAAGGTAGGGAAAAGTATTCGTCAGCCAGCTCCTCCGAATTTGATCGAAATTGAGACATTAAATCGTGAGAAATATTTTTAGGTATGCATTCTGAAAACGTATCTAGAGTGTCAACTTTTAAGTTGGGATTACTTTAGGGTTCGATTCTACAAAGTATTTCCAACAAAAAACGCTGCAAATCATTGCTCAAAGGTTTATTATTTTCTGTATAGATCACCCTTCTGTAGCTCACTCAGCTGATCAGTGATCTGAGGAGTGAAGAAGATCTCCTCGAATGCTGGAGACGCTTGGAAGAGCACTTCCATTCAATAGGGGTAAAAATGGTTTTGGAGCTCACTCAGCTGATCAGTGATTTGAAGAGTGAAGAAGATCTCCTCGAATGCTGGAGACGGCTGGAAGAGCACTTCCATTCAAAAGTATTGAAAATGGCTTCGGAGCTCACTCAGCTGATCAGTGATCTGAAGAGTGAAGAAGCCTTTGAGCAATGATTTGCAGCGTTTTCTACCCACCAACATTTTATTTACCTACCAACTTTTTTTTACCTACCAGCTAGGTACCTACTACCTACCACACCTCACTGGCTTCAGACCTTCCCAATCAAGTTTATTAGAAAGAACTAAACGCTTCACACTCGATTGGAAAAATAGAAAGCTTCTTATGGAAATTTGATTACTGGTTACGCAGAAGGCAAAACTGTATACAAATCGAAGAAATGAACAGCGATCGCGTTTTAGTCCGATAAAATTTGAATGGAGATTAGACCTCTTTTGCGATTCACACTCATGATTCTGTTTTATCGAAGGAAAACCTTCAAGTACTCGTAGGGACCGAACGGTTTGTCCTACAGAGCTCCGGGTGGTCTCAAAAATTTTTAAAAATTCAATACTATTTAAAATTGGTGAAAAAACGATACCTTTATTTCGAGAGTTTTCGAGCTAGGGCACTCTTGAAAATTTCAACCCTTAATTTTCATCCCTTATAAGTGACCTACATCAACCAAAAGCTTCGCGGCACAACTAGACCCCAAATGGAGCCCATATACCAAATTTGAACCAAATCGGTCCAGTGTTGCTAAGAAAAGTGCCGCGTACGGCGTACGGCGGACGGACGGAAATTTTTTTATTCGATTTTCGTATTCTACGTACCTTGAAACGTAGGTAAAACATCAAATTTTGAGGGGGGGTTAAAATTTTTTTTTTCTTGCTCGATTCCAAAGGCTTATTATTGAAAATAATAAACCAAAATGTCCCTTAGCAATTTTGTTATTTTACTTTTTTTAATCAAAGTTTTCACTCTGAATTTCTGCTCATTTCGGTGGGCGCTCTTCGGAAAAATCATGCTCAAATTGTCAGCTTTCCAATGGTTTATCAATTTTTCGTCTTAAAATCCTAATTGGAAGTGTAAATCAAGTTTAAATGCCAAAAAACGTGTTTTACAAAAAAATCGAGTGTTTTTTCGCGGTGTCAATTGGTCACCCTCGATCTCAAGACGAGTTCAGTATCGTTTCCTATGTGAATTTTCACACTGAATCTAATGGTGATACCTCCAAATAATTCTGACTGATAAAAAGTGGAATTTTCGAAGGAATAACGGAAGATGATCAATGAAAGGAACCTCCGAAATCAAGACATGAACTCTCTTAATGCCGCATAAGATTGAACTTTAACATAACGTAGATAAGATGATGTTTTTATTGAGTAGGAAGGTGTTAGTTTATGCTCACTGCCATGTCTACGAATAATGCGTACTTTATGTGCGAAAAATTAAGGTTTTCTCCAAATAATCCAATTTTTAGCGGTCAGAATTATTCGAAAGTATCACCACTGGATTTAGCGTGAAAAATTACATAGGAAGTGATACCAAACTCGTCAAGTCATCTTGAGATCGAGGGTGACCATACACCGCGTAATACATTCGATTTTCTTGTAAAACTCACGTTTTTTGGCATAAAAACTTGATTTACTCTTGCAATTTGAATTTTAAAATGAAAAATTGATAGACCGTAGAAAAGCTGACAGTTTTTGCATGTTTTTACCGAAGAGCGCCCATCGAAATGAACGGAGATTCAAAGTGAAAACTTCGATTAAAAAAAGTCAATTTAAAGTTTGCTTTTTGATTTGATTTTTTTTAAATGTTTTATTGCTAAAAAATGTTTGTTTTGCATTAGGTAGCTTTAAAATTTAACGCTCTTTCCAACAATATCCTAAAATTTGATTTACTTGGTAATTAACAGGAGTTGTGCCAGTTTTAATGACGATAGGTCAAAAACACAAAAAAAAATTAAATTGGATAAATCGGAAAAAAACAAGGGGTTAAACAAAAGTTGCTATGAGACATTTTTGTTGAAATTGCCTTGTAAAATCGAACCTCAAAGTTATGTCCAACTTAAGTGAAGTCACCCTGTAGATTTAAAGAAAACATCGACAACCAAACTGGATGGCTCAAAAACATCCAAAGAAACTCGATGGAAAAACATTTATGTATTTTGTAAAAGCGTTGATACTTCGCTGCCATCCCTAGTTACGACGGATTCTCCGATAAGGTACGTAAACAACTTATGATTTTATGTCTTGCAAAACTAACCCTACACAGGGTTTTTACAAAACAGGTCTCATTCCTTCGAAATTTCTACCATAAAATGTCTCAACAATTTTTTTTAGAGGCTTCTTTTCTGAGTTATTTCAATTTTAATATTTTTTTCGTGATTTTGACCTTATGTCATTAAATTGATAATAACTCCTTAAATTTTCTGTAATAATTACAATTAGAGGATACCGTTAGAAAGATCATTGTATTCCCTATCTCCCTAATACCAAATGCAATTTTTTTTAGTTGAATTTTACGGGGAATAAAGCAACCTAAAAAGTGAGCGTAGTAACTCTGCTAGAACTTCCCGTTTTTCAACGCCCGCAATGTCCAAATAATTCGAGATAATGAACTATTGCCGGAAAGCCTATAATTCGCGCCAGGATCTCAGCTTTCCAACGGGGTAATCAAAAAATATTTTACAATCGAATTTAAGGGAGAAATTCGTGTTTGAAAGCGGAAAAACGTGCATTTTTTGGTTTATTTTCAATAATGAACCTTTGGTATCAATCAAGAAAAAAATTGTTAACCACCCCTCAAAATTTGTTGGTTTACGTTTCAAGGCACGTAGAATCCGAAAATCGAATAAAAACGCTGCAAATTATTACACAAAGGTTTATTATATTTCTATATAGATCACTCGTCTGCAAAAACCACGGCTTTTCCATTGTCACCATCTACCACCCATAGATACTACCTACCTGCCACATACCTACTTCACAATCAAGTTTATTTGGAAGAAATAAACGCTTTACACTCATTTCGAAGAAACAGGAAGTTGAGGTAGCCCTAATTATTAGGAAATTTGATTACTGGTTGCTAAGGACGTAAAACTGAGTACAACTCGAAACCATGTACTTACCTACAGTGATCGCAATTTGGTCAGATAAAATAATAACGGAGATTACCTACGCCTCTTTTTTGCCTTATTTCCCATGGACCGATTTTGATTAAACTTGGAATATCGGCTCCATTTGGGGTCTAGTTGTGCCCCGAAGGTTTTGGTTGATGTAAATCACTTCTAAGGGTTGAAATTTTAAAAACGCCCTAACTCAAAAATTTTTGATACAAAGGTATTGTTTCTCCTTCTCAGATAGTATGGAATTTTTGAGACCACACGGAGCCCTGTAGGACAAACCGTTCGCTCCCTACGAAAACTCACGGGTTGGACTTACGATAAATCAGAAACACGAGTGTGAATCGCAAGAGAGGCCTTATCAACGTTTAAACCTTTGAGTAATAATTTGTAGCGTTTTTTCAACGAAATCGACGGTTTGACGGGAGGACTCCGGTGTCTTCACCGCTGCGGCTCCTCCATAGCACCGACTCCCCGTCAAACCGTCGATTTCGTTGAAAAAAAAAATGCACGTTTTTCCGCGTTCACACACAAATTTCTCCCTCAAATTCGATTGTAACATTTTTTTTTTTTATTATGCTGTTGAAAAGCTGAGATCCTGGCGCAAATTTTAGGTTTACCGGCAACATTTTATGGGCATTGAAAAACGGAAAATTTTTGAAACGTTAGGTACTAAGTTTACTTTTTAGAATGCTTTATTCCCCGTAAAATTCAACTGAAAAAATTGTATTTGGTATTAGGGAGATAGAAAATTTAATACTCTTTCCAACGGTATCCTCTAATTGTAGTTATTACAGCACTTTAGAGGGGTAATTAACAATTTAATGACATAAGGTCAAAATCACGAGAAAAAAATTTTAAATTGAAATAACTCGGAAAAGAAGCCTCCAAAAAAACTACTAAGAGACAATTTTTGCTGGAAATTATTTGTAGAATCGACCCCTCGAAGGAATGAGACTTGTTTTGTAGATACCCTGTATATTCAAGAATAAATTGAATGTTCTTGTATAACCTACTGAACTACAGCACAATAAGTGATGAATACACTTCAATTTCAAGCAAGTTATTATTCATATTCGTTTTCTTTCAACAGTTCGACAATTTTTCGAATGTTTCTCTCTAAGCGTTTTTCATCGAAATTGGTTCAACCTACCACCCGAGGGAGAATAAAATACGATGTCGTTATTTCTTTTTGCCTACCACTTGAAGTTGATACTAAAAATTCGAAGTTTCAAACACTCGAGAACACCAATGAAATCAAGTCCATTTCACCCTGTAATGTCGAGCCTCGGTACTCGGAAGAGGATATAATAATGACGACACATGAAAGTAGCATTTGGTAGGAATTTTATTGTATTAATTTCTTTTAAACTTGTACAAATCACGCGAGTAAATCAATTATGGAGAATCATTAATTTTTTAAATAAATAGGTACTTTTCGTAGGTGCACTTACTTATTTACCTTCTCCTATGTTAATATTGGTTCAAGAAAATATGCATTTACAATGCCCGGTCGACATGCTAATACAACACCTAGGTATCTCATTGAGTTACAAAAATACGGAAAATTAATGTATCTGGAAGGGTAATAGTAATTATAAAAATCAATTTGTACACGAAAGTCAACATTATTGAGAATAATGAAAGTAAATTCATCTTTTGGTTGCAAATTTCCAATAACTATTTCTAATTCTACAAAATATTTGGAAAACATTGGGGTTTATTGCGCATTTTCCAATAAATGTCATCGAACTCAAGGTTGGTATGGATTGTTGGACAGAACATTCAAATTTTAATGATGGGGAAATGATGGTGCAGCGTGAAGTCGAAATCTGGCGGAGAGTTAGAGTCGTTCTTGTGACCAGTGCCCAGGAGTTTGAGGACGACAAAATTGGTTTTCGCGATCCGAAGCAAGTCTTGCACTTCTTGATCAGGGTTGTGGATGTTCTCCAGGAAGGTTCTGGCCTGATGGAAATGCTTGCAGCCGGCCATGTAGAGCTCGCGGCTCTCGGACTGCTCCAGACCGGTGGTCATCTCTCGGAATTCGTTGTACTGTACAGGAGGGGGCGTTAGGAGAACGTTGATGAAAGGAGCGAATCTATGTTCGTAGCGGACTCTTTCACAGTCGAACTCAGGGTGTGGTAACGTCAGTTTATTGTCCTTCTTAAAGGCCACCATCGCCTTGTAGTATCCTCCACACATATTCTGCAAAGCTTGATTCAACGTGATTTCTCTCGCGTAAGGTCGAACTTTCTTCTTGGTTTTGGACTTGTTCCTTCGTTGTTTCTTATTAGCCTCGTTCAAATTTTCCTGCTCGCTCAAGAAGCTGTCAGCTCTGCTCAACGATGACACGAGCCATCCGTACAGGAATTCGTACAAGTACCAAAATATGTAGTGGTATTCGTGCGTGCTGTAGAGCTCCAACTCGAACCCAGACAGCAAAAACATAATCATCACTCGTAGAGTGTGGTATAAAACCCAAGTTCCAAAACATGCCAAATGCGGGCGGGCGTTTTTCGCACTTTTTCGACAAGCTGTGAAGGAATGCATCAACTCGTTCTGCTTCATCTTGAAGATTTGCGAAGTCTTCGAGGAGGTGAGCCAGTTTTTCGCGCTGGCGGGCTCTGTTGTGGCCGCAGAGTTGAATAAGGTTGCTAAATGGGCGCACACAATGTCCTAAGAAGCACTCCAGGTATTCTTTAGCTTGAGGATTGGTGAGCAGTGCTGATCTTGGCATGAGAACTGGTGGGGAAATGAAGGTTCGGGCGGCATCCCGGATTGCATCGATGCAGTTTATGGTGTCTCCCGCTCGGCTGCAATTAGGAAGGAATAGGAGCTGCATGATGCTTCTGGATACGATACAGGGTTTTGAACAGCTGACTTCTAGCATGAGTTCCAAAGCTGCGTGGAATGAAGTGTACGAACAGACTTTAGAAACTTGACGTATCCGTCCAAATAGTTCGTCCAACCTTTTATAAGCTTCGGCAGGCGTTTTGATGTGCGTGTATCTCGGGAATGTAGGAGGCAAGAGTCTCTGGTTGACTAGAGGATCAAACCCGACCATGACGGGCCCGTGAATTTCAGAGACGTAGTAAGGAGGGCACGATCTCGAGCTGGAAGTGATAAGAAACGGCACAATATCCGAACATAGAGACAGCAACTTGGTACATTCTGCCACAGCATTGGGCGTGATGTCTTTCTTGCTGAGTCCAAAAAACGCCTGCAGCATCAACCTCACGAATCGAGTCCTAAGCAGAACAGCAGACACGTCTTGATCCTGCTCAGGATCCGTAATTTGTCGTTTCTTCCTATTCAACTCATCCTCCACTTCCTTCAGCATGCCTATGACCCTCACTTCTGAGATGTCAGGATTCAATCTATACCCGTAAATCATCGGTTGGAAGTCTTCTTCTTCAAAAACCAAACCCCTCGTCACGAAGTCTTTTATCAAATCGATCAACCTATAAATAGCAATGCAGAAAGCCTTCAACGACTTATCCACGATGATGTGAGGATTGTGAAGGTACAGATTCGTGAATACAGTTTGCGCTAAAGAATGACCGTCTAGCCAAGTCACAACGCACGACCAAGTCGTGTCGATAATGCCGATTTGTTCACTAAACGGTATTTCTTCCAATTTGAGAATCTTGTTCTCCACCGCCTGAGAGAACGTCAAGGGAGCCTTGCGACCTCGATTGCACAACATCCCCGCGTCCATTTTCGGGTCCATCATCTCGATCGCCGACATGGCTTCGAACAAACCGAAGAGATCGTCGTGTAGAAGTTCGCCGAGTCTGAGCTCTTTGATAGCATCGAAGAAATCACTGGTGATCGGTTCCCAGTTGAAACAAACGTCGAGAAATACAGGCATGACCGGGCTGTGCATGGGGCTTTGAACTGTGTACGTGTCTCGACCGCTATTTTGACCGTCAGACATTATTTCTGTAATTCCGACGAAAAACCCGGTGTAATGAAGCGATTTTGATCAATAAAATTCCGTGCACTTCACAACAAAACTCAAAACATACTTTTATAACCTGATCCGGAGAAGGTAACGTAACAAGAAAATCCGATAATCGAGACCTCCGTACTATCTAGTGAGGAAGATAAGAACTAAATATAGACGGCCTTCGCCCGCACGGCCACGCCCTTGCCCGCCTCGCGCCTCCGCGTCGTTTGATTCAAACCGTTCGAATTGTCTTCTCTCGAACGTATTCTTTTAACCTTCATCCGCTCGCGTCTCCTGAAGTCACACTTCCGATCGCGTGGGCGGCAAATTGGCCGCCCTTGATTTCACCACTTTTCTCCGTTCAACTTGCGTGTTTCAAATCAGTTTTGACCAGGGAACTCAGCACAACATTACAAGAACATTTTTATAATAAATTCTTTATTCAAATAATCGCAATCACAATAAGAAGGTAGTAAATATATTTATATCAAAATCACATTTTCAGTCTTTGAAGGTTTTCTGCACTAAAATAACATTCTGCAGTTCGCTACTTTTTCTACGAAAGGAGGTAACAAAAGTTTGAATATAATAATTTGAATAAAATAATAATATAAATAAATATAAAATATAATAAAATTTGAATATATAACTGAGCCAGGACATTGGCAATTTCTTCCTCTGTGAAATACAATCGATCCCTGAAAAATATGAACAATTCATTATTAGCTTTCAGTTCAAAATATTTCCAAATAAGATAAGAAACACGTATTGAAAGTCCAACGCATAATCTAGAGCCGCCCTGCGAAAGTAGTACTGTCGAGAAAACGCGCGGAAGAAAAATAAACATTTACCTAACCTACATTTTCCAAATCGAGATGCGAAAGATTCATTATTCAGTTCAAAATACAGCAGAGTACGACAAGAAATATCTATGAAAAGTCCTACACGTACTCTAGAGTACTGTGAAAGTAGTACAGTTGAAAATACATGCGAAAGGAAAATTAATATTTACTTACATTTTCCAAATCGAGCGATGCGAAAATTCTCACGTTATCGCCCGCGTAGGCGGCAAATTGGCTCGAACCCGATGCGCCCGACTTTGGAGTAGTATTGACTCAGCTGACGCGTCCACCACGATCGGAATTCAACGCAATCTAATGGGTTACATATCAACTAGAGAATACATGGCGCTTCTGGGGCTATCACGGTACTATGAGCGAGCATACATGGGAAAATTCGAAAAGGCGGCCAATCTGCCGCCCACGCGAGCGGATGAAGGTTAAAATCTGCTCAAGGATGAGTTATAAAGTGAATTAGGTAAGTAATGGACGACCAAAAACTCAATAGTCTTTTAGGTAAAATAATTTAATTTTAAAAAAATGTATTGTTCAAAAACGACGTATAAAGTTGTGGACAGGGAACGAAGTGAGATTGGAAAATTTGCATAACAAAGTTTATTTTTAAAAGTTTAACTGCTTATTGCAAAAGTAACTATTTGCCGTATTTTTACTAGAATTACAGGTGTTTGAAAACTTGTTTGTAGTGGGGGAACCTTCTTACCAATTATTTCAGTAATACAAAAAGTTTGTCCACGAGATGGCTCTTAAAAACAATAAAATCTATCGATTTGAGAAAATTGAAATACTTGGAAACATGGAAATTTGAAGAAGAGCGAGTACCAATGAAAACAACAAATTTTTCTATTCAGCCGCTACCAATAAAAAAAATGTATTTAAAAAAATAAAATAATAATAAAAAATAATAATAAAAAAAAAACGATAAAACTATAAAGATTTAAGTAAAAACATTAAAAACGCTTGCATACGAGTCTGCAACACATTGAAACATTTTCATGCCCCCCCCCCCCCCCCCGGGATGATCTGGGAGCTCGATTTTCGACTCAGCTGATCTGGGAGCTCGATTTTCGACTCAGCTGATCTGGGAGCTCGATTTTCGACTCAGCTGATCTGGGAGCTCGATTTTCGACTCAGCTGATCTAGGAGCTCGATTTTCGACTCAGCTGATCTGGGAGCTCGATTTTCGACTCAGCTGATCTGGGAGCTCGATTTTCGACTCAGCTGATCTGGGAGCTCGATTTTCGACTCAGCTGATCTGGGAGCTCGATTTTCGACTCAGCTGATCTGGAGCTCGATTTTCGACTCAGCTGATCTGGGAGCTCAATTTTCGACTCAGCTGATCTGGGAGCTCAATTTTCGACTCAGCTGATCTGGGAGCTCAATTTTTGGCTCAGCTGATCTGGGAGCTCAATTTTCGACTCAGCTGATCTGGTAATATCAAACTGTAAAGTACCTACCTAACTGTAAAGTACCTACCTGTAAAGTACCTAACAACTTCACTTCTGATGGTCATAATCATCATTGTGGCGACTTGGGACAAATTTCGTCGCATCAAATTTCGTGACGATTTTTTTTTTATGTGCCATATGAAAGACATGAAAATGTCAAAAATTAATAAAATTCAAAATAATGATAATAATATAATAATAAAATAATAATATAATGTAATAATTATTTTTAAATTTATTTTAATTTTAATTTTTTTTTTAAATTAGATTTTTTTAATTTACTTTTTTTTTTGGGCATAAATAGATATATCGTATTATGGGACAAAAAATCCCATCTGGCCCATATCGATATCAACATTGAACATAGTTTTTCAAGTTTTCCAACCCGAGAAAAAAAACTATATGCAAAATTTTGTTTAATCTATGTACCTATGTTTTTATGGCAAGTATTGTTTTTTCACTCATTTTAAACGGCGATGATTTTTAAGAATTTTCGCACCACTAGGAGCTCTGTGGGACCAACCGTTCGCTATTGAGGATAATTACCTAATTACTTGATTAACCAAAGTTGCATGACGTTTCTTTGTCAATTTAAGATAGTAGAATTAAAAAAACCCTCCTTAATTCGTTCCTAAAGACTGCTTTAGGAACGAATGAATCCATCAAATCGATCAACTATCGTTTAATGAGCAATTATTGTGACCTTCATCACACCTACCTACGTGTTAGAATACCTACATGAGGGGGGTTCAAAATAAAAGCTACTCGAAAGGGCAACTCAGATCGATGGGGATAATAAAGGGGGAGAGATTTCAGAAAATCCAAATTCCAACAAATTCGCAATTTAATCCCCCGCTAAATAATTTTTAAGTGGCCAATTTTACAAGAAAATCGACATTGGGTCGTTCTGAATAGAAACCCTCTCCAGAAGAGAGACTTTTTCTTCAATTTCAGGAAAGTAGTTGGTGAAAGTAGCTGCAACTACAAATAGTTACCTACCAACTAGTTTTTAGTAGTTACCCATGAGCGTCACGTTTCTTCAATCTGTAGGTGCTCTTTGCTTTTCTTCAATCAGTTGTAGGTACCTTAGTAATTGCTACATGTAACTACTGACTACAAATTGGAGAAAAGAAGTTGCTCTTGGGTAACTACTAGGTAGTTAAATAATTACTTGTTCTCCTACTTAACCCATTTGCGGCCACTGAAGCGTTTTCGAATCGACGTTTGTTTTAATATTAAAATTAGTGGAAAATCTTCGTTGAAGAATTTTTTTCGTTCATGCTGTTCCTAAACTCATTCAAACAATTCGTCGACGTTCGGGAGCTCGATTTTGGAAATTATTGTCGGTAAAATAGATAATTGATGGTTAGGGACGGCACGATACCACCGATATATCGGAGTATCGATACTTTTTTGGTATCGATACCGATATTTGTATCGATACTTTTGATGCAAAACTCAAACCGATATATTGGTATCGATACTCTTGCCTAAAATATCGGAGGTATCGATACTTTATTATCAAAAATTTTACCAAAGTAAATTGGTGAAAAAATACCAAATATGTAGAAAATAATCAGAATAGTATCAATTGAAACGATATCTCGCCACGATCGCCTCAAAATAGTGTCAATGTTCAATGTGAGTTTGGAAGGAATTTAAACCCGTTTTCCCGAACTTACAAGAAGAGGGAGGCATGCAAAATATTAATCGTGATGGCGACATCAGTCACGTGCGACCGGCTTTTTTCAAATAATAAATAGTATTATTTGTATTGTAACTGATTTATTACTCGATCCTTTCGATTTCTGGTGGAAGGAAAACATCATTTCATTGAACAGAGATTTCTTGCAAATAAGAATTGGAATTGAAATAAAATGGAATGATTTTCCATTTTTATTAAATTTCAAATTATTGGCTTTTATTACATTTTTAATTGCCATTGACTTTTATTACATTTTAAATTATTGTAAAAAAAAATATGTATATTGCCTTTTCTTTCTTGGGGGTTCTTATTTGGATTAAAAAATCATCGGTGGGTTGACTTGAAATATCGGTGGTATCGATACTTTGAGCCGATATCATCGAAGTATCGATATTTTATAATATCGGTATCGAAAAGATATCGGGTATCGATACCTCCTGAAAAATATCGTATGGAAAGGAGTATCGATACTTTGGAGTATCGTGCCGTCCCTATTGATGATTGATTGTGATTTATCCAATGAAATGGATTTTGGATTGGATTTTGATGATTCCAGGGGCAATAATTCAGTTTTTTAATTCCCTGTAGTCCGTGCACTAATGAATTTTTGAAATCTTTTAAATTTTCCAATTTAAGTACAACTTTTCAAGTTTTTGCCCCTTCGATTTGGCCAAATACTGACCCGGAGCGAGGAACGAACGTCGACATGTAGAAAGGATTCCAAGGGTATGGGTTGACAAATTTCGGAATTCTTTTTTTTTTGTCAAATAAGGGACACTCTAACGGAAGTATTTCGTAGGTGATTGCAGTGTCAAAATCTTGTTCCAGGATCACCCACAGCCTGACGGACGGCAAGCAGCACGACATCGACCTCACGTTGGGCACGAACGGCCCGGGCATCTCCAAGGGGAAAGGCGGGCAGCTCATCGTCGTCGGCTGAATCGACATCACGTTAGTCGCGCATCCAACTTTGAGTACCTCATTGAGTACCCTTGTAAAACGTAAACCACACGAACATATAGCATGAATATTTTTGAACATAGTAAAACCCAATTTACGAAGGAACCTAAATATTTGAAAGAAGGCTAGCATTCCACCATTATTAGTAAAAAATTCAAAAACCAAAATAGGTATTTACCTACAACCTACATTTAGACCTACTCATAAACCTGTGATGGCGTTCATTGAGTGCCTTTCCCATTTTGAATTTTTACTTATTTGATACAAAACATAAAGCCTAGAAGGGTAACTACTTCTTCTTCTTAATTACGAAAATTATAGACACGGATATTTTGAAGGAAAGGAGGTGACGAAGCACAAATGCGGATGAAGAATACCTACTACATAATTTAAGGGCATTACAATTTGCTTCCTACTGTAATGAATTTTCTAGAGAAGAAAAAATCCAGTCGAAACATTCTTAGTTTGTAGGATAACCATTGTGATAGAAATAATACTTGTTGCACATGTAACTATAAATTTACTGAAATGTAGCTGTAAACAAATACATACCTAGTTTTTAAATAATAAAAAATCGTTTTTTGCTTGAAAATTTACGAAATTTTTTTGAGGAAAGGCGTGTGCCATAAATTGAATCTACGAACTTTCAATTGATTCGATACTACTACCAAAAGTCAACTAGCTGCAGCACGATTTTTACGATAAGATTCAAGTCAAATTATTATAAAACGCATGTTTCCTAAAAAGCATTGACTTAATACACGCGAAAGTTATGGTGTGAATAATATTACATAATGAAAGCTTTCGAGTTGTATGTGGGCAGTAAAGTATGTTTTTGATGAACTTCCGCTTTAGCGCTTATTTAACCTTAATGTTATTATTGAAAGAATTAAGATAATGTTTTGTACTGGTGTACTAAAATCAATTCAAACGTTGTTACTTATTATTGTTTGTGAAATACAGTGGACCATTTAATAAAATGAATTGAAGGAATGAGTTAATTTTTTTATTCCATTCACTCCCACTCTCATCGTCATCATTTCATAACACAGTGTGCTTTTGAGTGGAGTAATAATACGACCAACACAAACGTAAGTACTACTATACAGGGTGTCCCATATGTTATCCACCAAACTTCGGGAGTCGATTCTACAACTAATTTGCAACAAAAAGTGTCTCTTAGCAATTTTCTTTTAACCCCCTTAAAATCCGACTTTTTTTACTTTTAAGATTTTTTTTTCGTGTTTTCGACCTTACACCATTTAAACGGTTGTAACTCCCTTAAATTAGACTCAAAAATTAAAAATAAGGATATCGTTGGAAAGAGCGTAAAATTTCTCAATACATGAGCCGTTGACCAGTCGAGAAAAACAAAACGCTAGAGTAGTATTTTTACCTCAAACTTGAAAAATAGTCAATTTCTGTTTTTGGTGAAAATGTTGATGATTTTTCCTCGTATTTGCCAGAGGGCTCAAAAGCTTAAAAACTGTTCCATTTCATCAGCTTTCCAACGGTCACCCAATTTTTAGTTTTACTGTGGAATTAGAGGGAGAAAATGGTGTTTCAATGCGAAAAAACGTGCATTTTTTTCAACGAAATTGACGGTTGGACGGGAGGAATCCGGGGTCTGCTCCGCCGCCCCTCCTCCCAAGCACCAAGTCCCGCATTGCAACACCATTCTCTCCCACTAATTCCACAGTGAAACTAAAAATTGGGTGACCGTTGAAAAGCTGATGAAATGGAGAAGTTTTTAAGCTTTTGAGCCGCTCTGGCAAATACCTTGTTTCCATGGGGGAAAAAAATCAAAATTTTTGAAAAAAAAAACCAAAATTGACAAATTTTAAAGTTTGAGGTAAAAAAACTACTCTAGTGTTCAGTTTTCTCAATTTGTCTACGGCTCATCTATTGACAAATTTCACGCTCTTTCCAACGGTATCCTTATTTTTAATTTTTGAGTGCAATTTAAGGGAGTTATGACCGTTTTAAAGGTGTAAGGTCGAAAACACGAAAAAAAATCTTAAAAGTAAAAAAGTCGGATTTTAAGGGGGTTAAAAAATTGCTACGAGACACTTTTTGTTCCAAATTAGTTGTAAAATCGACTCCCAAAGTTTGATGGGTAACATATGGGACACCCTGTATTTTGTACTACCTACTATAATGGGGAATTTGCCTGTTTCAATTTTTTTTTCGAAAGAGGGTTTACTGATGTGGAAGAAAACCATAATATGCTGCTCGAAAAAGCATCCAAAACTCGGGCTTCGCCAGGGGGCAACCCACGGATGGTTACTGCTAGGAGCCAGAAAGAAACATGGAACATGCTTTAGCCGTGTTTTGTTTGTTTGCTGTTTCCTTCTTTTCTTGCTATACCTACTGATTCCTTTTGGATGTAAGGGTCGAAAAATGTCATTTCCAATATGTCAGCTGCTCTCTCTCTGATTTTGTTGAACTGATGGCAACTCACTAGGCTCTCCGTCAAGACAACCAACCCAACAACCCTGCAACTTTCATGCTCTGAACAACTCAAATATACTCCTGCTCAAAATTAGAGCACAACCATCTATTTCTTCGTTTGTCCCCTTATCAAGTTTTTATCAATTTGCACACATTGTTCGTAAACACATAAGGAAAAAAGTAAACAAAAAAGGCATAAATTCGATAAAAAAGGATGTTTTTATAAATAAAAAGAAAAATGTACTTGTGGTAAAATGATAGAAATTGATAATGTGAAAAAAAAGGTTTGAAATATGCCAGTTTAGCTTTTCAATAGTTGTTACTAGCTCCTCTAGCTCGGACAAGGGCTTGGAGCCTTCGACCCATGCCTCTATTCAAGTTTTGGATATCCTCCTGGGGGATATTGTCCCACTCCTCTTTCGCCGCTGTGTCCAGCTGCTGAAGATTATCTGGTGGTGGATCTCTGGCTCTAATTCTTATTTTCAGCATGTCCCAAACACGCTCTATCGGATTCATGTCTGGGCTCTTCGGTGGCCAGTCCAGGATACACAATTTATAAGGGAAGAAGGAAAGAGAAGAACGAAAAAATGGATGGTGGTGTACTAATTTTGAGCAGGAGTGTATTATATCCTTGAAACCAGCGTGAAGTCGGCTGGTCCTCTCTCAAGTGCCTATTATGATCAGAACTATTCACCATATTGACGAAAAACATGGATTTTTCCGTCATTCATCGGCTGATTACCACCGATACAAAACAAAGAGAAACAAAAATACCGTAGTCATCAAATGTCCCAATATACTTACCTCATTACCTTTTACTGATCAATCCTCCTAAACTGAATTTAGTACGTCAGGGAGGAGTATTACCGTTGATAGGGTCCATCCTACAATAGCTTGGTCTCCCCTTCACAATGTTACCCTCACCAATGTTTGAGCTTCCTTTCACTTTGTCTGCCTTGATTGGCATTTGATGATCCTCCCAGGTCCCTTCACTTCTCTGAGCCAATAGGATTCCCCTTTCACTTATCTGATAGGGTATGACTTTCACTTTCTCGACCAATATTATTCAAGCTCCCTTTCACTTGTGACAATATAAGCTATGCTCTCTGTGATGTACCTTCAGTTGTTACTGATGATGACCTAACCGTCGAAATCGATTCAACTTGTAACTCATTATTTTCGTAGAAATAGACAACGTTCTACTCAACCCCGTTTTTATTAAGGAGTATAGTTTCCAATTCGAACTCCGGAGTCGGGCGACGGCTCCAGTGCTCCCGTGCGGACCATTAGGTGAAAGCTCTGTCACCTGAATGTTCCCGTTCACTTTTCCTCTCATCGATAAGAGTAGCCGCGATGTTCCGATCGCCTACGAGCTGGTTGGTCTCAGTGCTCCGAGAATGTCGCACGTTCAATTTGTAACTGGTGGTAGCCGACAGGAAGCTGATGTCGTTTTCGTGGATGGCTACAAATTTACTTTATTTTGAGCGTTTTATTCGTTGTTATTGCAGAACTTGAAATTCCTGGTGAAATGCCCCACAATCTACATAGACGGTACTTTCAGTTACAGTTCCAAATTTTTTACACAACTTTTTACTTTGCAAGAAATGAGAAATGGTTATTATGTGCCTTTAGTCTTCTGCTTGTTGCCCGATAAGCGGCAGGAATCATATGAATTTTGCCTTAGAAGCGTGGCAGCTAAGTTCGAAGAGCTGGTGGGTCAAGAGCTATGGCCTGTGGTATGCACAACTGACTTCGAGGTCGCAATACACAACGCGGTCAGAAATGTGTGGCCAGAAGGTCTGGAAATCACCGGATGTAAATTTCACCTTGCCCAATCGTGGTAACTTAACAAGCATACCTATTTATTATATTTTTTTAATTCGCTCATCAAGTCATGCTGCATGAATGGATTTTTTCTCTTTTCTCAGGTTCCAGAAGATTCAGTTCTTAGGCCTTTAGTGATATATTATAAATGACGAAGTACCTGCACTGTACCTGATTTGTATGTAATAGTTTACTCATAATTTAATTAATTAATAATTAGAGGACTATTCGTTATCTCAACTATCTCTGGTAGCACAGGTAACGGGAACACTCAGGTTACTCGGAGCATCGAGGCCTGAATCGTAAGGCAGGGAGACCACCTCGATGTTCCCAGAGGCTCGAAAAAGCACCCCAGTGCTCCCCTAGAAAGTTGGTCTACATGTTCCCGGGTCACCCGAGTGCTCCCCTAGCGGTGCCTTACGATTCAGGCCTCGATGCTCCGAGTAACCTGAGTGTTCCCGTTACCTGTGCTACCAGAGATAGTTGAGATAACGAATAGTCCTCTAATTATTAATTAATTTAATTATGAGTAAAATATTACATACAAATCAGGTACAGTGCAGGTACTTCGTCATTTATAATATATCACTGAATGAAGGTCGTCAGGTAGGTACTCAAATTTAAAAAAATCGCAAGTTACCACGATTGGGCAAGGTGAAATTTACATCCGGTGCTTTCCAGATCTTCTGGCTACACATTTCTGACCGCGTTGTGTATTGCGACCTCGAAGTCAGTGCATACCACAGGCCATAGCTCTTGACCCACCAGCTCTTCGCACTTAGCTGCCACGCTTCTAAGGCAAAATTCATATGATTGCTGCCGCTTATCGGGCAACAAGCAGAAGACTAAAGGGACATAATAACCATTTCTCATTCCGTGCAAAGTAAAAAGTTGTGTAAAAAATTTGGAACCTGAGGGCACTCCGAACAACCTAGAAGATGACAAAACAGTCATACCTACACTAAAAATTCATATTTCTAACAACTTTAATAAAATTCTAGATAGATTACTACTTACCTTGGATGGAGGAGCAGAAAATTCATTATTGCTAACTTTTCGCTTGACAGTTGCTTGCAATTTGCACGTTTGTTCACTCACAGTGGGTTCATGATTGTGAACCGTTTGGTTTATCACTTCGTTTCCGTCAGTTTTTAAATAGGAACGGCACTTAATTTGGCCACCTCTTGCCGAACACAACCAACGTCCAACACCACCCGACAGTATTTTATGGAAAGTAAATTTGTAGCCATCCACGAAAACGACATCAGCTTCCTGTCGGCTACCACCAGTTACAAATTGAACGTGCGACATTCTCGGAGCACTGAGACCAACCAGCTCGTAGGCGATCGGAACATCGCGGCTACTCTTATCGATGAGAGGAAAAGTGAACGGGAACATTCAGGTGACAGAGCTTTCACCTAATGGTCCGCACAGGAGCACTGGAGCCGTCGCCCGTAAGGCACCGCTAGGGGAGCACTCGGGTGACCCGGGAACATGTAGACCAACTTTCTAGGGGAGCACTGGGGTGCTTTTTCGAGCCTCTGGGAACATCGAGGTGGTCTCCCCCGGAGTCTCAGAGAGACTCCCTGTGAAATTTCAGCTTCGTGGGGCCACCAGGACCGAAGTTAGCTCATCCAGCTGATCAGGGGGGGTGATAGTTTGACAGTAATCCTCGGAGGACATTATAGTATCGCATAGGTTACACCACGTTACACGATCCCAAGTTCTGTATCAATGACTAAGCAAAATTTCGTTACTCGATGCCATGATACCATTCCCAAAAAACGCTTCCACATTGCCAGTTAGGTCAAGGCTAAAGCATGTTTCATGCTAAAATTTAGAGAATTTAAGGAAGATGGAAATTTTAAATGTAGCGCCAATCTATAAATGGGGGCAGCCATATTGCGACAAATCCGGCTTCCTAACCAATCTGACTTCTATGAAGTTGGTATTTAAGCCCCATTTGAAGTAGAAATAGATAGTTGTGACTGAAACTGATTCACGACGAGTGAGAGACCCCAAGTTATGAAAATACGTTAAAAAACCGAATATTGGCCAAGGGTTGAGTTAGATACGTTTGTAAAAGTCCTCCATTTTTGGGTCAACCAACGGAAGCCTAAATAAAAAGTGAATGAATAGTGAATAAGAACAAAAATACGACAATGAAATTTGAACCTATATTATCAAAATCATCAATAGAACCTAAATTAAATAATGAACAAAAATAATTTTATGTACAGTATATAATTGTACAAAACTTTTTTCAAGTACTTTTCGGGGGCATTTTATTGGGGTCAACGGACGGGTTTTGATTCTTCTTTTTCGACAGTTTGACCTTCTGTCCATCGGTGGCTGCTCCACGGATTTCTTCTTCCAGCTTCCTGTTGACGTTTTTCGAGATCATCTTCTTGAGTTTGGCTATTTCTTCGTGTTTGGCTTTCTTAGGAGCGATCGGTCTATCTGGAAAGACACAAAGTGGTTTAGGTAAATAAACCGAAAAAATAGGTAGAATTTATTTTGTATGGATGAGACGACACTGGGGGTCCGGAATGTGCAGACCAACTGGTCAAAAATGCCATAAATAATGCTGAAGATTCCCGCTCTCTGATCTACACGGATATTTTTAAAAAATCGGCATATTCCCAATGAAGTACATTTTATGGACACTATGTATCTCTAGAATCCAATGTGGAAGGAGTGTAATGAAGTCATACCTGCCTAACTCTCCAAAGCTACAGTGGACCTCGAGGACATGAATGACGAGCATCTAAACCACACCTATAGTCCGGGCAACGAAGACTAAAAAAGGGCCTGAGGTAGAAAAAAATAGAACCCAAACCAAAATTGGCACAGATGTAGGGGTGGGTATCCTTATTAACATACTAAAAGTCCTGGAGGGTGGGGCACGAGCTCGAGGGGAGGGGGGTCACTAAAGGTCCCATTTTGGGGTTTTTCGTAAATATCTCGAAAACGGTGCATTTCTCGATAAAGCATGTCCTATAGTAAATTAAAGCTTATAAAATTCTCCACAACTTTGATTCTATACGTTTTATCGAAATTCCGAACCGTTACCGAGTTTTATGCATCCAAAAATGGAGGAATTTTGAAAATTCGGTTTTTAGGTCACGTTTTCTGGATAACTTTGTTGAATTTCGTCCAAACGGTTGATCTGAGAAAAAATGTTTCTTAGAAAAAGTTGTAGAGCATTAAATTTCCTTGAAGAACATGTGGTTTATTGCCAATTTATCATTTACCAATCAAAAATTACGCCAATTTCAAAATTTTGCCAATTTGTGTCATTTTTACTCAAATGTTGCCATTCCCCTTTTTATGTGCCCTCGAACTTCAATCGTCCTTCTTTTTGTCGTCTGTCGTCATTTAATGCTATATATACCACGAATTAACAACCCAGAATTACATATCAACAGATCGGGGGGGGGGGGGGTATATGAAAATATGATGTAGAAGAAAACGAAAAAGTTTTTTTATTAACTAAGTATTAAAGTAAGGTATTTACAAAATAACATGATCGTTAGGTAAGGTCAAAGTACATCAAAAATCGTCTTCTTCGTCACTCATGGAGGTTGCTTCAGTGGGGGCGGCGTTGGTGCAGGTGCCATGGCACCCGCCACAGGCGACCGAGCAGGCAATGCCTGTTTTCCGACAACCGCATTGAGTTCCACATCCGGTTGTGCACCGACAAAACATGGAATTCAGAACTTCTTCGGGTGCCACTGGGGCGTTGGTGGTCACTGGATGGAGTCCATCCTCCTGCATGGCCCATCCGAAGCTGGTTGGTTGGTGGTAAACTGTTACCCAGCCACTGTTGGACCAGCAAAGAAATACCAACATATTTGTTAGGAAAGCAATTAATACAGTAAGGAAGTGAGTTATGCCTGTAGATAAACACGTAGGGAGTGCTGTAGTGCGGACGCTTTGGTTGGTGGCAGGGACGTCAAATTGGGGTTTGGCCTGACGGAGGCTTTCACGAAGGCCTGGTGTCGCAGTTGGTTGAGGTTATTGAGTTGGGGAGGAGCCTTGAACATATTGAGTAAGAGGACTTCGCCAGCTCTCTCAATCTCTTGTGGTGTAGAGGAGGGGTTGTAAAAACAAGGAGCAACTTCACCTATGACTCTTTGTCAGTGCAGGTTTTTACAGCTGTCATTTTGCTCTTCCCATAAATCGCTGATAAAATGGTGGTTGTCTCTTGAAAATTTATATCGGCGGAGACAACCACTATCACCATTTAACAGGAGCACTTCCTTGCCAACGACAAAAACAAGTCAAGACTCATTGAGTTCTTAAAAAGGAGGATGTCAGCATCCAACATCCTAACGATGGTTGCCCCAGGGGATGCAGACACAATGATTGCTAAGTGTGGAAAATAGAGCAGCTGAAAACGTGAGGCTAACTGTGATTGGGGAAGATATAGACCTGATAGTGCTACTAGTAGCCTTGACGCCCCCCAATCAAGGACAACTATTCTTCATAAAGCCAGGCCGAGGGAATGTCCCCTCAAAGGTATATTGTACTCACAGGCTGCAGCAGCTCCCATTTGCTCAAAATACCTCCTCCTTCACAGTTTCTGAGGCTGTCATACAACATCAGCAATTTATGGGAAGAGCAAAATGACAGCTGTAAAAACCTGCACTGACAAAGCGTCATAGGTGAAGTTGCTCCTTGTTTTTACAACCCCTCCTCTACACCACATGAGATTGAGAGAGCTGGCGAAGTCCTCTTACTCAATATGTTCAAGGCTCCTCCCCAACTCAATAACCTCAACCAACTGCGACACCAGGCCTTCGTGAAAGCCTCCGTCAGGCCAAACCCCAATTTGACGTCCCTGCCACCAACCAAAGCGTCAGCACTACAGCACTCCCTACGTGTTTATCTACAGGTAGATCATTCATTGCATCTTATATACCAATAACTCACTTCCTTACTGTATTAATTGCTTTCCTAACAAATATGTTGGGGGGGAATGGCAACATTTGAGTAAAAATGACACAAATTGGCAAAATTTTGAAATTGGCGTAATTTTTGATTGGTAAATGATAAATTGGCAATAAACCACATGTTCTTCAAGGAAATTAAATGCTCTACAACTTTTTCTGAGAGACATTTTTTCTCAGATCAACCGTTTGGACGAAATTCAACAAAGTTATCCAGAAAACGTGACCTAAAAACCGAATTTTCAAAATTCCTCCATTTTTGGATGCATAAACTCGGTAACGGTTCGGAATTTCGATAAAACGTATGGAATCAAAGTTGTGGAGAATTTTATAAGCTTTAATTTACTATAGGACATGCTTTATCGAGAAATGCACCGTTTTCGAGATATTTACGAAAAACCCCAAAATGGGACCTTTAGTGACCCCCCTCCCCTCGAGCTCGTGCCCCACCCTCCAGGACTTTTAGTATGTTAATAAGGATACCCACCCCTACATCTGTGCCAATTTTGGTTTGGGTTCTATTTTTTTCTACCTCAAACCCTTCGTTGCCCGGACTACAATGAATGCAGTTTGCTGTGCGTTCCAGAATGTACCAATTTGATCGGTTAGTAATGCTGACTTTACCTTCGATGAGCTCTTCCGAGGGATCGAGGTAGACCTCGATCTACGAGATGGACCTCGATGTACTCGTATCCCCAGGGTTTCGAGAAAAGTCTTGACATAACGGAAAAACAACTGCCAAGTGGGTGTGGCACGTAGCTTCCTCGAATCCATGACCCAATTGCATAGATGATCCGATGCATAGTAGCTAATCTCAAAACATCAATCTCTAAGTACCTTCTACTACCCTCATAGGGGACCATAGACACGTCAACCCGCACAATCTCTGAAGGTTTCATCTAATTCGGGGAGAAAAAATATGACTGTTACAAGGAAATTCAAGTTTGCGCATGCACTGGCTAACATTATTTCGGAGATGATTATTTATTGTTTATTATTTCGGTCGTTCCCATGAAACAGATCACTACTGAAAAAACAGTCTCGGTCCTTGAAGACATTTTTGCTAGATTTGGGCTACCTAAAGTCATTGTCTCCGACAATGGTCCACAGTGGACTTCTGAGAATTTCAAGAATTTTTGCAAGCGTAACAATGTCAGACCAGTTCTAACTACGTCATATCACCCAAGATCCAATGGATTGGCAGAAAGAGCAGTTAGAACATTCAAACAGCGTTACGCGTCAAGCAGAAGTAGCAAACAGGATCTTAGGACAAGGCTAAATCACTTTCTTTTTTCATACAGAATAACAAACCATAGAACTACAGGCCGAACCCCTGCGGAATTGTTGTTGAGGAGGCAACTGCGAACCATATTCACGTTATTAAAGCCAGATTTAGCTGGGCAGTTAGATGAGGAGCAGGTAAAGCAAAAACTTCAGCATGACCGAGCTCCTCTCAAGGAGTATGTCGAGGGAGAGACGGTTTGGATAAAACGAAGAAAAGAAGAGAAGACGTTTTCCGAGGCTGTCGTGAAGAGGAAAACCGGACCATTGTCTTACGTGGTCGTCGTTGATGGCGTGGAGCGCCGTGTCCATGCAGATCACAAGCAAAAGGCACATGGTTTTAAAAGGGGAGGAGATGTTGCATCATAAGTTATTACATTGTGTTGGATAGATACATATTAACATTGACTATAGTTTCACTAAATACATTCATTCTTACACCAACTCTCGACTAGTAATTCCTACTTAATGCGAGATATTTCAATTTTCATAGGGGACAATCTACACAACAATTCGCATAATCCCTGAAAATTTCTTATGTTAGGGCAGCTATGGCAGGTTATGGCAGCTACAAGGGAATTATTGTTCGCGCATGCGCAGTGGCTACTATAAGTCCGGGGGCGATGATATCCGGAGGGGACTATCTACACTCAAATCGCGTAATCCCTGAAAATATCATCGAAATCGGATGGGAAATGTAGAAAGTATAGTTGTAGAAAGTATAGTCTTATAGGTAATTCACGATTACGTTTGCGCAGTGGCTACTATCAGTTCCTTGGTAATGCTTTTCATAGGGGACCATCTATATGGAAATTCGCATAATCCCTGAAAATTTCAACAAATTCAGATGGAAAATCTAGAAGATATGGCGGCTACAAGGGAATTATTGTTTGCGCAAGGCCCAGTGGCTACTATCAGTCCGGGAGTGCTGATATCCGGAGGGGACTATCTACACTTAAGTCGCATAATCCCTGAAAATATCATCGAAATCGGACAAGAACTTCATAGTTTAGCCCGCTGCCATGTTTTGGATGACGAGAAGGCTATGTGCTACACCCACTTGGTAGACTACCGGAATATGCTGGTTATCGGAACCCCCTCATAAAGCATCTCATTTTTGAGAAGATTAGAATCGGGCCTTTAATTTGAATGTACACAATCGGTCCGTCAATCAATCAGTCGGGGAACTCGTGTTTGAAATTGATTTTGAATTACAAATTTTTTCAAATTTGAGGTTTCAAATTTCAAAATCAATTTTTAAAATAAAACTTTTGCTTCACAACCAAGTTTATTTTGCAGAAATAAGCTTTTCACTCTAAATAGGGAGGATGGTCCCCGAAGAATGGGAGGGTGGTCCCCCTAGAATTTGTTGTGGGGCGGCAGGCGTTCAAGAACATGCCGGAGAGGACGGGCGGGTGGGAGACAATACGGAACAATCTCCCAGAAGTCAACAAAAACCACGTTTTTTGAACTATTTTCACAAATTTTTGATACTTTTAACAAAGCAAAATGAAATCCGATTGAAATGGGACCACCAAGGATACTTGTAGAACACATTTTAAAAAGAATCAGGCAGATTGGTATTCAAATAAAAAAATTCAGCGTGTCCGAACATTCAAAAAACAAAAAAAAAAAAAAAATCGTGTGGATTTGAAAGTACTCTTTGCGTTATCTTCGAATCCTCTCCATAATAATAATTATTATTATTATGAAGAGAACATATTATTATTTATTATGTTGGTCTGTCAGAGGAGCCACCTGTAGTGCCTGCAGCTGATTCTTAACAAATCAATACACCACGCGCAACCATGTAACTCCCGGAATTTCCGTCATAAAACGGGATTTTCTTGTCAAATTATCAATGTTCAGAAAAATTTGAATTTTCCTTTGAATCAATGAATCGTTTAGATCGATGAGTAAATACCTACTGTGTCTAGTTTTAATTTTTGAACACAAATAAGGTAGACACAAAAAATAATTTTTTTGGTATTTTTCCTACTTTACAGTTTTGTTCAATGACTTTACTTTTCACAGTTGGTTTCCCTTATACAATAAAGTTTGTAATGGACAAAAATTTAACTTTCTTCTATTTCTCACAACCATTTCCCTCTTTCAAAATCCGTTTTATTAAAATGATACACCGCACGTATCACCGTTATTTTTGGCCGCGCTTATCCGAGGGTTAATAAATGGTTTTCTTCCCTTTTGGGCGATGGGAACATTTGGTACATGGAGAACATTGCGGTCTTTTTTCGGGCTCGTGAGAACATTTAGGCGGTCTTACTTTCATTCTTACATCTTCAACGATCAGCAATATCAACATGAATGAAACCCAACTCTTTCGCTCCCTCCATCTTAATGCAACAACTTGCATCCACCAGGAAGACACGTTAAGAATGCAAAAGCCATCGAGTCGATTGGGGAGACGTCTTCATTGATTGGTATAAGGCGGAACCCCATTCCCGTAAGAAAGCGAATTAAATAAGAACTAAATCGACGTTTGTGAGATGCTGGGAAGCGATAGGAAGGAATAATGGAGCAATTCCCTTGCATCGCAGCGCCTCAACTGGCCTCGCGGGACCGCCGTTCGCAAGAAGTATCTACTCTAATTGCCAGATCGGCTAATTGTTTTACAATCAAACCTTCAACCATCGAGTTTTTTTCCGCGCATCCTCATCTGTCTTCACCGTGTAAATTCGATTTTTGCTCGCCATCTGGGATGTTTTATGATGTTGTTGAGTGCGTGAAGTGGACTCGTTGGATTTTATGAGTCGTACGGTGTGTATCCGCGTTATCTCACCATAATAATCCACCTAACCTATCTCAATGTCTCTATCCCTCGTCCTTATGTTGGGGAAACGATGTTTTTGATAAATCGATGATTTGGGCCGATGTTATTGATATGTCGAAGAGATAACATCGTTTGATAAATTTGTCCTACTAGGTACAGCAAGGAACCAGAAGAACACCTCCAACCTTTCATTCATCATTTTATATTACAAGGTAATTACTACGGCTCGGCATTTTGCATATTTGCATATTTTTTTTGCGATATGCCCGAGCTGTAAGGAGCACAAATATGCCATATTCAAGCCATTTTGTCGCTCCAAATTTAAATTTATCGTGCATATATTTGCATATATTCGCAGTTTTTGGTATAAGTGCATATAACGGGCATTTCTTGACAAAAACCATATTTTCCAGTTTTGTCAGCTATTTCCTCTAATGAGGAGGCGTTATCATGGCCCGGAAAAACAGGTGAAACCGTTCGTGAAAAATTAGAGTGTGTACTCAAACGAAATCCTGGCTGGAAAACTGTCGTTGTGTTGGCGAAAGTGTTGGAAGGCGACTCACCCAACACCAGCAATTGGTCATACACTCCCCAAGAAGTGGCGTCTTTCAAATGTCTACCAATTGTCTCAGCAAATGTGGAGCTGTCATTCTCCCGTTTGAAACTATTATTGCACGATTTGAGAAAATCTTTTACAACTGAAAATGTGGAAAAGCACTTGGTAGTACAAGCTAACATATTTTAACAATTAAATGTTTTGTCTAAAAACTGAGTAGGTAAAACTATTGTAAAAACAAGTAGGTGTGGCACATAGCTTCCTCGTATCCATAACCCGATTATATAGATGATCCGATGCATAGTAGTTAATCTCAAAACACCAATCACTAAGTACATTCCACTACCCTCATAGGGGACCATCTACTCGCTAATCTGGACAGTCCTAGAAAATTTCATCAAATTCGGATGAAAAATGTAAGTGTTATGGCTGTTACAAGGATTTTACGTATGCGCATGCGCAGAGGCTTCTGTAAATCTTAAGGCCTTGATTTCCATTGAGGACCATCTAAAACCTAATCCGCGTGATCCCTGAAAATGTCATCGAAATCGGGTAGAAAATGTGGAAATTATGGCCGTTACAAGGAAATTCACGTTTGCGCATGCGCAGCGGCTACTATCAGTCCGGGGGTGATGGTCTTCATTGGGGACCATCTACAACCTAATCCGCATAATCCTTGAAAATTTCATCGAAATCGGGTTGAAAATGTAGAAGTTATGGCTGTTACAAGGAAATTAATGTTTGCGCATGCGCAGCGGCTACTATCAGTCCGAAGGTGATGATTTCCATAGGGGACCATCTAAATACTCATCTGTAACATCTCTGAAAATTTCATTGAAATCGGATGGAAAATGTAGAAGTTATGGCCGTTACAAGGAATTCACGTTTGCGCATGCGCAGTCGCTTCTATCAGTCCGAGGATGATGATTTTCATAGGGGACCGTCTACACACCAACCCGCACAATTCCTGAAAATTTCGTTGAAATCGGTCAATGACTTCGTATAGTTATGCGCGTTACAAGGAATTCATGACAGACACACAGACAGACAGACACGGAACCAAAATTGTTCAGAAAGTTCTAAAACGCAAAACGCGAGTGAAAATTTTGATTTTAGAGAACTTTTTTTTTCGTCCTTGAAAAGTGAAAACAAAGCTTCCGCTACCTTGGTAGACTCGGAAGCAAAATTGTATAAAATGATTTTGTATAAAAATGTACGTACAAAAAAATTGAATAAATACAAGTAACTATGTACTGAAAAGACTTTGTTTCCCACTTATTATTCAATTGTTCAACTATCTTGCGCATATTTTGAAGGCATATTTTCGGATTTTTTTGCGCATATGTACAAATGCATATATTGGGCATCTACGTGCATATTTTGAGGTTTTATTTCGCATATATTGCCGAGCTCTAGTCATTACTTACTGGAAAACAAAAGAAAAACGCTTGCATACGAATCTGTAACTCATCAAGGTATTAATTTTTCTTCAATTTAAAATAGTAGGTATTGAATTTTTAGAATCGAATGAGACCACCCAGAGCACTGTTGGACCAACCGTTCGCTCCCTATAAAAAGTTAAGGGTTGGTAAAACGATGAATCAGAAACACGAGTGTGAATCGCAGAAGAGGCCTAATCTCCGTTGAAATTTTAGCTGACCAAAATGCGATCGTTGTTCGTTTCTTTGAGTTAAACTCAGCTTTGCGTTAGAGGTGTGTCGGTCAGGAGTGAACGTATTGAAAAGACCTCATCTTCAAAACGACCTTGAACTGAGCGGGTTGTCAAAATGGTCATTCGTTCATCAACCCACCAATCGAGTTTTCTGGAAAAATTCCGAGAACAACGGAAGAAGGCCAAAAAAAAAAAAAAATTAATTGCCCGCAACATGAATATATAATGTATTTGTATACATCCATGTTTGTACATAGATCATGAATGTGTGAAAATGACAAGGAAGAATCAACAGAAAGAAGTAGATAGAAGTGGTTTTCTAAGCAAAACCTTCCATCATCCAAGTGAAGAATTACGTTCGAATGAACTGAGGAATAAAAAGATAAAATTGAAAGACCTATAACACTCAAAGATTCATACGATTCGAATGGATCTTTCATTTGTTTTTGTCTTTTAGCTCATTCGATTCATTCAAATCACCGACTCATTGTAACCTATTCCGACTCGTTCGGTTTTTCAATTCAGCATTAAATGCTTTTAAGCAGCATTAAAAATTTTTTTAGAGTCACGACCTGGTTCTTAATTATGGATCCTTATGGATCTTGTTTGTTTGATTCCAACTACCGGCTCGTTCGGTTTACCGACTCGCTCGTTTTTTGTGACTTCTGACCGGTTGGTTGTTTGTCTTGTGTGTGAACGTCATGAACGGGTGACCGGATTCAAAAGACCTGGTCTCTGTAATGAGAGACCGTTTGGGATTCGAATCCGCCTAATGACCTTGTCCCACACACCTCTATTTTGCGTCCTTCGCAACCAGTAATCAAATTTCCTAATGAAGACACCCGCAACTCCCTATTTCTTTGCATTGAGTGTGAAGCGTTTAATTCTTCCAAATAAACTTGATAGAGAAGCTAAAATATGGTTGGTAGGTAGTGATAATGGCAAGGCCGTGTTCTTTGCAGGTGAGTGATCTATCCAGAAAAATAATAAACCTTTGTGTAATAATTTGCAGAGTTTTTTTTGTTTTAATTCGATTTTTGAAAATATGGACTTATATTCAAAACTAAGATACATCACTGAGTTTTGTTGATTATGGTGGATGATTCACTTCACTGCTTCACAAGTAAGCTAGGTCAAGTGGTTTGGTACGCTTCAATCTTCTGATGATATCACTTGTATCAAGGAGTTGGACAGCTTCCTCGTTGATGTGACATCTTAGCCGCTGTAGGTATCTCACAGCTTGTCGCTTTATATTTTATTGTTTCGATCCGAAGCTCATGATGGAGACGTTCGTTTCGGAAGTACCGTGGTGCATTGACCACCTGACCACCGTTCTTAGCACATTGTTCTGGAATCTTTGGATGATGTCTCGATTTGACAACGCCATACAGCCCCAAAGCTGATTATATACTATATCCGTATGTCCAGACTGGTTTAAAGACTTGGTTGTACAATGTAAGCTTGTTCTGGATTGACAACTTCGACCGTCTCCCCACTAGCCAATGCATTTTTCTGAATTTTAGAAGGAGTTCTTCCTTCTTTTTTGCTTCCGAGTCTACCAAGGTAGCGGAAGCTTTGTTTTCACTTTTCAATGACGAAAAAAAAAATTTCTCCAAAATCAAAATTTCCACTCGCGTTTTGCGTTTTAGACCTTTCTGAACAATTTTGGTTCCGTGTCTGTGTGTCTGTGTGTCTGTCTGTCTGTCTGTCTGTGTGTCTGTCCGTCTGTCATGATTTCCTTGTAACGCGCATAACTATACGAAGTTATTGTCCGATTTCGATGAAATTTTCAGGGATTGTGCGGGTTGGTGTGTAGACGGTCCCCTATGAAAATCATTATCCCCGGACTAATAGAAGCGACTGCGCATGCGCAAACGTGAATTCCTTGTAACGGCCATAACTTCTACATTTTCCATCCGATTTCAATGAAATTTTCAGGGATTATGTGGATTAGGTTGTAGATGGTCCCTTATGAAAATCATCGTCCCCGGACTGATAGAAGGCACTGCGCATGCGCAAACGTGAATTCCTTGTAACGGCCATAAATTCCACATTTTCCACTCGATTTCGATGAAATTTTCAGGGATTATGTGAATTAGGTTGTAGACGGTCCCCTATGAAAATCATTGCCCCCGGACTGATAGAAGCGACTGCGCATGCGCATACGTGAATTTCCTTGTAACGGCCATAACTTCCACATTTCCAATCCAATTTCAATGAAATTTTCAGGGATGTTACAGAGTAGTGTTCAGATGGTCCCCTATGAAAATCATCACCTTCGAACTGATAGTAGCCATTGCGTATGCGCAAACGTGAATTTCCTTGTAACGGCCATAACTTCCTCATTTTCCACTCGATTTCGATGAAATTTTCAGGGATTATGTGGATTAGGTTGTAGACGGTCCCCTATGAAAATCATTGCCCCCGGACTGATAGAAGCGACTGCGCATGCGCATACGTGAATTCCTTGTAACGGCCATAACTTCCACATTTTCCATCCGATTTCAATGAAATTTTCAGGGATGTTACAGAGTAGTGTTTAGATGGTCCCCTATGAAAATCACAGAGAATTGTTTTTCATAGAGGGATTCTTTCATAGAGGAATGGTGTCCTGTGAGAATCTCAAATCCCATCAATTGCAGGTCATCGGTAGCTCAGAGGATAGAGTCTTGATTAGAGCTCCTAAGGTCGTGGGTTCGAAACCCAGCCGAGGCTATGTATTTTTTGATCCAATCACATACACCTACTCAATTAATTTTTCATCCGAATTTGATGAAATTTTCTAGGATTGTCCAGATTAGCGTGTAGATGGTCCCCTATGAGGGTAGTGAAAGGTACTTAGAGATTGGTGTTTTGAGATTAACTACTATGCATCGGATCATCTATACAATTTTTTTTTGACATGGGCTTTCCATCTAAGTTTGGCGTCTAGTGTCATGCCTAGGTACAGGGTTCGGCAGGGAGGTATGGATGATTTGAAATAATAGCTACACACTCATTTTCAAATGAAACTAAAATTTTACTATTTCAGTGTGTACCTTGGATGATGCCATTATGAAAATTAAAGAGGAAAGAAATAAAACATTGATTATGTACGAAAAATAACATCTGATAAGTGGTGTCCGTTTTTGTCCACACACTCCTGTAGACCTTGTGAGAAGTTGTCCATACTCTTCTGTAGAATTGGACGTGGTATTGCTCAAATTTCTTGAGTTATTGCTTCATTCAGGGCTTCAAGTGTACGTGGTTTGTGTATGTATACACGTGATTTGAGGTAGCACCATAAAAAATAGTCACAAGGTGTCAGGTCTGGTGACCGAGGAGGCCACTCCACATCTCCAAGCAACGAAATGAGGCGCCCAGGAAACGTGATTTTTCGTACATAATCAATGTTTTATTTTTTTCCTCTTTAATTTTCATAATGGCATCATCCAAGGTACACACTGAAATAGTAAAATTTTAGTTTCATTTGAAAATGAGTGTGTAGCTATTATTTCAAATCATCCATACCTCCCTGCCGAACCCTGTATTTAGCTTCATTAGCATTCGGAATAACTTTTCCCATGAAATGTACCAGAATATACTCGATTCTCTTGTTAGTGAAATCGACATGTACCGACTTAGTATCACTTATTTTGATTCTCCATTTTGCTGTCCACTTTTGTATGCTGGATATTGATTGATTCAACTTGTTGGTGGATTCAGTGTTATTTTGTTGATTTTCGAAATAACATTGTTAATAAGTTATACTTGGTGTAACAAAGAATATTGAAAAAAAATATCGATTTTTGGATTCTACGTAGTACTTTGAAACGAAAAACATCAAATTTGGGGGGGGGGGGGGGGGGGGTAACGTTTTTTCTTCCTAGATTCCAATGGTTCATTATTGAAAATAATGAACCAAAATGGATATGTACTATTACTTACTATGATGTATTAACAGTGGAGTTATCTCTTTATAGTATAATACACTGTTCATCCTTGGCAGGGATGATGCTACGACGACAGTAGAGTAGGTAAACTGTATTTATCTACAAAGGTGTACCAATCTCGATTTACCTACAGTATTTATAAAGAGGCAATACGTAGAAATTATTTCTATTACTTCAAATAGAAAAGTATCAACTTCTACTCAGACGTCTGAATCAGTCCAGCATCCTTGATTTTGCATGTCCAACTCCAAAATCGTATCGAGGAACGTTTGCCGTTTTTTCCCTGTTGTACAGTGAAGAAATAAATGTTAACAGAATTTCGTCATACAATTTAATTCATGATTCAATGTAGTGGAAAAATCACTTGTGGAAAATAATTCGGTTCAACATACTTCCAGAAGTGCTTGCGTTGTTTCTCTTATTCTTCTGAAAAGAGTCGGATAAATCGGCTATAATCTATGCAGAATTAAAACTTTGGACAGATTCATGATGGATAGTTATATTGAAATACCACGCTAGAGCTAACAGTTAGTAATAAGTCCTGCGGCAATGATTCTCATAGGTTTAGGTACAGCAGTTCCGAATCATGGAAGCGTTAGCAGTGTAGAAAATCCGAGAAAGCGAAATTCTGGGCGGCCATTTCTCAGAACTCCTGTTCAGGACAAGTACAACTGCACTACGAACGAACCTCTTGATTGAACCAGATTGAAAACTCATGGGAACACGAAAAGTACTACGAAGGATGTATTGATGTTTCACCTCGAAGGCATCTCCTTTTCCAAGTACGGTCCAAGGTATCTTCCAATCGGTGCCAACATATCGGCAGTTCCCATACGAATCGATTGGTCGTTCAGCGCAGGTACTTCACAGGAGCTTTGGAATCCCCGCGAAAAATTTCTCCACCTGCTTCCACGGACTCGACCGATTGTTGAGAGAGAAAAAAACGAAGCTTTCCAGAAGGTTAACCCTCCCCTTCAACCCCATTGAGAGTTATTTATTGTTTCTAGGGAACAACGCGCCCAACACCGCAACAAAGGCAGGAACGGCGAACTGGCGAAATTGCTCGGAGAGAGAGAGAATCTGGAAAAACGTGGGGAAGAAGCCAGGAATGGGGGCTGTAGTAATCGTGGGTAAATATGAAGGGAAGGCTTCTCTTTGGTGGAGGATGCCATCTTGGGGACCGCTGGTATTTCTACTGCCGTGGATTCCACGCTATAAGAAGAGAAGTCGCTCCAGGACTTCGGGTTACGTCAACCGCCTCCTGGACAGTGTCCGCCTCTCTGCTTCGTTTTCTTTTTCGTTTCTCTGTATTTTGTTTTCAATCTTCCATTCAAATTTTACGTCGTTCCGACTCAGATGAGGTACTTAATTAGGAATAATATGTGCGATTCTATCTTCTCTTTAAGCCGTGTGACCTTATAAAGAGTCTCATAAAGTCCCCTCCTCAGTGCCTTCTCGATTGGGTACAAATATCATTCAACTGTTCCTACCTCAAAGAAACAAATTTTGGTTTATCATTTTCAGTAATAAGCCTTTGGAATCGAGCAAGAAAAAAATTTAACCCCCTCCCTTAAAATTTGATGTTTTACGTTTCCAGGTACGTAAAATCCGAAAATCGAAGAGCCTTTTGCTAAAGTTCAAGAAACATGGAACATGCTTTAGCCGTGTTTTGTTTGCTGTTTCCTTTTACTATGAATTTGTTGTCTGCTGTTTTCATTTAGCTCTTTATAGGCACAACATCACCGGTGGACAGATGGAGAAAGACTGATTCGTAAATGACGTAAATTTTATGATACGTAAATTAGGACTCACAAGCACCTTATATGGAAGTAATATTATGTTTCTGGAGTCCATTTCGTAAATACGTTGTCAACGTACTACATAAATAACACTTTCCTTCGAAATAAAACTCCATAAATCTACGATGGTTCCTCGAATCTAGTTTACTTCTTTTAACTCAGGGGGATCACAGTTTCTTCCATAATTATAGCGGTTTTACCAATGTATAATTTATGCATCAATGTAGGACTTTCCAGCGAATGGTGAACGATTTTTTCTACGAACACGAATGACGAAGATAAAGTTCAGTAGCAACGACCTGGTTGTAAGTGGAAATCATTGCAAAATTTCGTGACACATCGTCGTCTCCAAAAAACGTGACTCTTTGCCAGTAAGCTCAAGGCTAAAGCATGTTCGATACTAAAAATGAGGTTTGAATGAAAACAATAAAAGCGTTTTACTATGACACTGACGAATAGAGTGTATTTTGTGAAGTATTCGGTGTCAAATGCTATCATGGTATATAGCATTTCCGAAATGAGCTAAACTTTTTCCATTTAGGTTTAGTCCTTTTTCATTTTGGTTTAAACCTTTTCCATTTTGGTTTAAACCTTTTCCATTTAGATCTAAACCTTTTCCATTTGGATTTAGACCTTTTCCACTTAGATTTAAACCTTTTTCCATTTAGATTTAAACCTTTTCCATTTAGATTTAGACCTTTTCCACTTGGATTTAAACTCAGGAAATTATCGTGGAGTTAGAGGTAAAAGTACCCAAGTCACAAATTCAACAAGTGGGAAAATGAAATGCAGACTATTATGATTATTTAACTGTTGTTATTATTGGTGATCGATATCATCAAATTATGTATCCAACCTAAGAAAATAATTTATTATCATATTTACCAAACTAACTTTTGAAATTTTAATTTGATTTTCGCACAATATGAATTTACCTCTTCGGTACTTTTACCTCTAACCTGACGTTATAATGCCACAACTTGAAAATTAAATCATGCAAGTGTTTTTTTATGCACAGAAATGTACCGAGATTTTCGATTCATAACAAGCTTTCAAAAATGCGTATTTTCTCTTACCGTTTCCTTTTTTTTACTTCTAGCCTAATGAAATTTTAGTAGGTAGGCACTTACTTACTAAGATCGGGCTAACTACTGACGTTTTGATGGAGTTTAAATCCAAATGGAAAAGGTTAATATCTAAATGGAAAAGGTTTAAATAATAAATGGAAAAAGGTTTAAATCTAAGTGGAGAAGGTCTAAATCTAAATGGAAAAGGTCTAAACCTAAGTGGAAAAGGTCTAAATCCAAATGGAAAAGGTTTATATCTAAATGGAAAAGGTTTAAATAATAAATGGAAAAAGGTTTAAATCTAAGTGGAGAAGGTCTAAATCTAAATGGAAAAGGTCTAAATCTAAATGGAAAAGGTTTAAATCTAAATGGAAAAGGTCTAAACCTAAGTGGAAAAGGTCTAAATCCAAATGGAAAAGGTTTAGATCTAAATAGAAAAGGTCTAAATCCAAGTGGAAAAGGTCTAAATCCAAATGGAAAAGGTTTAAATCTAAATGGAAAAGGTCTAAATGTAAGTGGAAAAGGTCTAAATCCAAATGGAAAAGAACTAAACCTAAATGGAAAAAGTTTAACTCAATTCGGAAATGCTATATTCGGACGCACTGTGAAATTTCCATAATGACTATCGTAAAAAATTGCAGAAAATCGGTTAAAATATTTCTTTTTAAAATTGGCTCAATCACTCACGACTTTTGGTTTATTATTTTCAATCAATAATGAACCTTAGGAATCGACCAAGAAAAAAAAATTTTAACACCCCCTCAAAATTTGTTGGTTTACGTTTCAAGGTACGTAGAATCCAAAAATCGAATAAAAATTTGGCCGTCCGTCCGCCGTACGCCGTACGCGGCACTTTCCCCACTTAGCATTGACCGATTTTGATGAAATTTGGTATGTAGGCTCCATTTGGGGTCTAGTTGTGCCCCGAAGATTTTGGTTGATGTAGGTCACTTCTAAGGGTTCCAAAATCAATTTTGAAATTTTCAAAACGCCCTAACTCAAAAAATTTCGATATAAAGGAAAAGCTTTTCCTTCAATTTAAGATTTTATAGAATTTTTAAAATTTTTTGAGACCACCCGGAGCTCTGTAGGACAAACCGTTCGCTCACTACGAGAATTTAAAGTTTGGACGTACGATAAATCAGAAACACGAGTGTGAATCGCAAAAGAGGCCTAATCTCCGTTCAAATTAAAGCTGACCGAAATGCGATCGATGTTTTTCTTCATGTTGGATGGTAGGTGGCTTTGCAGACGAGTGATCTATATAGAAAAATAAAAAATAATAAACCGTTGTGTAATAATTTGCAGCGTTTTTGCAGCGAATTTCTTAAGAATGTAGGCAGCTTTGTTTTTGGATTCTCGTGAGATTTCTCATGGGTAGAGCGAAGAGGATGCGAGGTTAAATGGCTAGGGATGTATCGAGTCCCTATTTCATTTCTTTGTATCGTCATCTAAAACAAGAAACCTTGTTCAGCTACAACCGAGTCCCCTGTTCTGAATACAATGGGCAGCCCCTCCTACGGGATCCTTCTCAGACAATGCTCCCGTGTACCTTGAAGGAACTGACTTCCAAGATGGCCTTAGGCGTTCCCCCCTCGAACCCGCCTCAGCCTCCTCTAATGGAATACCTTCTTGCTACACCACCAAAGAGAAGTTTTGCTTACTCAAAGATAAAACCTTTAATGTGCTACAGCTTCTGTCTATCTGTGTTTAGCGCATTAGTCGCTAGACGGCGAACTGCGCCCCGCTCGCCCAGTCGATATCACCACTTCGGGCAGCGCTTGACGCCCAGCCATTTCTCCCGAGCCGAACGACATTCCTTCTCTGTGCGGCTTCTTCACAACCCCCCACTCCCCACGTTATTTCTTCCCTCTTTTATATTTTATCTTATTTCGTTCTTTTTTTGTGCGGCAATACATATAAGGTCTCCAATAAAATTCCATCCGCCGTTCCTCAATATATGAGCTCAGCAACCAGCAGTTTATTATGCTCTCGATCCTCCCAACCCCGCCATTACAAAACATAGGTACCCAATATTAATGAAATTTCAGTTACCGAAGCACCCATACGTGGCTATCGCGTGCAGAAAGAAGTAGTAAAGCTTACTTACATTGAATGACACGTACAAACAGATTCTTTTAGTTCAAAATTTGTTCAGAACCCAAGTTATCGTCGTTAGCGACACATTCTTACGTGTATAAACTTATAAAAACGAGCTCAACTTTTGGAATCGTACCTGGAAACGATTCCAAAAGTATAACTCGTTTCAGAATCTTCCAAAATGGAGTCCACTGAAGAACCTTTTCCAAATTGTTCATACCCACTAAGAATTTTTAGGCCATTACCTACAATATATTTTTTTTGAGAGAGAAAAAACACTTTATTGAACATTGTAGAAGGAATGAAGGTGGACAAGGACTCCAGTAGTTGTCGAAACATAATGGATTTGCCGAAAGTTCAAAATGAGTTGCCAAAAGTTCAAATTGGTATGCCAAAAGTTTGCCAAAAATTGAAATGACTTATGCCAAAGGGTTTTTTGTTTGGCCTACAATATATTGCTTCATTTTACTCGAAAATTCGCTATCAAGAATTTCAAGGCCTCCAAAATGTTCGACCTTGTTCCTTCGTTTGTGCTGCAGCATCTCAATCTTCATCTTCCCAGTCGGTGTGTGATTTTGATCCAGGATGGTCTTAAATTACCAGAAGATTGAACATATTAAAAGTTGAAATTGATTTAAATTTATCATTTTCAATAGATAATGAACCTTTCGAATCGAACAAGAAAAACAAATTTTAACCCCCCTCAAAATTTGTTGGTTTACGTTTCAAGGCACATAGAATCCGAAAATCGAATAAAAATTTTACCGTCCGTCCGCGTTACGCGGCACTTTCCTCAGTTACTATGGACCGATTTTCATGAAATTTGGTATATGTGCTCCATTTGGAGTCTAGTTGTGCCCCGAAGCTTTTGGTTGATGTCGGTCACTTCTAAGAGTTGAAAAATAAGGGCTGAAATTTTCAAAACGCCTTAGCTGAAACTTCCGATGTATAGATACAGTTTTTTCATCAATTAAAAATAGTATTGAATTTTTAGAATCGAATGAGACCACTCGGAGCTCTGTAGGACCAACCGTTCGCTCCCCATGAGAACTTAAGGGTTGAACTCATGATTAGAGCTCGGAATTTGCATATCTTTTATTATGCGGTATATCTTTGTATTTGAACGTTTCTGAAGGGTATGCGGTGGTTTAAATTGAAATTGAAATGAGGAATTTCACCGAATTCTGTTTGCATTTTTCCTGGATAGTTAATGGTGTGGGATAGATGAAAATCGGGCTGATTTCGGAAAATAAGTCTCCTGTTATTTTTGGGAGACAATCAAAATTTTTAATTTCAAAACTAACCGGGAAAACGGACGTGAAGCGGGAACACTCGCTGATTGGGCTGTTCGGATCGCCGTCTCCTCCCAGTGTTGCCCATTGGGACGACGAAATCGTGTTTTCTAAGAGAAAAGTTACCAAACAAAAACAGGGGAAACCTAATTTTCTCCAACTTGCTTTTTCTATTTTTTTCT
Source organism: Apolygus lucorum (assembly GCA_009739505.2). NCBI lineage: Eukaryota > Metazoa > Arthropoda > Insecta > Hemiptera > Miridae > Apolygus > Apolygus lucorum. The sequence continues at coordinate 7,521,855 of CM019171.2, forward strand.
TCAGTGTTTTGATTTTGAACTTTACTGTTTCGTGAAATTTTGCATCTGGGGACTATAGATTTCTCGATCTCAGCGCTTCAAGCGGCCATAAATGAACTATTCCAGGATGACGTCATTTTCCCGGTTTTTTTTAAACATTCGTATTTTCTACACTATTTTGTTTATTCGTAAATTAGGAAGTTCGGGCTGAAAGTTTGCCTTAGGGGTTTTTTCGAGGTGCTGAATCCGATTTTGGGGTCAAAAATAGGAAATTCCGACATGGTGAAATTCCTCATTGCATATTTTTGCATATTTCGGTCATTTTGGGGATTTTTGCATTTTTTGGTTATTTTGGGGATTTTTGCATATTTCGGTCATTTTGGGGATTTTTGCATTTTTTGGTCATTTTGGGGATTTTTGCATTTTTCGGTCATTTTGGGGATTTTGGATATTTTGCAGCATATTTTACCAGTTTTTTGCGTATTCTGGATTTTTTTTAAGTCAGTGCTGGAAGTTGACAATATTCGAAATCGAATGTTGGAATGTTTTGTCCCCTCACTCACATCACCAGCTCATGGGACTCCCTCTACTCTCCAAAAGAGATTTCCACTTTTAAATTTTTGCCTATTGTATCTTGCGATGTAGAAAGATCGTTTTCTGCATTGAAAGAAATTTTAAGTGACGGGAGACACTGTTTCACACCTGATAATTTGGAGCGTGTAATTGTTGTCCAATATAATATGTAGTTCATCTTTACATTTTATACCTAGTTCGTATAAATGTATAAAAGTACATAAAAAATGTATAACTGATTTTTTGAATTGCTTGTTTACTTTACCTGATGCTTCATAACTTTTTTCTAGGAGAAAAAAGGACTAAAAAAATGTAATAATATGGAACATCCTTTCTTGAAATACTGAAATTCCAAAGTCGTATGCAGTTTTAAGGGCAAGTGGATATATTTTGCATATTTTTCCAGTTTCCGGTGCATATTTTCGGAAAATTTTCGTGCATGTTTTCCAAGCTCTACTCATGATAATTCAGAAACACGAGTGTGAATCGCAAAAGAAGCCTAATTTCCGTTCAAAGTTTAGCTGACCAAAATGCGATGGTTGTTCGTTTCTCAAGTTGTACTCAGTTTTGCGTCCTTAGCAACCAGTAATTATATTTCCTAATGAATGTGTGACAACACCATTTCTCCGGATTGAGTGCGAAAATGTGACAATGGCAAAGCTGTATTCTTTGCTCGAGGGTAATCTATACAGAAAAATAAACCTTTGTGTAATAATTTGCAGCGTTTTGGATATCCCCGTCCCCTCCCTTTGGGTCTCCATCGAAAATCGGACCATCTCGAGTAGGTGAGAGGAAGCCGTTCCAACAGAACAGCAGGGTGGGCAGAGACTACAGTGGCGAAGATTCTCTCAAGGTAATTAACACAACTGGGATGTAAATACCTACCAGAGCTCGGTAGTTTATCGGAAGGTTGCCTTTTACAATTACACTATTTCTAACCCCAGTTCCCCCTTCGAAGCAATTAGCCACGAACCTGAGTGTCGTTTGTTTCCACGAGTGGAGGCGGAGGGGACTGGGAAAGAACCCAAGTTACACGCCGTCTCAGACTAGGTCTTTCAGGCCGTCTTTCAGCCAGTTTGGGGCAGACGTGACGTCTGGAAATATCTACGGCAATATTATTGAACCCGTGAACCGTTTTGGTTGCAGTTATTTTTGATACAGAATGTTACATTTCATAACGATCACAGGCCAAGAATTGATTCTAGAGTTCATTTCCAGCAAAAAATGCCTCTTCATAATTCTTTTTGACATTTTATGTCTTTACTATGGCACATAAATGAAAAATCGTCACGCGGGAATCGTTACGCGTTACGCGGGGAGCGTTATGAGGGGAGCGTTACGCGGAAATTTCTGATGGTTACCGTACTAAAGACATAAAATGTCCCAATGTGTTGCAGACTCGTATGCAAGCGTTCTTTACTGAATCTGCCCAAAAAAAGTGTAATCAGATTTACGGTTTGGTTTATAATGGCTTTTTATGTTTTCGACCTTATCTCGGTGAAACGGCTATACTGCCCTCCTAAGTAAAAACGTCCTATGTCCATTTTTAAAGTTTCGAGAAAATCGCGTTTTAGTTTCGGCTTCTGCGCCACCCAAACCATTGAAGCTTGAGATTTCGTTTTTTTTACCATCACCTCAAGCTGACCAAAACGAAATCTCAAGCTTCAATGGTTTGGGTGGCGCAGAAGCCGAAACTAAAACGCGATTTTCTCGAAACTTTAAAAATGGACATAGGACGTTTTTACTAAGGAGGGCAGCATAACTACCCGAATTTTTATGCAAATTCAAATGTGATTACACCGTTGGAAAGAGCGTAAAATTTCCTACCACCTAGGTTGAAAAATTTCTTAAATCGGAAAAACGGGTGAAAATTGTTCTTGAAACAAAAAATTGGTCAAATCTTGGAAATCTTAACTTGTTTTCAAATGCTCATAGGTTTTAAAAGCACGTGATTTCTTTCCCTGTAGGTTTAAAAGCTGCGCAAACATCTCACTCCTGACAGTTCTGTCCAAGTTGTTCGAAAACCCCTCCAAAAGAGACTACTCTACATCACAGAAGAACGCAACGTAATTCCTAACCATCAGTTTGGGTTTAGGAAGCACCATTCTACTATAGACTATAGATTGTAATTTCATAGAATTACAAGTGTTATTGAGTGAGAGCTAGAAGAGAAGAAGGTCTGCTCAGCCATCTTCTTTGATGTTACTCAGGTATTAGATAGAGTTTGGCATGATTACATAGTTACGAGGATTTCATGACAGACACACAAAGACAGACACGGAACCACAATTGTTCAGCCAGGTCTAAAGGTGGCCATTCACTAGCGCTCCATCGAGCCAAATGGAAACGCGAGTGGAAATTTTGATTTTGAAAAACTTTTTTCTCAACCTTGAAAGTGAGAACAAAGCTTCCGCTACCTTGGTAGACTGGGAAGCAAAATTGGATTTACGCTCTGATAGAATGTATTTATACTACCTACTCTGCTGAAATGTGCTGCTAATTTCACTCAACACTAATTGGACAATGGTGTCACTAGTGTCACCGAAAACATTTCAGGAACTCTACAGATGTCCCAAAGTGTCACCCCCAAATCCCAATATGTCCCAAATTGCAATATTAAATTTAATGGACAAACAAATTTTGTGGCCTATTTGAAGTCTCAAAATAGAGTTACGATAAAAATGTCCATAAAATTTTCAAAAGTTTTTTTCATAACATCATTTTTTGAGCTAAGTACTAACTAACTTACAAAATTGGTTAATGAATTCAGCTCCCTCCATTAATTTTTAATTTGCAATTTAAATCTAGTTAATCTGGTGACACCTTGAGACAGCTGTGGAATTCCCAAGATGTTTTCGGTGACACTAGTGACACCATGGTTCAAATGGGGTAAAAAAAAAGGTAAATTCATTGATAAAATCTGGAAGGATTAAAAAAATATCTCAATTCTGCTACAACATTAAGAGTAAACATTTATTATTTATACACGAATACTCGCTTTCTCTTTGTACATAATACAAACATGACAAATGCAGCATGTAACTGTTAATTCGGTACATCTAAGGTTAAAAGTATAAATCTACAGGTAACGTAAGGACACGTAGGAACTAACACCTATTCTTATTACTCGTAATGACCCAATATTCCAAATATCGCTCACTAACTTTCTCTAATTACATACTTGTCTTTGCTCATGAAGGGAGTCTCAGTCAGTGAATCTACGGCAACCAGCTATGAGGAGGCTGTGGATGGTGGTGGGAGGGGTAACCTAGTGCCGGTTCGTAAGAGATTAGACTAACCCGGAAGGAATGAGGAAGCAAGGGCTATCGAGGGGGTCTCAGTGAATCAACGACAACCAGTTATGAGGTGGCTGGGGGTGGTGGGTGGCAATGTTGCTCCTTCAATAGTGGGTAGCGCCGGATAGCGCCGGATAGCGCCGGTTCGTAAGAGATTAGACTAACCCGTAAGCAAGGACTATCAAGGGGGTCTGTCAGTGAAACAACGACAACCAGTTATGAGGTGGCTGGGGGTGGTGGGTGGCACTGGGGGGGGGGGCACCGAGCGCCGGTTAGTAAGAGATTAGACTAACCAGGAGGAAATGAGGAAGCAAGGGCTATCGAGGGGGTTTCAGTCAGTGAATAAACGGGTTTCCCCTTTTTCCTCAGGCAAATATAGTTTGATTTTGATGATTCCAGCGCCATTCTTTTAATTTTTCAATTCCCTAGGCTGCTGCACTAATAAATTTAAAAAGTCCTTGAAAATATCAAATTTTAATACAACTTTTTACTCTAGGAATTTTAATTTTGGAAAAGTGCATTAGTGTGGAGATTATAAAAATGAGAAGAATGTCTCAAGAAACGTGAAAATTGAATAATTATTTCCTGAGAAAACTGGGAAAAAACTGTTGATGAAATCTGACCAGCTATGAGGAGGCAATGGGTGGCAATGGGTGGATGGTGGTGGGTGGCAATGTTGCTCCTTCAGACGGCGGGTGGGTGGGAGAGGCCACCGAGCGCCGGTTCGTAAGAGATTAGACTAACGCGGGAAGAACGGCGACCGACCGAGACCCCCTTAATTTAAATCGACACTAACAGTGATGACTAACCATCTAACAATAAATTATTGACATTCGTCTAAACTAGTGGTAGCGTGTTTTTGGTTTTTAAATCGCTGATATGTGTTGCATTGGTTTTCTTCATAACTTTCTTCAAAACATAAAAAATCATTAGTTGGATGTTACGTAAAATTAAAGAACAATGTTTGAAAGAAATCTTTAGTATTCAAGTGCAGTTTTTTCCATTCATCTTCATTTTTGATTCACTGAAAGTTTTTATATTTCAATATCAAAGGGATTGTTACTTTGTACTTGTCAACTAATTATACAGGGTGTCTCATTTTAAAGGGGGTCTCGTTCTCGCCGTTCGTTCCTCGTTCCGGGTTAGTATTTCTTTCAAAAACCGGCGATCGAAGTTTAAAAGTTGTACCGAAATTTGAAATTATCAAAGATTTTTGAAATGTATAGGCACTTCTGGGAATTGAAAAACTAAAATATCGAAATCGAACCTAACTGAATAAACGGTTTTCCCACATTTCGTCGGCAATTATTGTTCGATTTTGATGATTCCAGCGGCAATCTTTTAGTTTTTAAATTACCAAGGCATATGCACCAATAAATTTCGAAAATCTTTGAAAATTTCAAATTTAGGTACAACATTCAAACTTTGAGCGCGGATTTTTGAGAGGAATACTAACCCGGAAAGAAGAACGAACGGCGGCTGACTGAGACCCCCTCAAGAACCTGAAAATTCCGGGATCGCTGCCATTCTTGCCACAGTTTTCTCATCTTTTGGTTTCTCGAGAAAAGCGGAACTGTCAAGCCTTAAATTTATTGTACCAGTAGGTTGACTGGTCTAGGAGAAAGTCCAAAAATTGCATCTTCTCAGATTGAGCTAGTCTTCCCACAGGTACTTAGGGAAACTTGCCCAAAACATTGGAGTAATGTTTTAAACCAGTTTTCTCCAGATGAAAAAAAAACCTGAATATTCTCCATTTTTGGATCATTTCTCATAAACCAGGTTACTCACCTCCCGAAGGCCACTTTAAATCAGGTTTCTGAGTTTAAATCGGGTTTAAATCTGATGTCGAGTGTTGCGTAGCAGAAGTGACTAAAATGACAAAAAAAACCGTTTTTCAGCAGAGTGTTTCTAAAATTCTGGCGGAAGTGACCAAGTGCGAATTTCGCGGTTTTCGTGTGGTTTATGAGTTTCATTCCTATTGATTTCACCTCATGATAATCATGAAGGTACTTAACCCTCTTATTCCAGAAAAGCATTAACCATTTTTAATACCTTTTAGTTATTTTATAAGTAGTTATAAATTTTAGTTATAACCATTTTTAGTTATTTTAGTTGTTTCTTTACTAGAGAAAATTAAATTGTTGAAGAAAATAGATTGATTAAAATTAAATAAAAATAAAATTAACAATGAAATAAATAAAATAATTGCCACTGTGAAATTGACCAGTAATTTCACGGTTTCTGGCCGGGTTTTTAATCACCTTTCTTTCCCTCTACCTGTTGATATCTGTTCGAGGCGCTGGCTAACGAAATTACTTCGAATTTACTCCCCTCTAACTATCCTGGAGTAACTTCAGGGGCGTGGCGTCCATGAGGCCACTCTGGGTTTAGCCCCGGCAAAATTTCCCTCTCTGTAAGCTTGATTTTCATCTCAAAGTTGAAAAAACTCGCTTCGAAAAGTGTTCTCCCCAAGTAAAAAAACCCTAGGAGAAAGATTTCTGTTCCATGTAAGGCATGGACTTATCCCTATGGGATAATAAGTCCATGGTGTAAGGCAAAGAGTGGAGGATTCCCTTGGAGGATAACGATTAAATTCCTTTTATCAGTTGTCTTATCTTGCTTGGCAAGTCGCGCTACGATACAATCACAACAACCTTACTTACCTAAAGTGGGGTTTTTCACGAATATGAATAGAAAACCTATCAATGAATTATTATTCTCCATTGATTTTAATGTATTCGTTTCCGTTAATGTGATTTGCGTTCACTTCATGATCTATATTAGCTGTGTTTTTTGGGAGAACCTAAGTAGGTTCCTACGTTTTCACGGTTCATCCTAGATTTGCAATGGGACGTCAAACAGATAAGTTAACTTCTACCTATCTTATACCTTCTCATAATGTAGGCCTAGCTACCACCGCACATTATGACTTGCTAAGAGTTCAGAAAGATTGATATACTCCCATTTCTTATCAGGGGACTTCTTGTTCAATGAAAAAGAAGATCCCCGAATATTTTAATCATGGAAAGAAGTTGAGGAGTGATTGTTCCCTAGTGGGTCCTCTGTCGCATAAGTAGGTATGTGTGATCCTATGGTCAAGTTTTTTGCATTTTCTGGTTTGGTGCCCCACCACTTTCGAATGTCACCCAACGGCCCCTGAGTAACTTCCAAGGCAAAATCAATAAAACCAAGAATGTTTGCATTTTGATTTTAGCAGGATAGAGTCAACACAAATGAGTCTCATATAAACATTGTTCTACCAAAACCGAAGCCGTTTTCCTTATTTTAAAAATTGTACAATTATTGTGAAATTATGTGAAATTTGATGAAATTCGAATTGAGGAGCTTGATTTCAAAAGGTCAACAAAAACAATTTTGGTCAAACTTGAGAAAAATGTGAAAAACCAAAGCGACCTGAAAAACGTGCTAGAAACCAATGATCTTTTTAAAAAAATATATATTTCTAAACTATAATAATTATTTTTGGAAAGAGGTAAATTAGTTCGAAGTTTAAATAAATTTTGAACGAGATTTGAAATATCAGATTTAAGGACATAGTGATTTTTTTATACAAAACGAGGCGTTTAGTACAATATGGAATCGAAAGAAGTGGATACAGTACTTTTTGAAAACAAATGAAGTGGATAAAGTACTTTTTGAAACAAAACGGTCGAGAGACTGCCATTGTGCTATGTAGTAGGTACCTTTTGAATTTAAACGGAATATTCACCCTCGTTTTTCAAGGGTGAAAAATTATTAGCTATCTTTTGCTCCAAAACGATCGCATTTTTGTGAAGAACTACCCCTCTAAAACCCTGGGAAAGTGTTAACTGAATTTCGATAAAAATGGTCTTTAGTACCTTTTGGAATCAATTTTCCTCAATTGTGAAATGGTTGATGTGTTGTTGGGGCTCGAGACAACTTCTTCTTGAACAAATGATAATAAAAAGGCGATTCACGCTCGTGTTTCTGCTCAAATTATTCGCCCTACTTGTAAATACCTACTAATGGCGACTGAACTAGTAGGGTCCTACGTAAACCATCAAATTTCGATGGGAGGTTAAATTTGTTTTTTGCTCTATTCCAAAGGCTCAAATCTGAAATTTTGCACTTGGTCACTATTTGGGGTCTACCTACTTGGTTCCAAACTATAGCCAGCCAAATCTACCAACAAAATAGAGGGATGAGCTACTGGAGTTTTCAGTGTGGGTGACCTCTTTTGGGTACCTACAACGTAATAACAATACGAATTTGCCACTTCGTACTTCAATTGAGCGGATTTAAGATATTTTGGCTGAAGTGACTATTTGACACTTGGTTTGATCGTTTTTTAGTGGCATAAATGACCAAATGGTACGAAAATAGCGCTACTTGGTCATATCTGCCAGGAGAATGCAAATCGGGATGAAAAGGAGTGGGTGGGGATACTGTGAGGGATCTCTGAGCCATTTATATTTTGATAATCGAGAAGTTAACAGTACTAGCGTGTAGAGGAAAGGCTTATGTGTTATCTGAAGCACTGAAATTTCAATAGGTATGTATTGGAAAAAATGAATCTTTTTTTTTTTTTAATAAAAAGGGCGTAAGTCCACAAAGATGCTATTAATTATTCTGTTCTAAAACCCCAGGCGCATCGTTTGCAATTGAAAAGGCGATTGAGATCTCAGAGTGGAAAAAATCGCTTTTGAAAATCCACAATTTTATTCAATAGCGGCATACAGGACTTTTTTTTTTAATTTCCCACTAGTTTGGTAGCTAGGACTTACGGTTTTTTTTAATTTTTTTTTTTTTACAAAAACCTATTCGAATGGACTTGGTCACTTTTGCCACGCAACCCTCGATCTGTTCCAATTAGCCGCCATCTTCGGGGCTGTTTCTCTAGTCTAGCTTACTCACTGTAATTCTAGGTTTCCTCGTACTAGAGACGAAGCAAAAAGTGACGTTTAGCTTTTCATTTCACAATTGCAAGATGTATGGAATCATTCCGGCTCCTGCTTGAAAGAGGAAAACACGTAATGGAAGATCTCTTTCAGCCTCTCCTTCGGCCCTACAACACCTTCGGGCTTGACGGATTCACAGCGTTCTTTCGCGCTCACATAGACGGACCCTCCGGCGAGGGCTGGTTGAGATCAGTAGATGTCTGTGAATCCCAGAGTCTGCTGATGGTGAAGGTCTTCGAGAGAGGTGACGGTTTCCGTGACGATCAGCGGCGGTTGTGAGCAGTTACCGCCCCCCACGCCTTCTTGCCTCATCAGGTTCCGCCTCCATTTGGCTCTCGCATTTTGGAACCAGACCTGCAAAGTAATTCGTGTGTGAGATCCTCGTTGTGGATGTCTATGGAATTGAACACAGAAGACAATCAATGGGGTATTTCGGTGGATCGGAAATTCAGTTTATTGACCTCAAGTTTTGATTCGGCACCATTAAAAACCTCTGTACTCCAACTTTTTGCCCAATTAAAGAGATCACACGTTTGTAAAACATATTTCGCAGTATCTTGTAGTATCCCAGAGATACTAAAAAAATTAAAATTAATCAGCTACTTCAATTACTTTATTAAAACATCTTCTACTAAATTAAACTACCATTAATTAATTACTAAAGATAGTAGAAAAATTAATTAACCCTTAATTTTCCACTTGTTAAAAATTTAGATGTATTTTGACAAATTTACAGAATATTTGAGTAGGAGGTTCCTCAAAGGCCTACATGTACTTATTACAGTCTGTTAGCTCTAGAATGATCTTTCAAAGGGCCACACTAGCGCTATCTGCGTGAGCTGAATGTATCTATGAACCCACTTTTGTTGGAGTAGAAGAAAGAAACTTGGAAAAATCCTTGGTGGGATGTTGGGGTCGGTTATTTCTTTTAAAGTACAGAACCAAAGAATAAGGTGGGGAAGGTTCACTTCATACAGGGATCTTTGCCGCCTTAGTATGGTCATCTCTGACAAGGAAACCCAACTAATAGCCTACAAGGTGAGAAATAAGGGTAGAAGACACCTAGAAGGCCCTACTATAGCCTGTCAACTCGAGAATTATTATTATTAATCGTTTGAGCTTTATGTTTGTATCATTACGTTTACTTACATAGTCGATAGTTGGAGTATCAAGACAGCCAACGGCTGTCAAATTAGGTTTAAAAGTGGAGAAAATATTGCAGGTAGAAATCGGACTTCCGAAAAGATACCTCAGGACATTAAGGGAGTCTCAATCGGTCGCCGTTCGTTCCTGGTTCCGGGTAAGTATTTCACGAAATTGAAGGCGCAAAAATCTACGAAGTTGTACCTAAATTTTAAATTTCAAAGGATTTTAGAAATTCATTAGTGCACGGCCCTAGGGAATTGAAGAACTGAAATATTGCCGCCGGAATCATCAAAATCAAACAATAATTGCCAGAGAAAAATGGGAAAAAACGTTAATTTAGTTATGTTTTTCCCATAACATGTAGGTAAACTTTAAATTTTCAAGGATTTTAGAAATTCATTAGTGCATGGGCCTTGGGAATTAAAAAACTGAAAGATTGCCGCTGGAATCATCAAATCGAACAATAATTGCCAGAGAAATATGGGAAAACATGGAAAAACCTGTTTATTCGGTAGTTTTTCCCATTTTACTTTGGCAATTAATGTTCGATTTTGATGATTCCAGCGGAAATATTTCAGCTTTTTAATTCCCTAGGGCCGTGCACTAACAAATTTCTAAGTTTCCCTAATTAAAAAAAAAATTTCCCTAATTTTTTTCTAAAATTTCTAAATTTCTTTCAATTTCGCGAAATACTAAAACGAACGGCGACCGACTGAGACCCCCTTAAGGGTTGAAGAGATCACACGTTTGAAAAACATAATTATTTTGTAGCATCCAAGAGATTCTCAAGTAGGTTACCTCAGGTAAGTAAGCAAGGTAAGTTTCCCTCTGTAAAGGGTTTTATCTCTTCTCTATGCATGGATACTTTTTTCAAAGACAGTTATTTCAAGACGAGCAACTTAATACGTCACACCCTGCTGCCATCGTTCAAATCTTCAACCTTTATTAGCCTCCCTGATTCCTTCCAATCATTTTCTCGACGAACAGACCCGATTACCGTTATTCCTGAGCCATATTAAAAAAAGTGACTGAAATACCCCATTGAGCACACAGCTCCAAGGAACTACCTGATGCTTGAAGAACAAAGGGAAACAGTAATTTATAATACAGGGTGTCTACCATTGAGATGGACCAAACTTCAAGGATCAATTCGACAACTAATTTGCAACAAAATATATCTCAGCAATTTTATTAACCCACTCAAAATTCATTTTTTCAACTTTGAATTTTTTGACATAGATATTTTATGTCTTTTGGCTGGGGGTAATGACAAAATAAGAGTGATCGTGACCGTGATCATAAAATGTAATAGGTAACTAAGTTGTTTACTGTTTAGTACAACGGTTTTCTTGGATATTAAACTTTCGTATTCAAGAGTAAACTAGGTATTTCATTACGTTACCAATCACGATACTCTGGTCCAGAAAATGAGGAAGTAACTTTTTCTTAACGATTAACGAAACAACAACAAAACAAATTTTTCAATTCTTTACATTGAATCTGCTAGCACATAGTCCCAAATTGAAGGGCTTCTTCATGTACGAGGGTGAACTAGATTCTATAGGTACCAATCATTTTGATGATTTGATTGTGGATCTTAGAGGAGTTGATGGGGTTGAATTGAAGAATTTCATGTGTGAAGAGTTTGGACTCAAATTGAACAATAACATCGCAATCTCAACCACTAGAAATAATACATGCATCGGTGTAGTATTTAGCGGTCTTGTGAATCTAAAACGCGTGATTAGATTTCATATTTCAGTACTCGAGGCCCTTTATCATCTAAAACAATCGAATTTTAGTTACATTGTATTATATTGTAAATAAATAATTGCCAAAAGGCATATCTATGCAAGAGTTTTTTCCTTAAAAATCGGTAAAAATTTGCTTCACAATCAAGTTTAATTTGAAGAAATAAACGCTTCACACTCAATTAGAAGTAGTAAAACGATGAAACCTATTTTCGGCGGTATTATTTCTCATGCAAATTCAAATCTGATTACATGGTTGGGAAGAGCGTTAAATTTACTATCCGCTAAGAGGAAAACTCAATTTTTATAAACAATATGTAAGAGTAAAAAATTGATATTTCTTGATGTTTCACAAACGCTGCAAATTATTACACAAAGGTTTATTATTTTTCTATATAGATCACTCGTCTGCAAAGAACTCGGCTTTGCCATTGTCACCACCTGCCTACCATAGATATACTACCTATTTACAGCGATCGCATTTTGGTCAGCTAACATTTTGAACTGAGATTAGGCCTCTTTTGCGATTCACACTCGTGTTTCTGATTTATCGTACGTCCAACCGTTAAGTTCTCATAAGGAGCGAACGGTTGGTCCTACAGAGCTTCGGGTGGTCTCATTCGATTTTAAAAATTCAATACTATCTTAAATTGATGGAAAAACAATACCTTTATATCAAAAGTTTTTCCTTAGAAGTGACTGAATCAACCAAATGGGGCCCGTTGGTATCGTTGGCATCCCTAAAAGTTAGTCGCAGTGTGGTTTGTGGTTCAAATGGGATAAGCCTTCCTTTCACTGGAGTAATCCTAACTAGTAACTGCGGGAAAGATTCACCGAAGGAGCTTCATCAAGGAAGCAGTCGTGACCAATATTTTAGCCGGCAAGTTGATATCCTTTCTATTCCAGAACTTTAAGACACCTGTATTCTGTAGGATACATTGGCCGTTGAAGGGTTAAAAAGTGGTTGGAATTGAGGAAGAGGGTAGGTGTGACGCAGAAGCCTGGTAAGGGGTTGGCTATAAAGGAAATTGATGGATGAGAATGAAAGGCTTATTGCTAACGCGTTGGTCTCATTCGACGCAGGATTTGATTCTCCACGTTGTGTTTTCCTCCTAAATCGTCATTTCGTTCAACTATGCTGAAAGAGTAGATTTAGAGAAAGATTGATAAATGTGAGTAGTCGAATTCGTGTTTTCGCGCAATACCATCGTCAAAACTGATTCAAGAACTCAAACTCTTCAACAAAGAGTCATCCATGGGCAGTGGCCAGATCCCACGATCTAATTCGGTCCAGTCCTCAAAACGGGCCGCGAAGCAGGTTTCCATCGTCTTGTCCCACTTCGCCCAACATGGGACCGCCTGTACTCCGAAGTGGAGCTGATAAATCTTTAAATTCTCTTTTCTTTAGATTCTGAGAGAGTCAGCATGTAGGAGAACCTCCAAGTATACGGTAATGGGGTTTGGAACACTAGCATCTATATAACTGGGAACTCATGAAAGTTTCAGATTGGTTATCTCGATCGGTTGTCGAGAGACGTTTCTTGTTGAGGGATCAAAGCACTATTTCTATGATCGCGTTGCTCCTGTTAGCGTTCCCTATCAAACGTGTGATACAGCAAACTACCAATATAACGTTGCAGATATTTTTCCATTCCGGTGATGTTTACAGAAAAATAATAAACAAAAGTGCAATAATTTGCTGCGCTATTATTTTATTTTGCTTCCGAGTCTATAGCATTTTTCAGTCAAATGAAACTTTGTGCCAATCAAACGAAACCTCTTATCAACCGAATGAAACTTTTAGCACGGAACATGCTTTAGTCTTGACCTCACTGGCCAAAAGTGTTACGTTTTTCGGGAACGGTAACTAAGAACGGTATCGAGTCACGAAATTGTGCGTAGTCGTTGATACGGAACTAAAGATCGTGTAACGTGGTGTAACCTATGGAACATGCTTTAGCCATCACCTAACTGGGCAAAAACGCGACGAAACTGTGGAACGAAAGTAGCGCGGGATTTTGTAATGATTTTCACTTACAACTGACCCCTTTCTGGGAAATGTATCGCCGTTAGTTTTCATCCCACGAAATTCGTTCGACACTCGTTGAAAAGCCCTCAATTTATGCGTGAATTATAGACTACCAAAAAAGCTGTAAATATGGACGAAGCTGAGATATAAACTCAAACTGTAAACAACATTCGCGGTAAAAACCAACATCGATTTAGTGGAATATATTGATGTTGTTGGTGGGCTTGGTTTCTACGAATGTAATCAAAAGATATACGGTATTGTTTTTCCATCAATTTACGACAGAATAGAATTTTTAGAATTTTTTGAGACCACGCGGAGCTCTGTAGGACAAATCGTTAGTTCCCTACGAGAATTTAAGGGTTGGACTTACGATACATCAAAACACGAGTGTGAATCGCAAAAGAGGCCTAATCCACGTTCAAATTTTAGCTCACCAGAATGAGATCGATGTATTTCTTCATGTAGGTAGGTGGTAACAATGGCAAAGCCGTGTTCTTTGCAGACGAGTGATCTATATAGAAAAATTAAAAACCTTTGTGTAATCTGTTATGTCTGCGTGTCGTCGAGTGAAGTGTTTGTGTTTTCTTTAACCCCTACTCAACGAAGAGAGAAAAGTCCCTATCCTATCGACTGCACTTTCGCACCGGCGGCTTTCAGCCCGACCGACGTGCGGAGTGCAGGGAGATCAGGCTAGCCCGGCAACCCCGGCATTTCATAAGAAACCTACCGATGGGAGGTGGGAGATTTAACTAGTGAGCCTAGTACTTCGAGGAGATCCCTTATCAGAGGAGAAGGTAGAGAGCAAAATGAGTAAGACGATTGACTGGACTAGATTGCATAATGGAGCATCCCTGAGTGAGCTTATATACTCGGATAGATTAGTTGAGGGAGAGAGAGGTGGAAGGGTGACGTCATGTTGACGTGTTCTCCCAGTACCTCGTCCTTCCATTGTGGGTCGTGGCTCACTCAGCGATCCTCTTGTACTTCTTTATTTAAGAACTATTTGAATGTTGAAATGTGGGTCATAACATAATCATTTGCTCATCATCACTGCAAAGAACACGGCTTTGCTATTGTTTTCACCATCCAACATGAAGAAAAACATCGATCTCATTTTGGTCAGCTGAAATTTGAACGGAGATTAGGCCTCTTTTGCGATTCACACTCGTGTTTCTGATTTATCATAAGTCCAACCCTTAAGTTCTCGTAGGGAGCGAACAGTTTGTCCTACAGGGCTCCGCGTGGTATCTAAAAATTCTCTAAATTCAATACTATCTTAAATTGATGGAAAAACAAAACCTTTATATCAACATTTTTGAGTTAAGGCGTTTTGAAAATGTCAACCCTTATTTTTCACCTCTTAGAAGTGATCTAAATCAACCAAAACCTTTGGGGCACAACTAGACCCCAAATGGAGCCTACATAACAAGTTTTATCAAAATCGGTCAATGCTAAGTGAGGAAAATGCCGCGTACGGCTGACGATAAACCTTTGTGTAATAATTTGCAGCATTTTTGAAAACTTTTTGATTCCTTTAGAGATGTTTAAAGATATTCTGACAAATGAACTTATTTTTTGTTGTTATAGAGGACACAATTGGTTTAGAATAGGTCTGATAAGTGATTGTGGAACCAAGTTTGTTAGATATCACAAATTTTCTGACGATGCTGAATTTCGTCCAAAAACTCTACTAAACGTATCTCGAGGTCAGACATTCCTGCGGGGGTAGAAGTGCGGGCAATGTATCAGGCCGAACCTTCTTGTTTTTCGAAACGATAGCCATCTGAAAGAAACGATCCGAAGGGGTCGCCTCGAGGTCTTGTACGGCTCTGGGGAACACTACTGTCTTATAAAGCACAAGGGAGTAGAAGGAGCTCTTGTAAGTCCGCC
The DNA here is from genome assembly GCA_009739505.2 of Apolygus lucorum. Taxonomy (NCBI): domain Eukaryota; kingdom Metazoa; phylum Arthropoda; class Insecta; order Hemiptera; family Miridae; genus Apolygus; species Apolygus lucorum. Next base: position 7,537,462 of record CM019171.2, read on the forward strand.
ACGCTTACGTCAGGGCGAGCGGGGGTTGGATTTATTGAACGACTTTTGTCAATGCCTGCCACATCCGAAGCCGCCATTCATCAATCCTGGAAGGGGTATTGTTGAACTGGTTTGCCCTGAGACGTATTATACTGATCCAACTATCAAACACTAGGTGTGTTTCAGTTGAACGCTGGTAAATACCTCGGTTGGCCTCGTTTCGACACATCCGAGGTGAATTTTAACGTAATAAATATCCAATTGACGATAAAGAGAACGATAATCCTCTCCAGAGCCCTCAGTTTCTTAGCCTAGATAGGGGGAGTTAGCGCACAACAGCTTCGCCCCACACAACTGAGCTTGTCTGAGGGACGTCTCAAATTGAATATTCAAGTCTAAAGGGCAATAAAATTGAACATAAAACTCTAAACCACGCTGCGCGAGCAGAGCCGAGCCGAACGCAGGAATCCAAGAATGTCTTGTGTGGAGGAATGCTTGAGGTCGTTTCCACTTCACACATTTTTACATCACAGAGTGCTTGTCCAGCGATTCTCCGAAAAAAAAATCCCCTGAGTTTTCCAGGTTTTTCAAGGATAATTTTCGACTTTTTCCAGGTTTTTAAATCATTTAAAACATAAATGAATGTTATCATAACTTCTAAAAATTCAGATTTCAAGGGACATTTTGTAACGAAAAAGAATTGGAAAAACAGTAGCTTATCTCAAAATATCAATCAGTTAGTACCTATCAGTCCGGGGTGGTGATTTTCATCTACACTCCAATCCGCGCAATACCCCAAATATGTCATGAATAGAAAGTGTAGAAGAGGGTGATTATTTACATAGGGCTGCAACACAATTCACCCAAGTCCTAAATATTTAACTGAAATAGGTTAAATTTTCGAACAGATCGATTTCATGACAGACTTGATTCTTGGAAAAAGTCGCAAATTAACCATAAATTCATCAAGAATTGTAAGTTTACGAGAAAAATGACATTTTCAACTTCGAAGAGTTCGAAAAAGTCGAGAATAAACGTTAAAATCATCGAAACTTGTTGGTTTACTCGAGAGAAATGACATCTTCAAAGGCTTGTTTTCACCTTCGATTGTTCGAAAATGTCGAGAATGAGCGTTGAAATCATCGAAACTAGTTGGTTTACTCGAGAGAAATGACATCTTCAAAGGCTTGTTTTCACCTTCGATTGTTCGAAAATGTCGAGAATGAGCGTTGAAATCATCGAAACTAGTTGGTTTACTCGAGAGAAATGACATCTTCAGATGCTTGTTTTCACCTTCGATTGTTCGAAAATGTCGAGAATGAGCGTTGAAATCATCGAAACTAGTTGGTTTACTCGAGAGAAATGACATCTTCAGATGCTTGTTTTCACCTTCGATTGTTCGAAAATGTCGAGAATGAGCGTTGAAATCATCGAAACTAGTTGGTTTACTCGAGAGAAATGACATCTTCAAAGGCTTGTTTTCACCTTCGATTGTTCGAAAATGTCGAGAATGAGCGTTGAAATCATCGAAACTAGTTGGTTTACTCGAGAGAAATGACATCTTCAGATGCTTGTTTTCACCTTCGATTGTTCGAAAATGTCGAGAATGAGCGTTGAAATCATCGAAACTAGTTGGTTTACTCGAGAGAAATGACATCTTCAGATGCTTGTTTTCACCTTCGATTGTTCGAAAATGTCGAGAATGAGCGTTGAAATCATCGAAACTAGTTGGTTTACTCGAGAGAAATGACATCTTCAGATGCTTGTTTTCACCTTCGATTGTTCAAAAATGTCGAGAATGAGCGTTGAAATCATCAAAACTAGTTGGTTTACTCGAGAGAAATGACATCTTCAGATGCTTGTTTTCACCTTCGATTGTTCAAAAATGTCGAGAATGAGCGTTGAAATCATCGAAACTAGTTGGTTTACTCGAGAGAAATGTCGTCTTCAAAGGCCCCCCCTTCCCCCCTCTTAAAACGCCAAATTTCAAATTCCGGCGACGTAGTGCACAACTAGAAAGTTTTCCGCGCCGAAAAAAAAAGATCCACGAAAATCGGTTGGAAATTGAGGCCTGGGCAGACGACTCAAGATTTTGTCACACACACACACAGACATGCACCTACGGTTTTTTTTCGCGGATTTGGATTCAGAATGGTCTAAAACGGATTAGTGTGTAGTTATTTTTTTCTGTTGGGTGTTGTCCAACTTTACCTCGGATCAATCGCATAAGGACGCCCAAGTCTTACTGTGGGACGTCCTAAAAAGTCACTTAACGTAGTTTTGCCTTTCACAAGGATTATTTGACGATTCACAGTCATTCATATTTTCTTTCCCAAATTCTTAGCCTAACAAGTAACAGAAAACTCCTCCTCAATTCAAAATTTCGGGGCTCAGACCTAATTAATCGTGTAAATTGACCGCATTCAGGCGCGTTTTACGATTACCCGTCACTTAACTCCACTCAGTTAGGTGTTTCGACCGGTTTTTCCTCGAACATATTCCCGATTAAAATATCGTTAATTCGGCATCGAATTACCATTTACACCTCGAGGGTGACAGTTACGCCCATTAGACTTGACCCGCGCTAATGGCTATATAAGCGCCGCGTGCTTCCGTGTACAACTTCCGGCGCCATTCTCCCACTGCCCTGAGGCCATCATTTGGTTTGTTAAACATTATACCTATTGTTAGTTTAATTAGGAAGAACAATGATTATGCATCCACGACTGTTAATTTTTACAAGTAGGGTCGAGAATGGCCTCTCAAGTTGTCTACAGTTTACATGCCTGCCACCGGCTATGGAGGCTCCTACCAACCTATATTTCTACATATTTATAATTTCGTTCATCTGCATCTATTAAAATCAATTTGTTTCGTGGAAATAGTTAAGAAGTAGTCCAATATGGGTCTATTGGGCCACTCCAATTCACTTTATTAAAATCAAACTATGTTCAAATATTGTGGCTACATGGTTAGACTAATTTCCTCAAGGGAGTTGTCCATAGCAGAGATGAGGGAAATGATCCAATATCTAATCATGTTAATTAAATGGCTAATGGTTAATGGTTAATTAAAATTAAATGGCGCTAATAATGAAGGTGAAACTATTCGTCCAGCCTCTGAATCAGACAGGTTTAAATATGGCTGCTACTAGGGTTAGACCAGTTTCTTCAAAGTCTAAACGGACACGAGGGAAGTGATCCAATATCTAATTAATTGAAAATTAATGTTTAGGACCAGCTTCCCCACTCAGGTTCGAACCATAAACATGAAACCAAACTGGTTTAACCCATAACTTGGCAAGGAAAGTGCAGGCCGACCAATCGCTCCAATATTTGTTTTATTGGTCCCAAATACGCTAACAAACAAAGTGAAAATGCTGTTAAAAAAACCGTCAATTTTAAACATGTAGATTCAAAGCTACATTGCCAAGATATCGATAGATTCAGGGCCAAGATACTGACAACCAGAACCTTCATCAAACTAGATATTAAGATAAATTCTAGAAATTAGGTTAAAAAACCATTCCTACCCAAATTGACAAGAAATTGAGGTAATTTGGCGAGATTTGTATTAAAAAATTTTAAAATCTCTGTTCAATTTCTCCCTTGCGAGAGAAAAACATTAAATCATGTTTAATGTTTTTCCCTCGCAAGGGAGAAATTAGATTGCCGATCACTCAGCTGATCAGTGACCACTCAGGCGCCTTCAGCATTCTCCATTGACCCTGCTTCTCAAATTTCAGCTTCCTGCGTTCAACAGGAGAGAAAATGGCCTTGGAGCTCACTCAGCTGATCAGTGCCCATCTTGGTACAACTAGACCCCAAATGGAGCCGATATAACGTGGTAACTAAGAAATCGGTCCGTGGTAACTAAGAAAAAAAAACGTTGCACATTTGCGTGTCGGAATTCACAGAACGACCCCCAGCCCTAAAACATTAAACATGTTAATATCCATAATTGAACCATTATAAGGTTTTGGGATTTTTTGATCGACATGGGAAGACTGATGTTGTTTTAAAGATACATTGCCAAGTTAAGGGTTAAATATGACGGCTACTTAGGTGAGACTAGTTTACTCAAGGGAGTAGTCCGAAAGTGACAAGGAAAGTGACCCAAAACTTAATTAAGAGTTACCACTATTACCTCTCAAACTAAACTGACTGAGTAGGGAAATTGATACAATGATTCTACTCAATCTGATCAAATGATACTAAGGTCGTCAAAATGCTACGTTCGACAACTAGCTCTCCCTGATAGGAAACTGATCTAATACGATTGAGCGCCATATTAGATTGGTCTAGATTCCTCCCTGGAGGAGGTTGGGGGATCAGGCACTGAAACCATGACGAAAGTCATCCTGTTAAAGATCCATTCGATCGAGGAAGCTTTCTGATAGTTCGGATAAAATTTGTCTCGCACAGAAAATATAGCAATTAATTCTTTTAATTGAATTGAACAAATTCAACGCGCGCTCGAGGCGAGCTAACACGGAAGGAAGATGTAGAAGTACCTATCCAGTCATCAAAGTGAAGAATAATAATATTATTCTTCACTTTGATGACTGGATGTGGATATTATCCACTTTATTTATGCTTAGCTCTCTGGCGGACTTCTGCCAGATGTGCAGATTCCTCCACTGGTTTCATTTTTTTTTAAACTAAATTTTATGTGGAGCCAGCGGAACCACTGGAACAGTCTACTCCCTCCCATCTACGATATTTAAGTGAATAAAAATTCCAAACAATTCGTAAACATACCTGCAAAACCCTCTTGGAGAGCCCAGTTTTTTGAGCCAGCTGCTTCAAATCCTTGGCGTCCGGGTTCTGGTTGATGGCGAAGTAGGACTTCATCGTTCTGAGCTGGTGGTGTTTGAAAGACGTCCTCATTCTCTTGGTACGCTGCTGAGGAATGCCAGGCGACGTCGCGGAACTGTCGTAGGAAAGAGACTCCATCGATGACGACAGATCCCCGCCGTGGAGCATCTCTAAAGCAAAACAAATCACCTTAGTTGCATTGTCTCAAATCAGTCATATTCTGTAGTTCTGAAACAGAGTTGGGATTATTCGAATAAAACTATTTCATTATTTTCTTATCTGCATTATGTGAACTTTTTCGGCAATTTCAAATTTCTGCTTTTTGCAACAAACTTTAATTTTTTTAAATACAAATTTGTGAGGCGACGTAATTTTTTACAGCAGACCTGTTTTGAGTTTATAAAACATCATTTCATTTTGTCGTGTTCCATTGTCTCAGGACTCTTCTGTGCTGTATTCCATTTTTCTAACAGTGTTGTCAATCCAAAAAAATATTAATTTTTTTCCTCCTGACGTAATGAATGACTCACCACCCTCAATTCTTCGATACGTTTCTGAAAACGTTTGATGTTCAACTCAAAATGGTGGGGAGGGGAGCAAACTTGAATCTATTCTTCTGCGACCCCGAAAAAAGAACTTGTTCGCACCCAGCACCCATATTTAGTTGAAATGCACACACAGACAAACACACATTAGTTTCATTTTTAGGACGTCCCACAGTAAGACTTGGGCGTCCTTATGCGATCGATCTGGGGTGAAGGAGGACAACACTCAACAGAAAAAAAACCACCAACTAATCCGTTTTAGACCATTCTGAATCCAAAAAAAACCATAGGTGAATGTCTGTGTGTGTGTGTGACAAAATCTTGTGTCGTCTGCACAGGCCTTAGTTCTCAACCGATTTTCGTGGTTCTTTTTTTGTTCGACGCAGAAACCTATCTAGTTGTGCACTACAGCGCCGGAATTTCGAATTTTGAATTTTAAGGGGGGGAACGGGGGGTTAATGCTCAAAAAACGTGCGTTTGCGGGCATAATCCTGTAAAATTTGCCCAGGCCTCAATTTCCAACCGTTTTGAGTGTTTCTTTTGTTCGACTCATAAATCTTCCAAATTGCACACTATTTCACTAGAGTGGTGAATGGTGCCAGGTCACCATAAACCGCATATTTCATGGGTTTTTAAAATTTTTTTTGTGTTTCACCTTGAATACAGAATTGAACTTCAACGGACTGCCTACCAAAACAAATAGATGAAAGTTCAACGTTACGAAGTATTACCGCTTTGGTGCCAGACTGGCACCATTGCTGGGGGGGGGGGGGGGTGATCTCGAAATCGCTTGTTGGGTGTCGTAGATCATGGTTTTTAAAATGCTCTTCAAATTCGAGGATAAGGGTGAAGGGGTTGGGGGGGGGGGGAGGACCACTATTTCTTGCCCATAATACTAAATAAATTACATCGAGTGAACAGTTTTTTCGCTTACCAACTGGTGTTAATTGACCCAATGCTTATCGAATGGGACGTCCCCTGGAATGCATGCATTACTAAACAATATGTTTAGTACAGAAACCGAGTAAAAGATGAAACTACTTTAGTTTTTATTCGTAACTTCGTTTCAACAGTTTTTTTGGTTTCAACAGTTGAAACTAAAACTAATTTAGTTCTAAAAGTTAGCTTCGAAAGTCGAACTGAAATTTTCAGTTTTTAGTTCCACTTCTGAACTAATTTAGTTTTAGTTTCAGAACTTTTTTTGCCCAATTTGTTCTGAAACCTTCCGAAAGACGGAATCGTGGATCAGAAACTTGGGATTCGAATTCCAAACAGACATGGAACCGAAATTCGAGAATGCTCTCAATTCATGTGAATTTCGATTTTGGAGGGCAAGAGTTTTGCTTTCTCAGAGGCAATGCATCCTTACAGCAGGTCAAAAACATGAACTCTGAATAATTATACAAACTGGCGTGTAGATGGTCCCCTATGAAAATCATCACCCCCCCCCCCCCCACTGATAGCCGCTGCGCACGCGCAAACGTGAAATCCTTGCCACAGCCATAATTTCTACAATTCTCATCCGATTCCATAATTCTGAAAATCTCATAATTTTGAAAACAATAATTCAAAGTCGATGTTCAAGTGAAGTCAGCGCATGTGCTTTCCTGATGTTGGAATTTATGGGGGACAGTTTCAGGAGCAAATCTGCATCAACTCAAGCAAATTTCTTCGAAATCGGATCTTACAATTTTCCCAGGACAAGGAATGGACTACAGGCAGACCTATAGGTAAGTACGGGACCTGAGTTGTTCAGAAAATGTAGGGAATCAACAACTTGTGAAGTTAGTGTTCCATTTCAAGATCAAATCAATAATTTTAGAAGATTTTATGTAAGAAAGTCCCACCAGATTTACTGCTCACCTAACTTGGAAGAAGTTTTTTGATCTTTCATGTAGCCTTCCTACCTTTGGAAGTCAAGAAGCAGAAGTATGGGACGGAAGGGATAACTAGGCAGCTGTTTCGCTTAAATATTTAATCGCACATTCTCCAAAGTCACGCTCGTGAGGTTCCCAAATGCGTTTTATATCAGTCTATACAAAGACCGTTCGACGAAATGTGTGCGTAAAATCCAGAGTTTTACGTTCCTCGACGTTCGAACACGCATGGACTTGCGATTTGCCGCTAATTAGTTCGGCAAAGCCAGGTAAGCAGGGAGTGTTGGATGGAAAAAATACTCAGGAATTCGGTAGTAAAAATTATGATGAGGTCGTCTCTATGAGAGGTAGTTTCATGGTCGACAAGAGTGACGCAGGTGGAAACCACAACTTCGAGTTATGGGGTGGAACTCGGCAATAATTTGTACAATCTACACAATTAGTCGAAATAGTTAATGATATTTGTTATTTGATTACTATCCGGTTACCCAAGCGTTGCTCAGTTTTCATCTACACGTTGTCTGGCACCCAAAGGTGTGTAAGGTATGGTGTGCACCTCATTATACAGGACAGTAGTGTATGACAATCGACCCGAAGTAAATTATGTCAACTTTATTGGGATTTGGGTCCAACAGCAAAATCCACCTCTTTCACCAAATTTTCGAAAAATTAAAAGAAAATTTTTTTTTAATTTATTTTAATTTATTACATTAAAGCCTGCTGTTATTGTGTTTTTCCAAATTTTAGTTATAATAGTCAAGTTTTTTAACACCAATTTCATGATTAGTGTTCCTGGTTTATACAAACTCTTCATTCCCGACCGTGGTTTGATGTTCAAACCTAAACTCATCCTCTGAGCCCTGATGAAGAAAATAAATTTTTCGAAAATTTGATGAAAAAGGAGGATTTTGCTGTTGGACCCAAATCCCAATAAAGTTGACTTGTTATACAGGACCCTAGGCTTGTTTTAAAACCTCACCAGTAGTTTATCCTCTTGAAATAACATGCATCGATACGCTGATCAATAGTCTGACGCTCCAGCGAGAGAAATAGGGACCAGCCATTGGTCTTGGCTTCTAAATTGGGCCCATTTTCAACGTCAAAACATTGGTATTCTTTTTGTTTGCCTCTAGAAACATAATCTACTTCGCCAGACGTAATTTCAGACGTAATATTTTACTGCGTTCATGAATCAAATAACATTAAAATTTCAAAATCTGAACAAAATTCACTCGTATGAGGCGTCGAAATTTTGTGGAAACTAGATTAGGAGACTTTGACTCAAACTCTTCCAACTCCACTTCTCACACGCACCTAAAGCTCACTAGTTTTCAAAAATACTAGAATAAAATCCTTGAAATTATAATAATTATCTTTTAAATCTTGGAAAATAATAATTTACTAAGATGTACCACGAAAACGGTGTGCATTTTCACATTTATATCAAAAAATTATGTGCATGTTTCTTTTTTCGTAAGTAGGAAAGTACCTACCTGAAACCGTCTACCTTTGTGCCTGAAAATTGGTGTAATTTCATGCAATCATAATTCCATCTCATCGGTGCCAAAACCAACGCAAATTCTGAGTGTTTAAGAAGTTTACCCACCAAATTTCAAGTCGAAAGCTCAAACCTAATCTACGAGAGAATTCGAAGCCCAAACCGCATTTCACGCCTAAAAAGACTCAAATTCGACTAGTAACGTCGTACGAATGTGTAAATGGATAAATGTAGGCCGAACAAAAGATAAGGCGTTAGGAAATGGGAGAAATAGACGAAATCGTAACTAAAGAATTATTGGAAGGCGCACAAAAGACGTGCTGAATGAGTTCCACTTTGCCCCGAGTAGCAAACTTTAAAGCGTTGCGAGAAGTTGAATAATAATCAAAACACGTCTGCCAAGTGGGTGTGGCACATAGCTTCCTCGTATCCATAACCCGATTATATAGATGATCCGATGCATAGTAGTTAATCTCAGAACACGAATCTCTAAGTACCTTTCGCTACCCTCATAGGGGACCATCTACACGCTAATCTGGACAATCCCAGAAAATTTCATCAAATTCGGATGAAAAATGTAAGTATTATGGCTGTTACAAGGATTTTACGTTTGCGCATGCGCAGAGGCTTCTGTGAATTTTAAGGCCTTGATTTTCATTGGGAACCATCTACAACCTAATCCGCGTAATCCCTGAAAATGTCATCGAAATCGGATGGAAAATGTGGAAGTCATGGCTGTTACAAGGGATTCACGTTTGCGCATGCGCAGTCGCTTCTATCAGTCCGGGGATGATGATTTTCATAGGGGACCATCTACACACCAACCCGCACAAACCCTGAAAATTTCATCGAAATCGGACAATAACTTCGTATAGTTATGCCCGTTACAAGGATTTCATGACAGACACACAGACAGACACGGAACCAAAATTGTTCAGAAAGGTCTAAAACGCAAAACGCGAGTGAAAATTTTGATTTTGGAGAACTTTTTTTTTCGTCCTTGAAAATTGAAAACAAAGCTTCCGCTACCTTGGTAGACTCGGAAGCAAAATGTTCAATTCTCGGTTCGCAATCCTCACAATGGAATATTAAAGTAGTAGAGGAATATTATAGTGAGTGGATTGAATTGGGGTGGCACTATGTGCTTACCTATTACTCCAATCCAATTAGTAAAGTAGGTAATAGTTATGTAGGTTGAGAAGTAGTTGTGGAAAACGAAGTATAGGGCCAAATTGGCGGCATGCAATGCGCTAACCAAGTTTGATAGGTACCTACACCTAGAGTCCCAAGTATGCAAAGTAGATTTCTCGAAGGACCACAGCCATAAAGGGCTGAAAGAAGGTTGAAGAGTGTAAATGAGTTGAATAGCAGAATGCTGAATTAAAGGAGAGTGAAAAGAGAAGACAGAGAGTTGATTGCAATTGTGAAGCAATATAATGAAGATGTAAAACATGCGCTCTATGCCCCTACCTACCTAACTCTATGGCCATAGGTTGATGAATGCTTAAATATTGACAATACCAGTTTTAAGATGTTGTAGAATTCTGATGAGGACTTCCTGGGATGAAGTAGGCCCAATCCTGAAGCAGAAATGCCTGGTATGCCACGAGGAACAGGCAGGAGGGGGGTGGTGGAGCTGTCCAACTTCTCACCTTGAGGAAAACTACGCCAGGTTGTGGAAATTCAGTGCACAGCTCAATCCTTGGCGTAGAATGAGCCAGAAAGCAGTTGATTGGCGAGTTATAGATTGGTTATGAGGTAGAAAACCAAGTGAAAAACCCAGGTACCATGAGACACAGGCGGGAGGGGGGTGACCGGTTGGAGTGGAACCCAATCCGAAGAGAAAATACTCAAAATCTCCGTAAATCTCACCCTCAGACGTAGAAAAGTTTTCTCTGAAGAAGGTCTGCGAAGAAAAGACACCGGCGGTCACTTGCTTCCTCGAAATTTCAAAAGTTAAGGTTTTAGAGGGAAAGAGGCGTTACTACTTCACTTGCTAGAATAGGAATATGGCCGCTTCCATCGTTCAGCCCCTCCACATGGAGTCTGCAGTAGAAAAGTTGGTAAGCTGCAGAATTACGGTAGATGTTGGCAAAAGTTCCATGTAGGCTAATTGGGAGGAGGTGAGCTCCAGTGCGTCAACCATGGAAGTGATGGAAGTTAGGCGTGATGTCATCAAGGAAGAATGCACCGAGTGACATGTAGAATGCAGATTTTGAGCCATCCAAGAGTGAGTGTGAATATCCGATCGTGCCATGATACACAGAGAATTTCCCTACAATATGCGGCATGTTCATTGAAGGAAACTAGAAACTAATATTTAAACATTGCGTGCTAAATTTGGGAAACCTGTTGCTAAATTTGAAGTGAACAGCTGATTGCCACGTGAATCACCAGTTAACCTACGTGCATTTTTTACGTTAATTGGCGACACTGTCATGACGTGATAACGGGACTGGAAGCCGGCTCGGAATGATAACAGGGAAGAAATAATAATGTGTTGCGGCTCGGGGTTTCAAGCCAGTATTTCGGGAACGAAATGTTTTTACTGCGAGGAACATGCATATATGAAGTGTGAGTGCAAATGATGAACGAGTGATAGATATTATTGCATGCGAAGTAAGAATTGGAGTCGGAAATCATGACAGGTAAGCTCGTTTCATTTCATACTCCCCCCATTTGCGACTCCATACTGCTGGATCGGTCATTGACTGGAAGAGGTATTAACTTCACTGAAGGTCTCTTGAGTGTGCCCTTCGTGGTCCTCAGCGTGACAACACGGACGATTCCATCCTGTCCTGGATGAACCTCAATGACTTTTCCCATGGGCCAGCGGGATGGTGGGGTGTTGACATCAGTGATGAAGACTAGGTCTCCGATCTTCAAGTTGGCAGGATGGCTCAGCCACTTGTTGCGAGTCTGCAAGGTACTGAGATACTCGTTACGCCACCTTGACCAGAAATACTGGATGCGCTCTCGGATTATCTGCCAGCGACTCAAGCGATTTGTGGGAATATCTGAAAGGTCAGGCTCAGGCAGAGCAGTTAACGGTTGTCCGATGATAAAGTGTCCTGGCGTCAATACTTCAGGATCATCAGGGCTATCCGAGACAGACTGGAGTGGACGAGAGTTCAGAACACCTTCTATCCTTACAAACATAGTGCACAGCTCGTCCTGTGTATAACTCTGACTGCCAAGCGTCTTGTAGAGGAGGCTCTTCACGGACTTGACTCCGACTTCCCATCCACCACCAAAGTGTGGTCCAGCAGGTGGATTGAATGTCCACTGAATGCCAAGATGCGAGGTAGAATCAGCAATAGAGGCTTGTGTTTCTTGATTCTTCAACCACTCTTCAAGTTCATGCAGATAATTGGCTGTTCCAACGAAGTTGGTGCCACAATCCGACATCATACGAGTAGGAATTCCTCTTCTTGCGGTGAATCTGGCAAACGCATCCAAGAAGGCTTCAACAGTCAGCGAAGTCACAAGCTCCAAGTGATATGCCCGTGATGACATGCAGACGAAGATACCCAAATAGCATTTGTGTGTGAATGCTTTGCGGCGGGAAGTCTCCCTGCAGAGGAATGGCCCGGCAAAGTCGACACCAGAAATCAGGAATGGTCTGACCCCAGCGAAACGACTAGCCGGAAGGTCCCCCATGTAAGGTGTGATAAAGGCTTTTGAAAATCTCGTACATGTTGTGCAATTATGTTTTACCAGTCTGACAAGGTTCCTAGCTCTTGGCATCCAGTAGTTTAAGCGAAGTGTAGCAAGAAGTGTAGTTGGGCCTGCATGGTGGTTGGACATATGTAAATGTCGCACTAGCAAAAGTGAAAAATGACATTTTGCAGGAAGCAACAATGGGTGCTTTTGCTCTGTAGGAATAGGTGCTTTGCTCAGGCGACCTCCAACTCGTATTAGTCCTTGTGCGTCCACAAAGACTGCCAAGCGACGAAGTTCAAGAGGCAATGAATCCTGGGATGCACCGCCAAAAACATTTGGAAAGTAAGCATGTTGAATTAGCTGGATGCAGTGGAGATTGGCAGCAGTCACTTCCCTGGAAGATAGAGGTCCTGATGCACGACTGTGTTTGAACTTCTTCGGTACACGAGCATTGGCAGCAAATCGTTTGATGTGCCCAATAACTCGGACTAGGCGCAGCCAAGAAGAATGCCGTTCGCTGTAATTGATAAATCCTTGGCAGTTGTCAATGGACACCAATGTTAGTTTTGTTGTTCGGAGTTCTGGAACCTCTATTCCATGGGTGTCGCAGGACATTGGCCAATTCTCAATGGGATCGCATGCCCAAGCAGGTCCAGTCCACCATAGCGGGTGGTCTCCAAGTGCAGAGGGTAGAGCACCTCTGGATCCTACATCTGCGGGATTGTGCACGCCCTTGATATGGTGCCACTGTTGCACTTCTGTTGATTGTAGAATTTGCTGAACTCTATTGGATACAAATGTCTGCAGGAGATGAGGCATTGCTCTCAGCCATGCAAGCACTATCATAGAGTCGGTAAAGCAGAAAATCTCTGTGATGCCGAGATCACTTGTCAGCGGTGCGAGTGACTTGAGAAGCTCAGTCAAGAGCAAGGCTCCACAAAGTTCAAGGCGCGGGATTGTCACCGTCTTCAGAGGGGCAAGACGAGTCTTTGCTTTCAGAAGTGTTAATGTTACACAGGAACCTTGTGTTGCACGCAAATACGCTACAGCGCAATAACCCTTCTCAGAAGCATCTGAGAAACATAGTAGTTGGTAGGAGTTGTCAGTCTTTGGAAGACATCGAGGTATGGAGATTGATGAGAGAAGATGAAGCTCAGAGGTATATTGTTGCCACAGAGCCTTGACTTCATTTGGAACATCATCGTCCCAACCTAGGTTACACTTCCAAGTCTCCTGCATAATGCATTTGGCGTAGAAGACTGTCGGAGCCAAATAGCCAAGAGGATCATAGAGCCGCGCAATGGTTGACAGAATTACTCTCTTGGTGAAACCTGGAGCAGGAGCAGAAACTTCATATGAGAGTGTATCAGAAGTTGGACACCACTTCATGCCCAAAATCTTCGTAGACATTGTCTCATCAGCACACAGGTCCACTGATTGAGATGACGGAGATTCATCTTGAAGGAGTGAAGGAAGATTCGTTGCCCATTTGCTGAGCTGCATACAACCTCTACCAAGTATCTCCACCAACTCACGCTTCAACTCCCTGAGTTCGTGCTTAGAATCTCTCCCAACAGCAATGTCGTCAACATATACGTTATTGAGCAACACATGTGCGGCATTGGGATAAGCACGGCCCTCATCATGGGCTAGCTGATGTATAACACGTTGTGACAGGTAGGGTGCACTGCGAGTACCATATGTCACGGTGTTGAGCTGGTAGAAGGTAACTGGCTTGCGTGGATCATCTCTCCAAGCGATCTGTTGATAGCATCGATCATTGTGAGTGACCTCAATTTGACGGAACATCTTCACAATGTCGCATGTAAAGACATAGCGATATCTTCTGAAACTCAAAACAATATTACAGATGTCGGCTTGCAGTTTTGGTCCAGTCAGTAGATGGTCATTCAAGGATCCACCTATTGAGCGGCAGCTTGCATCAAATACCACCCGTATTTTTCTCTCATCCCCATTTGTTCGGTAAACAGGGTGATGCGGGATGATATACTTTGGAGGAGTATTAGCGACACTCATGTGACCCAGGTCCTCATACTCCTTCATGAACTTGACATAATCCTGGCGGAGTTGAGGATCCTTAGCTAATTTAGCTTCAAGGGAATAGAGACGAGTAAGAGCTTGATTTGTGTTGGGTACTATGTTGGGCTGATCCACTTTGAATGGTAGTGAAACAACATACCTACCCTCGACTGTGCGAGTATGGGTATTCACAAAATGCTGTTCACAGCGCTCATCCTCAGGCGAGGTAATCGATGACTGAGAGGGTTCCTCGAGCAGCCAGAATTTCTCAATGAGTGAGTCAGTGTCCTGATATGCAAGCAATGAGACTGCGTGAGATCCATTGGTCTCACCAAAGACTCGTCCAACAACTGTGAACCCAAAGACAGTGCTGATTAGGCGGGGTCCATCCTCGTAGATCACAATAGGTGCTCCAGTGACTACTTCTGGGTAGAGATCCGCTCCAATCAAGAATGATATTGGACCTGGTTCAGTGAAGTCTGGGTCGCTCAGACAGTAAGAACGGTAGTCCTCCCACATGCCTGAGTGAATCGGCATTTGTGGCAGAGGAGGAGTGATAGTAGGTACGACAATTGCTTCTGTCCTCAACTTGTTGCAGTTGCTAGGGTTGAATGACAAGGAAACTTTGCCTTTGATGTTATGGAGTGGAGAGTTGTTCACCCCAGATATGGCACCTTTGTAAGGTTTGCAAACCATATTCAGTTTGGAGGCACACTTAGTCGTGATCATTGTATACTGAGATCCAGCATCCAGCAATCCTCTGAAACGCTGCAACCTACCCTGAGCATCAGGAATAAGTGCAACTACTGTTCCCAGGAGCACACCAGCAACTTCAGGAGACACACTCGTGCCAGAAAAACCTGGGTTCTGGGAACCAGATGGGCCTGCAGTGGCAGTAGGAGTTTTTGCAGGGTCCTTAGGCAAGAGATGAAGTGACGTGTGGTGTCTCCCTTCACATTCCCGGCAGACAAACTTTGATGTGCACTCCCTTGTGCGATGGGCTGGGTGCAGGCAATTGCGGCAACCTTGGAACTGATTCAAAGCATTGAGCCGCTGCGGAGGATCCATGGCAAGATATTTGGGACATGAAGGTATAATATGCCGTTGTTTGCAGATGAAGCAGTTTGAGTTTTCCTCACCTGACTTCCTGCTAGGCTTAGACTTATCACCATCTTGGCTACTGGTGTGAGCCAACAGGGCTTGTCCCTTCTTACCAAATTTATTCGGAGAGCGCATGGCGTTGCTCTGCTGCATGGGTTTGGCATTGTACGTTTTGGGGATAGTACTGTCTGTGAGTCTAAGTACATGGTAACGAGACTGCACAAAATCTTTCAAGGTATCAAATTTAGGGAATGCAGTATCCATATTTGCAAGTTCAAAGGCTTGACGTGTTTTAGGGTCAAGTACCCAAAGTGCCAGTTCACACAGTAGGTAGTCTTCCATTGCAGGGATATTCAAGTTCTTCAATGAAGAGATACTCTCCGAAACCTGTGATAGGTACAACTGCAAAGAGTCACCAGTTGGTTGACCAGCAGGCATCTTGTAGGTAAGAAGGCGCTCAAGGTATGAGGAAGCCAGCTTGCGCTTATCGTCATACACGCGTACCAATGCATTCCAGGCCTGCTCAAAATTGACGTCAGTAACCTGTATGTGTTTTATAACACCTAAAGCAGGTCCCTCTAGATAAGACACAAGATACTGAAAGCGTTCACCATCAGTAAGTGAATGCTCATCCTTGACACAGGCGCAGAATAATTGTTTGAAAGATGGCCATTCTGCCCAGTTGCCAGAGAACCGCTTAATTTGGATTTTGGGTAGCATTGCCCTAGGTTTGGAAGTAGGAGGTAGCATGCCAGTGGAATTCATTGTGAAGTCCATCGACGAGTGTTGTACAGGTTGTTGCACAGGTGTGAGTTGCACGTAGTAATTATGGCACTCAAAGTAGTTTCTCTTTGTAGCAGTTCGAAGTGCATCATCATCTGCAGTGGGAAATACAGGATCTATGCCATAGACCTCACAAACATCAATGGCATTATCGCATTCTTCTTTGAAGGCAGAATATGTTCTATCAACTGTCGTGAACATACCCATAAACAATGGCTTATCAGCAGCTGAATGTAGGGCTGATGCACCAATCCTACGAATATCCTCAAGTTCGCCAGCAAGCTCCTTGATTGAGCGCCTCAATTTTGCCAACTGCCTAACACCACTGTCAGGGGTAGGAGGTGCCATTATGATAATGAAAGAGGAATAGAGAACCAAACTACTATTAAATGCACGTAGGAAAACCTGGTAATGATAAAGCAGATAATGTAGCTAAAGCCAAAGATGCAAGTAATTAGCTGTTGAGACCGAACAAAACAACAACAATATAGGTAATTATTAAATAAAAATTGCAAGGTTTTATAAAATATTACCTTAGAATAAGTAAAATTTCAATAAGAAATAAATAATAGGTAAGTACACACAAAAATAGAATTTTTGAAAGAGATCAACAAGTAGGTAATGTGCAGTTTGCACGAAAAAAAGGTGTAAAATGCGAGAAATTTACAAGTAAATATCCCAAAGTGAAGTTTTGAAGTAGAAAATTGTCTTCTCAATTTCACAAAATGCAATTTATAGGTCACTGGTTCAAATATTAGGCTCGAAGACGACCAGAAATTATGGATTGAATTGGGGTGGCACTATGTGCTTACCTATTACTCCAATCCAATTAGTAAAGTAGGTAATAGTTATATAAGTTGAGAAGTAGTTGTGGAAAACGAAGTATAGGGCCAAATTGGCGGCATGCAATGCGCTAACCAAGTTTGATAGGTACCTACACCTAGAGTCCCAAGTATGCAAAGTAGATTTCTCGAAGGACCACAGCCATAAAGGGCTGAAAGAAGGTTGAAGAGTGTAAATGAGTTGAATAGCAGAATGCTGAATTAAAGGAGAGTGAAAAGAGAAGACAGAGAGTTGATTGCAATTGTGAAGCAATATAATGAAGATGTAAAACATGCGCTCTATGCCCCTACCTACCTAACTCTATGGCCATAGGTTGATGAATGCTTAAATATTGACAATACCAGTTTTAAGATGTTGTAGAATTCTGATGAGGACTTCCTGGGATGAAGTAGGCCCAATCCTGAAGCAGAAATGCCTGGTATGCCACGAGGAACAGGCAGGAGGGGGGTGGTGGAGCTGTCCAACTTCTCACCTTGAGGAAAACTACGCCAGGTTGTGGAAATTCAGTGCACAGCTCAATCCTTGGCGTAGAATGAGCCAGAAAGCAGTTGATTGACGAGTTATAGGTTGGTTTTGAGGTAGAAAACCAAGCACAAAACCCAGGTACCATGAGACACAGGCGGGAGGGGGGGTGACCGTTTGGAGTGGAACCCAATCCGAAGAGAAAATACTCAAAATCTCCGTAAATCTCACCCTCAGACGTAGAAAAGTTTTCTCTGAAGAAGGTCAGCGAAGAAAAGACACCGGCGGTCACTTGCTTCCTCGAAATTTCAAAAGTTAAGGTTTTAGAGGGAAAGAGGCGTTACTACTTCACTTGCTAGAATAGGAATATGGCCGCTTCCATCGTTCAGCCCCTCCACATGGAGTCTGCAGTAGAAAAGTTGGTAAGCTGCAGAATTACGGTAGATGTTGGCAAAAGTTCCATGTAGGCTAATTGGGAGGAGGTGAGCTCCAGTGCGTCAACCATGGAAGTGATGGAAGTTAGGCGTGATGTCATCAAGGAAGAATGCACCGAGTGACATGTAGAATGCAGATTTTGAGCCATCCAAGAGTGAGTGTGAATATCCGATCGTGCCATGATACACAGAGAATTTCCCTACAATATGCGGCATGTTCATTGAAGGAAACTAGAAACTAATATTTAAACATTGCGTGCTAAATTTGGGAAACCTGTTGCTAAATTTGAAGTGAACAGCTGATTGCCACGTGAATCACCAGTTAACCTACGTGCATTTTTTACGTTAATTGGCGACACTGTCATGACGTGATAACGGGACTGGAAGCCGGCTCGGAATGATAACAGGGAAGAAATAATAATGTGTTGCGGCTCGGGGTTTCAAGCCAGTATTTCGGGAACGAAATGTTTTTACTGCGAGGAACATGCATATATGAAGTGTGAGTGCAAATGATGAACGAGTGATAGATATTATTGCATGCGAAGTAAGAATTGGAGTCGGAAATCATGACAGGTAAGCTCGTTTCATTTCAGTGAGGAATGTTATAGTATATTATTCTATAGCAATAATAAAACCCTTTCGGGCGAAGAGGGAATAAATATTACTCTCTAATGGTAAATATAATTGAATTAGGTACCAGCTGGTTTCGACCTCCAACGGTGTTTAATGCCGAACTAAACGTATCTCTTATTACAGCCATCGATAGGTGAAATAATCGGTTGTATTGGAATCGAAAGATGTCACATGCGATGAGGAACTCGTTCGTGAATCGGCGGAATCGAATTATGAAGCAAGAGGGGAAAATTGACAACCGGAAAACGAAAGTTTTTGGAAATTTCGAGTAACCGTTTGATAGAAAATAGCAAACCCTGGCGGACAACCCTCGAAGCAACGACGTAGCTACAGTTGCGGCGTTATCATCTGTTATCTCGCGAATTATCAGCCGTCGCCCCACTCAGAAGACATTCCTCTATTCTCGAGTGAGGAGGAAGTGCTCTTCCCACGGCCGAGGGCTCGTCCGCGGCTACTGGGCACGTTGACCCTTCCTTGCTGCGAGTTTACGCTTTCAATTCGGTACGACTATGTGCCCAGTGGTTGTGGCACATAGCTTCCTCGAATCCATAATGCGATTGAAAGATGATGTGACATTGATTAGTAGATAATGAACACTTCAAACTCCTAATACCTACCACCGCCCTCCAAATTTGATGATGATAATTATTATGCCAATGAAATTTTTCACGAAGTCCAACGATACCGAATTGTTCAGGGAGATGATGTGAAATTCAAGCAGATATTTTCATTTTGTAGGTCTTTTTTGCCCTTGAAAAGTGAAAACAAAGTTTCCGAGTCTATAAAAATAACGGAAACAATCAAAATCCATAATCAAAATGTCTGGCTGCAGTTCACGTTTTAGAACTTCCTGAACAATTATGGTTTACATGGAAATCAACGACAAAAAATGACAACGACAGCACATCATATTACATCAAAATGTAAATAAGAACGAAATAATAATTATATTATTAGCCTTTAGGTTGACATGGGCTAGACCCCAACTTTACTATGGAAAATTGTAGGCCGAAAGTGGTCATTTAACATATTTTGGTAAACACCCACAAAAATCTTGTCTTTGGCATTTGAGGAGGTTGGTAACTATTAAGCAGCTAGGTATTACTTTTGCTCATGTCGGAAATGCTATAAGGAGCTAGATGGAGAAAAAGCAAAAATATGACAGAGAGGTTTCCGACAGGCGATATCTGGGCGCGCAGTACAACTGAAGTGTGGCGTGACGTGGGAGTACTCCGTGGCGTCACCACCCGCGTCTTGCTCGCCACTTACTTTAATTGTTGACCTTTCCAACTAGGCCTTTCCTTATGTCCTAGCCTCTAACTCCATCACCTGAGGTCATCCTCCACACTAATCACCTACTGTTTGAATTTATTTATTTTTTTTTGCGTGTCACAATATGTAATGGAGCAGATATGTTTAAAAATCATTATGAACTCCATCGGTTACAAACAGGAACAGTGACAATGGAAGATAGAAAAAGAATTTTCCTAAAAATGTTTTCTAGAAAGTTTTTTGAAAAACAAAAATCTTGTACTATAGTTGTGGTATATTCAAAATCAACTACAAATTAACCCTGGATCACTCATATTGGTGCTATTGTGCGTCGTGACTCGAAATGTTTTCAAACGTCAATAATTCAACAACTACCCCGTTTACGCACAGGCCTTTCCTGGTACATACAGACGTCCAACAGGATTTGCTTATGTTAGAAATATCATACTTTACGTACATAGTTTGTATTGATAGACTCGTGAGTTTTTCATTTTATCTAATCAAAAATCCATAAAGAAGTCAGACTCATGTACTCACATATTTATATTGATCTCGGCTGGGGTGACTTTTTGCATTTATGTTATGTTTCAAAAGTAAACATATTCATGAAAATTTAGCAAAATCACACGGATTTTGGCAGCAGCAACTCTAGACATCTAGACAAGTTTACTATCCTCTTTGTTTCTATTTTCCGTGCTATTTTTCTTTGTTCCGTTTGTATCGGAAAGGATATCCGTGCCATCCATCTCAATCTACCTGCGAAACACCTCCTTCTGAGTCCGAATCGTCTAACGACCTCAAGTTTTGCGTACGATTGGTAGACAGGTAACCTCAGATGTACCTAATTGTACTAAGAGGAAGTTTTGCCAATTACTTGTGACAGATGAGCAACTACTGCTGATCCTAACCTACAATTATTTGCTTCGAATTTCCTGCTTAGTTAGTGTTTGTTTCCTAGTTTTATTTTCTCACTTTAATCTATTCAATTGCGGAGTAAATTTTGTCTAGATAGATCATGATAACTTGAAACAGTGAAAAGCTTTGTATTCAACCAATTCAAGAAAAATTTGGGGCTGAAAAATATTTTGGTCACTTACATTTTGCGTTCGGGAGGTTTCTGAAAAATATCGATTCCATATATGTGACCGTCCATGGGAAAAGGGACCTTAAGTTAGATTGTGTGAAAATGGAGTTATTGGTATTTTCGAATAGTAGAAGAGTAGCTGAACACGATGGTGTTTTCAAAAATTTTCTACGATTTTTTTTCAAAAAGTTATGAGTTTTTGAAGTTTGAGTTTCGAAAAACACAGTTTTGAGAAAACAAGCCTCAAAGTTTACCAACATTTTTCAAGTGTTCAAATGTGAATATTCGCCGTTCTAACAGGAATTTTGAGTCAATTTTTTTTTTCATCCATTAGGTATTTATTCAGAACCAATATCTGAACATTTTCTACGATTTTTTTTTTCAAAAAGTTATGAGTTTTCGAAGTTTGAGTTTCGAAAAACACAGTTTTGAGAAAACAAGCCTCAAAGTTTACCAACATTTTTCAAGTGTTCAAATGTGAATATTCGCCGTTCTAACAGGAATTTTGAGCCAATTTTTTTTTTCGTCCATTAGGTACTCATTCACAACCAATATCTGAACATTTTTGGGCCATTAGTCTTGCGACTGGTTGGCAGTGACGCAGGTTCATCCCCACTTACTTACCTCTTCCTAGCAGAAATTTCGTACCTATCAGTTTATTTCTCTCAAGTTCTAAATTAAACAAGCAAAAATCGTTATCTGGCCAAATCATAGAAAAACAAGAGATAATATCTCTTGGAAACTGTTGGAAACACTGCTTTGGGAAAAGGGACCTTAAGTTATCCCCTCCTCCGCTCCATATGAATAAAAATCGATTTTTTTGGCATTTTTTCTTAAAACTGCTCTCCTGAACATTCTGCCATTTTAACTTAAGGTCCCTTTTCCCATGGACGGTCACATATATTCTATGAATCGAGCAGAATTGCCGTCGCAAAATAGAACTAGTTACAATAACGTGAAGGATATTTGTCACTAATGAAGTAGAACCATGAATAAGAAATACAATAATTACCAGGTTGGCGTCCTAAATCAACGATACACCACTTTCATTTCCTTACTGCATGTCCCCCTCTTTTACAGAATTTATACACATTTCATGCTCTTCTTTCTATTTATATTTTAAACACAAATATGAGCAACACAGAAAAAGATTTTGCATTTTTATTGCAGTTGAACAGGAGGAAAATTGACAAAGCTGAAGCATGCTCTACTCATCAAGTAGGTATAGAAGGAGAAGTTAATGACCACTGTGAAGGAATGTGGACATCGACAACCGTAATCAACCGTTATCACATTCCCTTACAGTTTATGTCTACACGATGTTGTTGAATGTACGCTTGAAAAGTTAACTGAACCATTGTGAAGTAGGTAATGTTCCCATCAACAACTGCCTTCTCAATATTTATGATTCTTTCAAACTAAAAATGCGTCCACGATGCTATTAAATTGAAGTTTAATTGAAGTTAAACATAACGACGTTTTGATGCCTCGTTAGGATAGTTTGGTAATACTGCTCCTAAACAGAAGATATCAACGATCGGCTGATTGGACTCCTGAATTAATAACTGAAAACTTCGCTAATATGAGGTAGGTATAGATTATCGAACTATTATCAAGTAGGTATAGATGATAAAGCTACGATCAACAGTGAAGGAAAGTGCACATTGACAACCGTAATCAATCGTGATGATTTTTCCATACAGTCTGCACGATGATGTTGAATCTACGTTTGATGAGGTAAATCAACATATTAAGACCCTGAAAAGCCAAGTGGCATAAGTCAAATTTCGGATGAAAGGAGATAAGTGCGGAAACGTACTTAATATGAACATTCAGCTTCGTTTATTGGCCTAGTTGCATAAGTCTAGCGCTTCGAGAATAGCCCAAGAGAAGGCATCACAAGTTCAATGGGCAACATAAATTTGGGAGTTTTTCAGTAAGCTGGACGCAACAAATGCTTTATCTCAAAAACAGATTTCCATGACTTATGCCACTTGGCTTTTCAGGGGCTCATATTAGGACCCTAGCTCTCATTAAAGACTGATTCATTCTGAACTAATGTTCCCGTCAACAAGTGCATTATCAATCTTCACGATTCTGTTAAATTGACATTTAATCGAAACACCGTCTTGATAGCTCGTTAAAATAGTTTTTCCCTAAAAAAATATATCAACGATCGGCTGATTGAAGTCCTGAATCAACGACTGAGTCACATATTATGAGGTAGATACTCCTATCAGGTAGGCTTGAAGGCAAAATGATTAACAGTTGTGAGCACATCAACAACTGATCCTTATACGAGGTGTGTAAATAAAGTAATGAGACTGATCTTTTTTCAATTTTTTATTCAAAGAATATTATAATGCAATACTGTCTCCTTCAAAATAGTTCCCTTGGGAAGCCACACAGCGCTGGAGACGGTTCTTCCAATCATCAGAGCATTGCTGGAACTCCGATACTGGAATAGCCTTCAGCTGGTCGGTTACAGCTTTTTGAATGTTCGCAAGTGTCCCAAAATGAGTTCCCTTGAGGTGATTTTTCAATCTCGGGAAGATTGGAAATGATCCCCATTTTTTGGAACGTGTCAATACTGGTGACGAGTCTTGGGTGTGTAAGATGTTTGACGATTACTATTTAAATATTAAAGGTAGGGCAATGAAATTAGTCGCACAATTAGAAACATTAGGAAGATGGCGGTCTGCCTTTAATCAGGTTATTCAACTTTACATATTAAAAAGAACATAATGTATTAGGTTGGTACTTCCATACACGATGAACTAATGAATCAACTTATAGCGATCCTATCGGAGACATCTCAACTATACATTATGTTACATCTTTTTCCTTCCATGAAAAGCCTTATCGTTTCGGCGAAACGACAATTACAAACCTGTTGCCCCTGAGATAACAGTTTCAGGGATTAGCAGTAAACAAAATAAAAGATAGACCTCTCAAGTTCAACTAAGTGACCCGTCGGGATTGTGATAACAGTGTGGTTTTTAGTTGCGCAATTTAAATTTTTATAACATAATCAAATCTACTTTTTGTTTGTAAAATTAACTTGTACAATAATGTATGTTCTCCTTCTGTTGATAATAAACAATGATAATATAATATTTAATTTAGTCCATATCTGTCGGGTTGCCTTAGGTTTTGCCGGTTCCTTAAATCATATTGGTGCGGAATCGATTGGTTTTGATTCATGGTTGGCAAGGTCCCTGAATTTGGTTCTCGAATTGATGATTCACGTTTAGTTGGTATGATACTTTGGCGGTTTCTACGTAAAGTGTAACCATCTTCATCGACAATCCACCAAGACCTTGGGGTGTTGGCAGTGTCAAGAATTTTTCCGTAATGCCAAGAATTGCGATGACGGTACATGATATTATCGTGTTTTGACAGTTCAGGTTGGTTTTTTGTTCCCTTATCGTAGTACTTTTTTTGACGCACTTGAGACTCAATCAATTTTTTTCTTATCAATTTTTGGTCTATTGGCATTGATATCAGATCGCTTTCACGAAAAGTGAGCTTGTCTTTCAAGCTCCGACCTAGCAAAATCTGACTAGGGGAATGACCTAGACTGGGAATTTCTGAATTTCTATAGTGCAATAATAGGGCATAAGGACACCCCACACCTGACACCATGTAAGATGTTTGACGATTACTATTTAAATATTAAAGGTAGGGCAATGAAATTAGTCGCACAATTAGAAACATTAGGAAGATGGCGGTCTGCCTTTAATCAGGTTATTCAACTTTACATATTAAAAAGAACATAATGTATTAGGTTGGTACTTCCATACACGATGAACTAATGAATCAACTTATAGCGATCCTATCGGAGACATCTCAACTATACATTATGTTACAGGGTGTTTGAGTACGACCCAGAAACCAAACGCCAAAGCATAGAGTGGCACACTGCATCCTCTCCAAGACCCAAAAAAGCACGAATGAGCAAGTCAAAAATCAAATGCATGCTGATTTGTTTTTTTGATAGCCACGGAATCGTCCACAGAGAGTTTGTGCCTCAAGGCCAAACGGTTAATCAACACTTTTACCGAGAGGTCCTTGAAAGACTTCGAAAAAGAGTCTTTCAAGTGCGACCAAACATCATAATGAACTGGGTGTTGCATCACGACAATGCACCATGTCACACTGCAATCTCAATAATGAAGTTTTTAGCCAGTAAAAACATTCCTGTAGCTCCTCAGCCTCCTTATTCGCCAGATTTGAGTCCCTGTGACTTTTTTCTCTTCCCGAGATTGAAAAATCACCTCAAGGGAACTCATTTTGGGACACTTGCGAAAATTCAAAAAGCTGTAACCGACCTGCTGAGGGCTATTCCAGTATCGGAGTTCCAGCAATGCTCTGATGATTGGAAGAACCGTCTCCTGCGCTGTGTGGCTTCCCAAGGGAACTATTTTGAAGGAGACAGTATTGCATTATAATATTCTTTGAATAAAAATTGAAAAAAGATCAGTCTCATTACTTTATTTACACACCTCGTACACCTACGTTTAAAAAGTCAAATCAACGAAACGATGTTTGTGTCACATGAGTTGATTGCAAAATCCTATAAACGACTCGATTTACAATTCGGTATATCAATATACAGCCATTAATGCATTTTTGCATCGCCATAATAATGATTTTTAAAATATTGAAAAAGTGGAAAATCTTTGTAGAAGAATTGTTTCTCGTTCATGCTGTTCCTAAACTTTTCAAAGAAAAATGTCTTTGACATTCGGGAGCTCAATGCGATTTGGGACATTTTTTTTTTTGGAAAGGAGGCCTCTTGGCCGAAAGCGTGATTATGGTGGCTCAAATTTGGTCCTGGGAGAGTGAGCGTTCTGGGCCATGAGTCGAAACAGATTCCGGTTCATAAAATAGATTTTTAGATTTTATATAGATTTTTTTTTGATTTTGACAATGAAATGGATAAATCATATCTATTTGGAAAACTGAGACCTCTGAAATCATATTAAAATGTAAAATTCATGAAATTTGGAGCATTTTTGCTCTCGATTGGTGAGCAAATAATTATATCTTATTTCGGCCGGCATTCTGTAAAATAGTTCATCCTCCTCCCCCCATTACTCTGTTATTTCTACCCTCGGCCTGAAATGGGTTAAATTAAAAAAAAAATTAGGAAAACATTTAATACATTTTCAATAAATTATTAAGAAAAATCATAGTTGAGATGGTAATCTGATCAATCCGTTTAGTTTTGCACCAAAATACTCTTCATAATGCTAAACTTACGAAGTATAATATACTTAAGATAATATTATTATCTTTTCCACGTCATTCTGATGATAAATTGAATAATCATAATAATTTAATAACAGTTAGTTTTCGGAGATTATTTTCATTTTTTCCTATTGAAAATCATTTTGTAAAAATGTCTATATTTTTATGACGTGCACTCGTACAAAGCAATATCATTTCAAAATTTCAGAAAATGTTGAGATGCAAATTCAGAAAAACCAAGACAACCCGCTCTTTCCTCGTACTCTTCGCATCGGAATGCCGCACCTCCGTCCATTGGTAAGATATTTATTACATCCTGAAAGAAACCATTGAGCGCTGTAATTGAGGACCACACATCCGGAAGCTAAGAAAACAACGATAAATAAGAAAGACTCTTCAACCACCACGATCAAGAACAATATCCCAGAATTTCTACCTACACCCGTGGACTCTATTTCTCAAAAATAACAAAAGAACTCAAAAAAAAAAAAAAAAATAGGCGAGATTTTTTTCTCAAAATTATTAATATTTTTCAGCTTCTTTCTTCTTACGGTTTTTGGATCAAGCTCTTCCTGCTAGAGAGCGTTAAAATCTATCTATTTGTATGAATACGGGTAACTATTGAGCTGAATAGTTTTTTATATCCCCCATTTTATATCCCCTTCACACCAACCAACTACCTAATAAATAATCCGATCCATAGAGCCCAAAGAGCAATAAATTCAGTAAGTAAAGACAATAATTATGATCCTTTTTTCCATAACATATCCAGTCTAAAATCACTCTTTTTACGCAGGGAGAAATAATAGTAGGTGTATGTTAACTCGTTGATTTCAGTATTTGTTATTTATATGAGAGTTTGTTAATACCATAGATGTTGAATTATTAGTTATTGTTTATTTTTTATATTATGAGTTAAACTGTTTGGGAATTTATACTAACTCTTATACTGGGCATGAATATGCCCGTGTATTATACAAATTAAAAAAAATAGTTATCTAGGTATTTTATTACAGGTATAATATCGCTCACTAACAACTGTAGATTGGGAAATTTTGTATTCGAGCCACAGGCCGTTTAAAATTTGGGTCCCCCAAGATTTCTACTCTCCTTTAACGTCTCAGAACTTTCTGAATAATTTTGGTTTCTTGTAAATCTGTGATCTTGTGTTTGATATTGATGATATTTGCCCCTATAAATTTCTTCATAACTCTTTCTGTCGTTGACTTATGAAGAATAGAAGGGGTCAGATTCTTGACAGTTAATTTTTAAGTCAATCAAAAACTGGGTTACAGAGAGTTAGTACCTACATTACATAGGTACCAGTAGAAGCCCAAAAGATGAACATTCTCTAAGATTAAAAACATAATTATGTGATTTGGGACTGATCATCACGACCTTAGCCTTTGCACCGGCTGAGTACATTTAAATCTCTCCTTTATGGTTCGTGAAAATATTTGAACAAATCTGTTGACAAATGAAAGCCACACTATATAAAGAATAGACGCAAATCGTTCTGCATTGTTGACGACATGTGACAACAATGAAAGTCGCTTTGAGTTTACTTTCGGCTTTCGCTGTCGCCAGTTTTGCTAGTGAGTACGATTTGAAAAATTGAGTTAAAGATAGTTGGATTCATGTGGAGCATGAAATCCTACATTGACAGTGTTCTGTAGTGCCAAGTACTGAAGAGATGATTTTGAATTGCAAAAAAATGTCACAAGTGTAGTTTTCCTCCGATTTTTGATTCATTTTGGTGCCTAAAGTAAACATTGAAATTGATTCCTCTTGTTTTGCATTATCGTTGTCAAAAAATTATTGCTAATTAATGAATTAAAAAGAAATTGAAAACTCTTGTTGGCTTATGGTCATTATGAAATTATGGTTTATGGTCATTATGGTATTGCTGAATTATGGCCATTATGAACTTGTTGAATGAATCAACTCCAGTGGTCTTGGTCTATTGCAGCAAAGCAAGTTGCAGAAACTGTAGATGAAAATGGCGAAACTTTCCAAGAATTTGAGGGAATTATATTTGGTTGTCGAGTCGATTTGGTACATTGCAGAACAAGGATGATGTACATAATTAATGGTAGGAGTAATGGAGTTAGTTGAACTATTCTTCATCGATTCTGATTTTGATATTGATGTTGAAAGGTGTCGTATCTTCTGAGGATGGAACGGCTGATCGTAGGTTCGGTTGGTGGAGGCCTTACGGTTATGGATGGCGCCCTTACTACAAGCCTTCGTGGTGTCACGATCAGGGAGCGCCACAAGTGGAAGAAACCGTCGACGAAGGACCAGAACCTCCTCCACCTCAGGCAACAGCGCCAGTAGGTGAACATAAACTTCCTCCAGTGAAAGAAAACACGGTATCAACGGTTCATGGTGAGCAAAGCCCGTCACAGCAGCTGCCAGCTGGTTTACAAGATCCCTCCAAAGAGCGGCCACAACAAAGTCATCAGCAAACTCCAGCAACCCAGCAAAATCCAACGGTGCAACTGAATTCTGCAGAGGATCAACAGGTTGACCCAATTCCATCTCCTCAGCAGTCTGAAAGCCAGGATACACCTGAAATACCAAATGGGTCTTCCTCGGCAGAAAGTGAGTCTGAATCTGACGTTGAAACTATCGAACTTGCCTTTCGCCAGGACAGCCGCGAAAAACTTCATCAGCCTCACTCTGGTGAATATGAGTACGGATCTGATGAATCCGTTGAACTTGCTTTGCGTACTCGAGTCTAAAAACTTTCAATCAAAAATAGTAACTGTCATTCAACTTCTACGGGTTTTGATCCATTTGTTACTTCATTTCAACTCCTTTTCACAAAAATAGGCGAGTCTTGCCTTGTAAGTTCTTTGCAACAGTTGAAGATTAGGTGATAGCGTAAGATAATGCAGTCATCAGGATTGATGAAATGATGAATAATTTGTTCAATAAATTAGGTAGGTACACCAAAAATATCAAATAGAATATAGTTATGTTAGTGATATATTTTTCCCTAGGCTTTTCAAACTATGAAATACGACTTTTATTCATTTCGATGCCACTTGTTCTCATTAATATTGCCTACAATAGACATGGATAGTAGAATGTTCATGAATGGTAAAATAATCCTTAGTCAAATATTCATTTTATCAAGCTGGAATAATTATAAATCTGTATGAATTGAGCAGGCAGCAGATTCATGTTGAAAAAATATCAGACCGAGAAGCTTTTTGATTGATAGCCTTTTGATTTGACGGTTAGTTCGACTAAGGACTGAAATTTGAGCTCGAGTGCTTGGAAACACATTATACTTGAATATAGGTTGTCAAAGCTCTATAATAACAAAATTTAGCCTTTGATATCTCCCTCTAAATGCGTGGACCTCGAAAGCATATTGATTGGTTTTCTGGCAAAGTTGAGCCAGCCGGCCAAAAATAGGTTTACAGAGGCAGTTATATTGCCAATTAGCACTTCAAAAAGATTGAAATAGTTAATTTGTAATGTCAATGAAGTTGTTAGTGGGATCAAAACTCTATGAAATCTCGAAGTGGATTGCTGCACCGATGAGAGTGATTTCAACAAAACTCAGCCCTAATAATACCTACCTCTAATCACTTTGTCTAGTGTTTAGGATTCGAGTGGGGAAACAGGTTCAAATGTTGCTATTATGATGGCACTTGAGAGGGTTTTGACGTTAGTACCTAATTGGGAACGAAATCAATTATTAACGAGTGATCAACGTAAGTACCTATTTCCACAGTCCTTACCTTCCGAAGTCAATTTATAATGTTATTTTACGCATTTCATAGTTTGAAAATATCAAACTGTCGCTAATCTTGACAGTATGGACAAATAAAATAGCTCCTCCAAGAAATTAGCAAAAACATACGTACACAAAGAACACCTTATTTGAACACAAAGAATCCTCTGAATCAGTAATGTTAAAATATGTTCACATTTCAAAAAATCCTGATAATTAAAAACAAAAACATCTTGGAAAATACTCAACAATAATTGATATTTGATATTTGATGTTTCAAACAAATTAAAAATGAACGTATGTTAAGCACCTGTTATACCTTTATATTTTGAAACTCTACCTCCTGAAAAAAGGCTGAAAATATGGACACTTGAGACACCTCACATTCGTGGATTTTATCATAAAATGATATTTTTTTGCCGATGTAGTTCATAATTAGATCAATCAGTCCAATCTCTGCTCCAAAACGCACGTAGGTTACTTTCTGATGAAGAATGTAACAATTTGAAAGGTTGATGGTGTTGTTTTAGTAAAAAAAAACCTTTTAAACAAAAAAACGGATGGTTGGTGAAAAGACCCATTTGGATGAAATTTGGAATATGGGCTCCATTTGGGGTCTAGTTGTGCCCCGAAGCTTTTGGTTAATGCCAGTCACTTCTAAGGAGTGAAAATTAAGGGTTGAAAATTTCATGTCTGCCCTAACTAGAAAACTCTTGAAATAAAGGTATAATATTTTCACCAATTTTAAATGGTATTGCATTTTTAGATTTGAATGAGAACACCTAGAGCTCTGTAGGACCGACCGTTCGCTCCCCATCATAAATTAAGGGTTGGACTTTTGATAAATCAGAAACACGAGTGTGAATCGCAAAAGAGGCCTAATCTCCGTTCAAATTAAAGCTGACCGAAATGCGATCGTTGTTCGTTTCCTGGATTTGTACTCAGTTTTGCGTTCTTATCAACCATTTATTTACTTAGGAACTAGTAATCAAATTTCTAAATGGAGGAATTCTTTATTTCTTCGAATGGAGCGTGAAGCTATTATTTCCTCAAAATAAACTCGATTATGAAGCGAAAACTTAGTTGGTAGGCAGTGACAACGGCATAGCTGTGATCTTTGCAGGCGAGTGATCTGTACAGACGATAATAAACCTTTGTGTAATAATTTACAGCGTTTTAAAAAAATCTTATTGCTTCCAAGTCTACCAAGGTAGCGGAAGCTTTGTTTTCACTTTTCAAGGACGAAAAAAAAGTTCTCCAAAATCAAAATTTTCACTCGCGTTTTGCGTTTTAGACCTTTCTGAACAATTTTGGTTCCGTGTCTGTCTGTCTGTGTGTCTGTCATGAATTCCTTGTAACGCGCATAACTATACGAAATTATTGTCCGATTTCTATAAAATTTTCAGGGATTGTGCGGGTTGGCGTGTAGACGCTATGAAAATCATCATCCTCGGACTGATAGAAGCGACTGCGCATGCGCAAACATGAATTCATAGTAACGGCCATACTTTCTACATTTTCCATCCGATTTCAATGAATTTTTCAGGGATGTTACAGATTAGTATTTAGATGGTCCCCTATGAAAATCACCACCTTCGGACCAAGGGATATACGGATCGGGCGTGGGGTACGCCAGGGGGATCCCCTATCGCCACTCCTC
This sequence comes from Apolygus lucorum, assembly GCA_009739505.2. NCBI lineage: Eukaryota > Metazoa > Arthropoda > Insecta > Hemiptera > Miridae > Apolygus > Apolygus lucorum. The sequence goes on from CM019171.2 coordinate 7,569,154, forward strand.
TTCAACCTGGTCGTGGATACGGCCTTGGGTAAGCTGCCCACTGAAGTAGGGTTTGATCTCGCCCCTGGGGTACGAGTGGGAGCATTGGCTTTTGCCGATGATGTTATCCTACTCGCAGAAACCCGTGAGGGCTTGCAGATCGCCCTCAATGCATTTGCTAAGCAGCTAGCCAGGTGTGGACTTGTGGTTAACCCCGATAAGTGTGGGTCGGTCTCCTTGGTCCTGTCGGGTTGCCAACATAAGGTGAAAGTTGTGGATGGGGGTTTTGTGATAGGACAATCCCCCATCCCATCTCGATCCGTGTTGGAGGTTTGGCGGTACCTTGGAGTTGACTTCATGGGGGTGGCCACCATTACTACTAGCCGTGTGGACCTTGGTAGAGCGCTAGCTCGCGTTACCAAGGCTCCATTGAAGCCACAGCAGAAGCTGCGCCTCCTCCACACGTACTTACTGCCAAAGCTGACCTATGGGTTAGTCTTTGGCAGGCTTAGGGTGGGGAGGCTGCAAGAATTAGATCGAGAAATCCGCTCTGCTGTGCGCTCTTGGCTGAGGTTCCCACCTGGTGTCCCAAGTGCCTATTTTCACGCACCGGTCAAATCCGGTGGGCTTGGCATTGTGTCTCTCTCGGCATGTATCCCTTCCCTGCGCCGCCAGTGCCTGCTAGCCCTTCGAGGGTCGAGCTGGGAGGTCGCCCGTGCGGCTGCTGATCTTGATTTTGTCAGGCAGCAGTTAGCATGGTGTGACCGAGCAACACCATCTGCTCCAAAACCCAGTTCGTCTGCTGAGTTTGCTGCTGCCCTGCATGAGTCAGTAGATGGTAAAGAACTCCGACAGTGCTCCGAAAGATTTGTCTCATCCCAATGGGTAGATTGGGCTTCGGAGAGCATTGGGGCCCGTGACTACCGACACTATCACGCCGTCCGCATGGCAACTCTGCCAACTGCGGTACGGTGTTCGAGAGGTAGTCGCGGGACAACCCTACCCCTTTGCCGTGCCTGTCGGAGTGGAAATGAGCATCTTTATCATGTAGTGCAGCAGTGTCCTCGGACTCATGGGGGCCGCATTCTACGTCATGATGCGGTCGCCAAGCAGATAGCAGGTGCTTTGTCATCTAGCGGCTGGGATGTTGAGAGAGAGAGATTGTATCACATGCCAAGTGACCAGGGTAAGAAGCCTGACATCGTTGCCGTCAAGCCCGACCAGTCTTGCATTATCCTGGATGTCCAAGTTGTCAATGGCAGCTTGGACATGGAGCAGACTTGGCGGGCTAAGATAAGAAAGTATGACAGAGATGATTTACGGCAAGCGGTGTCGGAGCTAAAAGGAGTGGCACCCAACAACATCAGGGTGATGGCTGCAACCTTGTCATGGCGCGGGGTGTGGTGCGGGAAAAGTGCCACGGAGTTGCGCGAGTTGGGCATCTCAGTAGGCGTACTCCGTGGTATCACCACCCGTGTCCTGCTCGGCTCGTATTTGAACTGGTGGTCGTTTTACAGAGGCACTTCCCTTCATCCATCTCTCCCACCCCCACCTTCCTCATCTTCCCTCATCCCTAGGGCCGGCGTCGGGTGAGTCCTGGGCGTCCTCCCCATTAAATTTGATTTATTTATTTATTTTTCATTTATGGCGTGCCCCCTCCGTCAAAATAGACATTTTGTCTTTGAGGGGAGTTTATAAAAAAAAAAAAAAATAAAAAAATAACGGCCATAACCTCCACCTTACGAAGTTATTGTCCGATTTCTATGAAATTTTCAGGGATTGTGCGGGTAGGTGTGTAGACGGTCCCCTATGAAAACCATCATCCCCGGATTGATAGTAGCCACTGCGCATGCGCAAACGTGAATTCCTTGTAACGGCCATAACCTCCACCTTTTCCACCCGATTTCGATGGAATTTTCAGGGATTATGCGGATTAGGTTGCAGATGGTCTCCAATGAAGATCATCAACCTCGGACTGATAGTAGCTGCTGCGCATGCATTTTTTGATCCAATCACATACATCAACTCACTTACATCAAATGTAAGTGAAAAATTTTTTCATCCGAATTTGATGAAATTTTCTAGGATTGTCCAGATTAGCGTGTAGATGGTCCCCTATGAGGGTAGTGGAAGGTACTTGGAGATTGATGTTTTGAGATTAACTACTATGCATCGGATCATCTATAAAATCGGGTTATGGATACGAGGAAGCTATGTGCCACACCCACTTGGCAAACGTTTTTATTATTTATTTGCTTCCGAGGCTACCAAGTATTGTTTTCACTTTTCAAGGTTAAATAAAAAGTTCTCCAAAATCAAAATTTTTACTCGCGTTTTTACGATTTTAGCCTTCCTGAACAATTTTGGTTCCGCGTCTGTCAGTGAGTGTGTCTGTCATGAAATCATTGTAATGGGCAAAACTATACAAAGTTATTGTCCGATGTTGATGAAATTTTCAGGGATTGTACCGATTGAAGTGTAAGTGGTCCCCTATAAAAATCATCGCCCCCGGACTGATCTAACTTCAACGATCTAAGCCCTTAGGTTTGTTGTAATCGTTGCCTGTATGGAAATACAACGGGAAGTAAGATCGAGGGGTGACTGCGGGGGCGGAGCGGACGAGATGCGGCGATAAGACGCGGGACCCCCGTGCGCGGCGGTAGCCATTGACGCCGCCTCGACCCGGCGTGGTGGGGTCAGCTCCGCGGCCATCAATCCATCACATCAGCCCACTCGCTGCTCGTCCTCTCCAACCTCCCATAACGCGTTGAATAGTCATAACCTCGCTTGGGACGACGTATGTTGTGATATCTAGAATACACCTACTTTATGATAGAGACTTTATAATCGAGTAATGAATGAACGATATTGTTAGGGATTGAGATACATCCAAATGAAGGGTCACGGGGAAAAAGGATCAGACTCCTCTTTTCCTAATTCCGAGAAAATCGAAAAACAAAGTTTAAAGTCGTCCCACACAGACTCTATGCATAAAAAAATGAACTGTTTGGGCCACCTGACCAGGAATTTAATTATGTTCAAGTGACAAGAAAGAAAATCAAGTAGGTCGAAGATGATTTCCAGAAATAATTAGAAATTTCAAACAAGGTAAGGACTTTGATCTTTTTTCCTCACAAATATCCGCGTTTCGGTCACCATAATACCTAAAATTATATCACCATGTTACCTATTGTTTATTCAAATCTCGTAATTCACTTCAGTTAGTTTACTAGGGTTTGTAGGTACCTTACTGTCACCTCCAGATTAGATTAGATAATTTTCCAAATTAGGTTTTGTACCAAATTAGTTTTGTACAAAACATTAATTGCAAAAATGCAAACAAATCAATAAATAAATCATTCATCTAAAGGATCGTCGCAATATGAAATGGCGTCATCATCTCCTACATTCCCCAACCTGTTGGACAGTGACTCAGAAAATGTTAACACCGGGGTTGACGAGAAACTGACACAAGTGTTTTAAATCCTTTGATCTTGCTGGTTTGATGGGCCATTGTGAAGGTTTCCCAATGTTACAGCTACTTTTGGTACTGAAGTCTTCTTCTTCGAGGTAGAAGGGGTTGTGAAAGCTGTCTGGTATCTTCAAAAGTAGGAGCTTTTGTGCTTGATGAATCTTTGGTGTGATGCCGTACAACTCATGCAAAGACGTGGGAAGGGGTTTTTAAATCGGACACTGATCTTTCTTAACTGCGAGCGCTTGGAATCTGATCCTTTTTCCCCGGAACCCCGTATTTGTTTTAGCTTTAAAAAGAATGAATGCGATCTTTCTTCCACAAAGTGAAACAACCCTTCGGTTCTACTCCTCCCAAGCTACACGATGGATTGCCTATCTCAATCCGGCCAAAAAATGGAGTTTGGCCCTTTTCCCCGTGACCCTTCAAATGTTATTGTAATTATGAAGAGATATCCAAGGTGATCTAATATTGTTTAGGATCATCAATTAAAACTTTAGTTCTGTGTTTGACTCCGAATTTCTTGTTCAGTAGAATATTCACATTTTCCTGTATTTTTAACAATATTCATTGCCAAGAAAACAAAATCCATAACAATTCACGTTTTTTTTCATCAAATTCATTTGTTGCACATAATGCAAAAATAATGATATGATAAAATATGAGGGAGGCTTCGTACTGAGGGGCACTATTTACTGCTTCATCGTCCCCTACCCTCTCGGATTATATTTCCGGAACGCTCGATTCGTTGAAAACCCCATTTCCCCCCTCAAATGTAATAGTAAATCTAAAAAAACGGGTTATCGTTGGAAAGCTGATGAAATGAAGAATGATCTAGGTTTTTGAGGGTCTTTGAAGAAAACCCCGTTTTAGCAAGAAGAAATCACCCAAATTTTTGAAAAAAAAGAACAACAGAAATTGAAAAACTTTCCAGTTTGAGGTATAAAGACTATCCCTGTGAACTTTTTTTGGAATGTTCAATAACTCATGATTCGGGAAATTTAATGCTCTTTCCAACGGTGTAATTAGATTTGAATTTGCTTGGAAAATAGGGAAGTTGTGCTAAAAGTGAAACTTTGTTGGTATTATTATAGTTGTAGAATCGATTCCTGAATTACTGTTTATTCAGTTCGAGATACCCTGTATAAGGTTAGCTCAAGGTACCACCAATACCCATTCAAGTCCAATTTACAGACTTAACTGTAATCTTACTTCCATCTACTAAGATAATTTAACGCATTCAGGCCGGATGATACATCCTACCTACAAAACCTACATCTTTTAACGGTTTTGAGCCAGTAAGATTATCTACCTTCAACCTCAAATATACCCTGATGACAGTTACGGGCAGACCGCCACTCTCCTATCAAATTATCTCCTGTTTTCTTTATTCGAATAAATTATATAAACCAATTCAATTTAGTTATAAAATTTCTCAATTTACAAAACTTACTTTTACACGTAGTCAGAAATATCGATCTAGACAGAACCCAGGAAGCTGGATAAGAAGGGGGGAATGCGTTCGTCACATAGCATTTACAAGTCAAATTAATCCTTTTCCAAACTAAATTAAACTTTGTCTAAATCAAATGAATCCTTTTTCACAACAAAACAATATATTCCCGTAAAGTACCTAATCTCACAAAGTAATTATATCGTCAGAACATCATCTTGGAAATTCGATTAAAATTCCAGATTACAGAGAAATGGCTTTAGCCTCATCAGCCTCATCTTTTGGGACCTCCGAAGATATAGGACAGAAGAAACGTAAATTCTTCACATTCTACAGCTAAAAACTTCTCACGTTTTTCCACAACTCCGGCAATTCGAAAAAATTTTGACTGGGCTAATTTTTGCGAAATGATAATTTGATTTGGGAAAAGATTAATTTAGTTTGGAAAAGGATTCATTTGGTTTGAAAAATGACTAATTTGGTTTGGAAAAAGTTAAATTGATTTGGAAAAAGATTCTTTTGGTTTGGAAAAATATTCATTTAGTTTGGAAAAATATTCATTTAGTTTGGAAAAGGATTAATTTGGTTTGGAAAAAGTTTAATTCTATATGGAAAAAGATTCTTTTGGTTTGGAAAAGTATTCTTTTAGTTTGGAAAAATACTAATTTAGTTTGGAAAAGGATTCATTCGGTTTGGAAAATGACATGGAAACGCCAAAATACCTGGAATGCACCACAGATCGGCCCTCATTCGACCAGACTCTGACTCTACTGAAAAGTTGCCCCGTATTTCTAGGGCACAATTAATTTCTCTCGGCGCCCTTCAGTATGTCCAACGACAAGGTTAACAGGAATTATCACGAAATTAAAACTTACAATTTTTTTTAGGTTTTATTAAGGTTTAACAGTTATTTTTCACGATCGGTCCTTCTCTTTAGCCATTTTTTTCAAGGAGGGGGGAGGAGAGGCTCCAGCTCCAGGCCAGGTAGTGTGCAAACATTCATGGAAGAGCTGCAGATACTGGTAAAAAATACAACTCAATGCCAATTTGTACTATGGCGAAATCATTGAATATCCGATGCACATCAAATAATCTACTATAATATAGTAGATATTATCATATGATATTATCATATGCATATCACGTCGTAATCTACTAGAAGGAACGGTAAGTTGTGCTTGATAAGGATTTCACTTGGCGCATGCGCAGTAGCTATCAATGATCCGATCAGTGTAGAATTGTCAAGAAACTGTGTAGTGTACCAAACACACAATCCAAAAAAAATATCATCGAATTCGGACAGAAAGTGTTGAAGTTATGCTTGTTATTAGGATTCCAAGTTTGCGCTTGCGCAGAAGCTACAACAAATCCGCACGATCCTTGAAAATTTCATCAAAAATGCACAGTGACGTCGTAGAGTTTAACTCGTTACAAGGATTTGCGGACACAGACTCAGAAGCAAAACGTCTGTAATTTATCGATCTGTGAGTAATCAGTTACTGAATTTTTAAACTCCTCACTGACCTGAATAAAAATCTCATAAAATTTTAACGAGGCGGAAGATGATAAACAATTTTTTTTAAATGTGCTACTGTTTAATGTTAATTTGTTATCTTATGAAACCCGACCTGGAATGTGGAGGCAGATGTCTTCGAGGCGGAGCGTGCGGCAGCGTTTTTTTCTCTACACATCTTTCTCAAAAGATGATTCTACCAACTTTTTTATTGTATTTAACATTGAAAGCCCAATTAGAAGGGTTGAAATCGATCTGAGAAAAAGAGCGCATATTATTAGTGAATAACGATGGCGATTGATGAGTTTCAACGCGTACACACCTGCATCCCCTAATTATACGAAGCATTACGTTCAATTATTATTATCGATTCGGGATTAATGTTGGACACAATAACAGACGGCGCAAGCCATCTTTCATCAGATTTTTTAACCTTATTTAATTAGGTTGGTCGGTGAAGGAATAAACGACGTTTTTGTGCGAACGATCTCAATTTCTTCTCAGGAAATAAGAGGACAGAATGCAAGGGAAAAGACCCAGTTTTTCGGGTGCAGATGCTTAATTGAGGAATGGCTTGTAGCGGCGTTTGTACGCTGACAGGTCACATGGTATTTTGAATGATGAAGAGTGGGTAAGTTTCGGTGAGCTTGTTTCTAACAGTTGTTCCACAATTATTTCACGTCTGGGCAAATGTGACAGAAGACCCCGTTCGAACGTTTCAACAACTCGCTCTGTATAATTTCTGTATTCCTTCAACCAAAAAGGGTGATGGTATTCAAACAGGTAGCTAATCTACATGTTCTTATGTCGTTTGGTTCGACTGAATGAAGTGCCTCCATCACCTTATGAAGAAATAAGGTTGAAGACACGCGATAAAAGTCGATAGATGTCGCTAGTACCTACACAAATATAATGAAAAATAAATGTTCAACTGGAGTTGGATTAGTAAGAGATATTGAAGTGCATCAACAGCCAAAAGAATGTTTATGGTCAATATTGTTACGTTAAAATTAACCACCTGATGTTGAGCTTTAATTACCAAACATCTAGAAAAATATATTCTTGTGTTGAATGCTTTCTAAAAAGGTTGATTGTAATTTTCCCATTTTAAATAGTCCATTTGACTAGGTAAACCTTCTTATATACATTTATAGGTTATGGTTTTGGCATGCTAGCGTGCTAAATTTCACAGTGTAGAAAGTGTACAAAGATTCCTGAAAAATAATGGATATCCATCGTTTTCGGTTTGGACTTCTAGAAAGGAAATCTAACTGGTCTACCTGGAAATATAAAGCATGCGCTCTGCTAAGGGGGATTACAAATGGAATGGACTTGGTCGAAGGAAAATTCAAAGCTCCAGCAGTTTTAGGAGGTTCTGATGCAGAACAAACGACACAGTACCATACTGAACTGGAAAGGTTCAATAAAGTAGAAAGTGAAGTGTTGGTTGCATTAACAACGAATATGACTGAAGAAACGCTACAAAAAGTCATGAGATTCACAACTGCTCACGAAGTATGGCAAGAACTTCATAGGCTATACGATGGTGTGTCAGAGGATAAAGCTTATGACCTATGCCTACAATTCTTTAATTATCAGAGATGTCCTTCTGACGATGTTGCTGGACATATGACAAAACTACAGAATATTTGGACAGCTCTGAAACTTGAAATATCAAAAGATCAACGAGAAAAGTGTGAACTGCCAAATCTTTTCCTCATTTGCAAACTTCTGGGAACTCTTCCTGAAAGCTATTTTTCATTCAGGAGTAGTTGGATGCTAATGGCTCAAAAAGATCGATCTGTAGAGAACCTCACAACTCAGCTCTGGGCCTATGAACGCGCATTGGCTCATAAAGGGGAGATGAGGTGAAGCAAGAGGCTCTAGCAGTAGGTCCAGTAAATAAGTCAGTGTCTTTATTTACTTTTATAAGAGAAGCTTAGATTTTTGGTCCAAAAACTAATTTTAGTTTCCTTGTTAATGAGCAAATTTGCAATAATCGAAATATCTTCATTTCCGTCGGAATCACGTTGGAAGACAACATTGAAATCATGTACATAAAAGGTAGGTACTTAACAACTATTGCTTCCAAGTTCTCAAAAAAAAAAAAAAAAAAAATTCCACTCGCGTTTCACGTTTTAGAACTTTCCGAACAGTTTTGGTTCCGTGTCTGTCTGTCTGTGTGTCTGTCACGAATTACTTGCCACATCCATAACTTCTACAATTCTCATCCGATTTCGATGAAATTTTCAGGGATTGTGCGGGTTGAGATGGAGATGGTCCCCTATGAATATAATGGCCCTCAAATTGAAAGTATTTTGTGCTCATGCGTAAACGTGAAATCCTTGTCACATCCATAACTTGTACATTTTCCAACAATATTCAGAGATTGTGCAGATTGATTGTTGAGATTAACTACTATGCATCGGATCATCTATATAATCGGGTTATGGATACGAGAAAGCTATGTGCCAAACCCACTTGGCAGACTTTTTTCCGTTCAAAACATTATCCTTGTGCAAAGCTATCGATTGGACTCATTCGACTCTATTAGTTGGAGAACTTTCAAAATCTACGAAAAAACTTTTATTACACAATGGTTTATGATTGTTCTACATAGATCACCCAACTGCAAAGAACACTGCTTTTCCATGATTTTTTTACCACATCATCATACACGGTTCACAATCAACTTAATTTTGACACAAACTACCTGAAAAAAACCCTTATCCTGACGTGGGTGCCGTCAAATTCATAACAAAATTTGGTTCTTCGTTACCCAGGAAGCACAACTAAGTGATATGAAAATCTAATCGAAGAAAGACAAAAGATCGTGATTTGATACGAAAAATCCAATACTTCAGGTACTATTAAATTTTAATTGATGAAAAAACAGTAAGTGATGAAAAAAACTTGGTTACCATTGTACCAAGAGTTTTGAGGTATTTTGATAATTTCAACCCCTATTTTTCACCTTTTACAAGTGACTGAAAACAACCTGAAGCTTTGGGGCACAACTAGACCCCACATGAAGCCCACATACTAAATTTCATCAAAATCGGTCCATTTTAAGTAAGGAAAGTGGATGGGCGGAACAATGAGGAATTTCACCGAATTCTGTTTGCATTTTTCCTGAATAGTTAATGGTGTGGGATGATGAAAATCGTGCTGATTTCGGAAAATAAGTCTCCTGTTATTTTTGGGAGACAATCAAAATTTTTGATTTCAAAACTAACCGGGAAAACGGACGTGAAGCGGGAACGCTCCATTGGGACGACGAAATCGTGTTTTCTAAGAGAAGAATGTCTTTTCTAAGAAACATTATCAAACAAAAACAGGGGAAACCTAATTTTCCCCATCTTGCTTTTTCTATTTTTTTTTCTTCAGTTTTTCGATTTCGAACTTTACTGTTTCGTGAAATTTTGCATCTGGGGACTATAGATTTCTCGATCTCAGCGCTTCAAGCGGCTTTAAATGAACTATTCCAGGATGACGTTATTTTCCCGGTTTTTTTAAACATTCGTATTTTCTACACTGTTATGTTTATTCGTAAATTAGGAAGTTCGGGCTGAAAGTTTGCCTTAGGGGGTTTTTCGAGGTGCAGAATCCGATTTTGGGGTCAAAAATAGGAAATTCTGACATGGTGAAATTCCTCATTCTCATTCGAATTTTGTGTTCTATTTACCTCGACACGCCTATCGAATTTTTTGGGGGATTAAATCTTTTTGCCCGATTTCAAAGGTACATTATTGAAAATATAAAACCAAAAACGGAAATTATATTTTGTTCATTTTGAAGCAGCGCTTGAAAAAACTCTGGAAACTAAACCCGGGGCATTTAGCCGGGGATGAGTGGCCATGAGTGAAATCATCAGAACCAATTCTGATCTTCCCTTTACGGGACTTTGGAGCGACTACGTCCAGGAATGGTAGTTGGACGATAATTAGACCCGAAATAGTTGTTTACTTTGCTTAACTCTTATATCTATACTTCTTGGTAGGAGGTAGCAAAACCTCTACAACAAAGGAGGATAATGGATAGCCAACACACCTGACTTGATACGTTTATGAAGAACCTTCCCCTATACCATCCTTTCTTTCCCATCAAAGTTGCAGCTAATCAAGAAATCGATAGGTAATGACTCGATAATGATTAACTTGCGGGTAATTATCTGCTTAATAGTAGCGTTATTCTCGGAACTGCAAGCCGCAGCTGCCAACTGATATGACACGTCGAGGTACGTAGTAGGTGTGTTGTACTTCCATTTTTTTTATTTATATTTTTTTCGGTGTGGAAGCAAATAAATGACCCGCTTACGTCTACCAGGTGAAGTGTGGACGATGTAGATGTTTGACTTTTTTGTGGGTTTGTTTGTTGTTTGCGATGAAAGGTCGCTGAACTGTAGGGAGAAATTGATGTTGCGACAACAGGAGGGAGGTTGAACAAAAACTTCATAGGAGGCAGCTGAATCACGGCGTACACCAGGGCTCACACCTGTGCCCCCTTAGGAGAGATGAGCAGGTGCTCATCGGAACCCCTTTCTAGACGGAATTTCGGCCCGACTGATTGATGGGAATCAATCGACGGGGAAGGTAATTCGAGGTGGTTATCGATTCGAATCACAGGAATCAAGTATCGATAAGATGAGAAACGTCGTAATGATGGCCACGCGCGAACCGACCCTCTAGGAAGTTACCGATTCGAATTTATGTGATTATGGAACGATCCATTAAAGGCTGTCAAGTTACTATGCAACATAACTCCATCGTACACATGAGCCAATCGCGTAACGTAGGAAGTCAAAAAACAAAGTCAGTACTCTTCAAATATCAACCAATTTTGGTTTATTATTTTCAATAATGAACCTTTGGAATCGACCAAGAAAAAAAAAAATTTTTAACACCCCCTCAAAATTTGATGGTTTACGTTTCAAGGTACGTAGAATCCAAAAATCGAATAAAAATTTGGCCGTCCGTCCGCCGTCCGCCGTACGCGGCACTTTTGCCACTTATCATTGACCGATTTTGATGAAATTTGGTATGTAGGCTCCATTTGGGGTCTAGTTGTGCCCCGAAGCTTTTGGTTGATGTAGGTCAGTTCTAAGGGTTCCAAAATCAATTTTGAAATTTTGAAAACGCCCTAACTCAAAAAATTTAGATATGAAGGTATTGTTTTTCCTTCAATTTAGGATTCTATAGAATTTTTAGAATTTTTTGAGACCACGCGGAGCTCTGTAGGACTAACCGTTCGCTCCCTACGAAAATTTAAGGGTTTAAATTGAAATATATATATATAAATCAAAACACGAGTGTGAATCGCAAAAGAGGCCCAATCTCCGTTCAAATTAGAGCTGACCGAAATGCGATCGATAGTTGGTGATTTGGATTTTTTTTTCGATTTTATTTTTTGATTTTTTTAAATTTTTGTATTGGATGGATGGTGATTTTGTAGACGAGTGATCTATATAGAAAATAATAAACCATTGTGTAATAATTTGCAGCGTTTTTTTTGGGGGGAAGAACCGAGACAATAGAAAGATATTATGTTTTATTTCGCTCCTTCGCTACAGGGCGTTGGGAAGCTTTTTCTAGCCTCAGGTCCAACAAATTAGTTTGAATACATTTTGCTTCCGAGTCTACCAAGGTAGCGGAAGCTTTGTTAACATGGATATGTATTTGGACGGGGGGTCTCTCTAAAATTTGCGTAACGACATCAAAATTTGTGACGACCCGGCACTTTGGATTATTATTAAGTCGAATGAAAACTGAAGGCGATCATTAATGAAGTTAGGTATAAGTAGGTAAGTTAGGTACTATAAATAGGTTGGTACTATAAATACCTAAATAACATGGATACGTTTACAGTAAACATATCCATGATTCAATGTTTTTCCGTGAAGCGGAGAAATTTACCGCTTTAATTCTTTTCACTTTTCAAGGTTGAAAAAAAATTTCTCCAAATTAAAATTTCCTCTCGCTTTTTACGGACCATCCTGAACAATTTTGTTACGTGTCTGTCTGTCAGTCATGAAATCCTTGCCACATCCATAGTTTCTACAATTCTCATCCGATTTCGATGAAATTTTCAGGGACTGTGCGGGTTGGTGTGTAGATGGTTCCCTATGAAAGTAATTACCCCTGGACTGATAGTAGCCGCTGTGCATGCGCAAAAGTAGGTATATTTCCTTGTTACAGCCATAACTTCTACACTTTCCAACAATATTCAGAGATTGTGCCGGTTGACGCGTAGAGTCCCCTATGAGGGTAGTACAAGGTATTTAGAGATTGATGTTTTGAGATCAACTACTATGCATCGGATCATCTATACAATCGGGTTATGGATACGAGGAAGCTATGTGCCACACCCACTTGGCAGACGTTTTTTTTACTCCACGTAACGTTTCAAGCAGCAGTAAAATTAGCGACTATTCCGATTAGAACGGGATATCAGCATGTGAGGGATGGTGGTCTGGGATCCGAGAGGATCATCTCCTCCCTTGCACTGGTGCTCTGTGCAAATGAATAGCAAGTAGAGGGACCGAAAGCCGCTCAACCGTTCTCATTTGCATGATAATCTCTCAACCAACGAAGGGGGAGCTCACTCATAATACGCGGACATCAGCATAATGATGACATATTGCACCGAGAACTGATTGAGCTGTTGTAATCTTGTCAGCAGTCGACATGACCGCAAACGACTGGGACACAAGTGACTCGAAATACCTGCAACGGTCACCAAATTCAATAGAAACTGTTTTTTGTCCACTAAATTGAATGTTTTTGTTTTATTTGATAATAGTTTTGGTTTTTCTGAGATTTTGGGATACACCCGTTGCATGTTCCAATCACCTGTGCTCTCTAGCACCTTTCCTATCTGCTTCATTTACCAATGTACTATCGTGGGGTTAATAGTAAAAGCGAGCCTGTGCATTTTTTTTTTTTTTTTTTTTTTCAGAAAATGAGGTTTTGGTCTTTCTGGATTCTATTAAACAATATCCACAGCTGAAAATTGAAAAAAAAAACCGACATATGACAAAAATTTTCAAAAATTGGCAGAATAAACTTTTACTTGAACTTTTACGTGCTAACCCAAAAAGTCATAAAGTGAAAATTTGACCAAATTGAATTATTGGTACCCGGGGGTTTTCTATCGATTTTTGGAGTTTTAGAGTCGTATCTCTACTAGAAATGCCTCAAACAAGCCTCCCGATTTCGGGTTAAGGCGTGTTAACTTGATTCTGATAAGAAACTAGTCGTACCAGAGCGATTCAGAAGAAGAAAACTCGTGTTTCGACACTGATGCGGGAATCGGCCTTTGTATTTCGCCGATACGACTTCTTGCAATCTGAATCGGCATGATAGGACTTTTTGCCTATGAAAACTCAGCATTTAGTGGTGGCTTTAGTAGGTAACCTTCCCTAAGGATATTCATGTTATAAGTTGTTAATTACGAGGATAAATGAAAATGATATATAATGACTCATTGAGGTGAGTACCCACTGGAATAAACGTTTATTTATTGATTCAGCGGTTTTTTCCTACACTCTGATGTAGATATGAAACACCATTGACTTTGAGCTAAGAAGGTTGATAAAATAATTAAGGCGAAATGGTCTTTTGATTTAAAGATATTCATAAAGTTTCAGGAATTCGGTAAAATGTGCTCAGCATTCCAAAGTCTCATGGTTGCGTATTCAGAACAGAATAGTAGTAACTTCGGGTTTACGAGAGCGTATACTCGTGTCAATCATACGACTTTTAGTGCTAGCGAAATCGAGATACGACTTCAAGGCTTAGTAAGTATATCTGGCTTAAATGTAAGTAAGATAGGAATGGAAAAATGGTATACCGTTTTTTGACAATTTACACTCGAAAATGTTTAATTTTGACTCCAGAAATCGACTCGGCTACTAATTTCCTTCAAGAAAAACCTTCACTTGTGGTAAAAGGCGGAAAAGTAATCCCGTGAAAGAGTTATTTCGCCACGAAATCTATTAGGTTGTTTTTCCCAAAAGTTGGGTATAGTCAAGATACGACTTTCTGGCTTAGCACGGCAGCGAATGAACCGCGATCGAATGGAATTTGTGTAGATTTACGTGACAAAAATCGATTGTTCAAATACCATCACATCACAAGAAGGTAAACTATTTAAACTGTCATTTGATCGTCATTACTCCTACGTTATGTGGTTGTAGAAATAAATCGGCTTAAAACTTACAATTTTCTCTTAATTCCGCAAAATTCAAAGACAAGTGGGTTTTTTACAATGTTTAGTACAATTTTTACTTAACCTAGGTAAATTTGTGATTAAAAAATAATTAGATAAACCGTAATGGTTTTGGTGAATATGAATCAGCTGAGTAGTGTAATTGTTACGAAATCACTCAATTAAATGATCAAATTAAAGTTATTTTCGACAGATGGTTATAAATTCATCTATGTTATAAAATTTATAATAATTGTATATTAGTATAATAACTATAATAATATTTTATAGAATACTGTAATCATCAATATTATTAATATATCAATTTATTAAACCAATTTTGATGGGGATTGTTGCTATGCAATGACTAGTTAATGGTCAGATTTCGCCTAAATTTGGATAGATGCTAGTGGTTACACTTAAAACTCTGTCAACTGTCAACAAAAATGTTGATATTCATATTTCATATAGATAAATCAGTACATATTTCAACTAAAAACCAACATCCCCTCCGGCTAATCAATATTTTGATGTTCCCAAGATTGCGAAAGATTGGATTTATAAGTAGATGTATACATAAATGAACTGGACGCGTATTTGTCAACAATTCAATTGATTCCTACAAGAAAGTTTAATAAAAATAAAAATTTAATCATCAGTTAAACGATTGAATTCAATTCGCAAAATCGGCTATTACAGCGTAAAATACTGGTAACAACCATAACTTCTCCATTTTCCATCCGAATTTGATGAAATTATCAGGTAATGTTCAGATTTTGTGTAGTGCCATATGAAAATCATCGCCCCCGGATCTTATTTTGATTGTAGATTAGTTACAATGCATCGGATCATCTTTACAATCGGCTTGTTGATACGAGGAAGCTATGTGCCACTTGCCAGACGTCTTTTACATCTTCACAGAATGTTTTCGCAGAAAGTCGCTGATGCGGCAATGATTCTGTACATTTAAAAATAGAAATGTGAAGTCATCTTGTAGCGGAGAACTCTTTGCTACACCTCTTTGCTACACCTGGTGATCGCAGACATCTGTGTTAACAACTTTTAACATCGTTTTTCGACGGCTTTGTCGAGTTTACGCGCATGAGCGGCTCAGAGCTGAAGTGGGCTTTCGACGTATGATTGACGCCGATCACCAGATGGTCATCGGCCAACAAAAAACGAATGGTGAGCAATGAGTCGCGATTGTACTGCAAGGGCTCTCCACCGATTGTTTCCATTTACCCAAACAGTGGGCATTGTTTCAACGGAGGAACCACTCATTACCATTGTGTACAAGTCTGGAGATCGGTGAGATCTGCTATCGGTGAATGCGAGTACTTCCAGCCCGGTTCCTTTGTACAGTAGTCAGAATGATGTTTCAACAAATAGATTGGTTTGATCCCGGTTGAGACTCGACTTGAGACAAATTCGAGTGAGATTGGTGAGCAATGGAGCTTCTTACATAATACAGGGCGATCGATCCCAACTGTATCGAAATGTCTCAAGTGGAGAATAATTCATTGTACATGCAATGATGATGTGATTTGGGTCGACCCATTGAAAATTTCTAGTTTGTATAATAGATTCTCTAAAAGCAGCTCTTAGTAGCAGTTCAGCTCCCGGGGACTCCACAAAACATGTTTAATTGGTGTGATCGTAGATTCAAAGGTCTGGCGGTGTCCCCTAGATTTCATTCCACAATAAATGTACCATCAATGAGCCACTGGAGGCTAGAAACCCCCAACGTGTTTTTTTTTAAATTTTTTTCAAACATATCTTAGGGATGATTGAATGGGGTTTAGATCCTGCATTGGTTTATTATTTTCAATAATAAACTATTGGAATTGAGGAAGAAAAAATTGTAACCCCTCCTGAAAATTTTATGTTTTACATTTCACGGTACCTACGTAGAATCCGAAAATCGAATTTAGAAAAACCGTACGCGGCACTTTTCTTAGTTCCCATGGGTCAATTTTGATGAAATTTTATAGATTTCAAAATAAAAAAATTTAAGATAATTTTGATTAAGGGTTAACATTTTGAAAACGCCCTAGCTCAAAAAAATTTGATATATAGGTATTGTTTTTCCATCATTAAGATAGTTTTGAACTTATAGAATTGAATGTGACCACCCGGAGCTCTGTAGGACCAACCGTTCGCTCCCTATGGAAACTGAAACGTTGGACTTACGATAAATCAGAAACACGAGTGTGAATCGCAAAAGAGGTCCAATCTCCGTTCAAATTTTATCTGACCAAAATGTGATCGCTGTAGGTACGTGGTAGGTAGGTAGTATCTATGGTTGGTAGGTGGTGACAATGGCAAAGACGAGTTCTATATAGAAAGTAGACGAGTGATTTATATAGAAAAATAATAAACCTTCGTGTAATAATTTGCAACGTTCTTTGGTTCATTATTTTCAATAGGTACTGAACCTTTGGAATCGACCAAGAAAATTTTTTTGTAGCCACCCTCGAAATTTGTTGGTTTACGTTTCAAGGTGCGTTGAATCCAAGAATCGAATAGAACGCTGCAAATTATCACACAAAGGTTTATTATTTTCTTTATAGATCACTCGTCTGCAAAGAACACGGATTTGCCATTGTTACCACCAACCAACAAGAAAAAAACTTCGATCGCATTTTGGCCAGCTAAACTTTGAACGGAGATTAGGCCTCGTTTGCGATTCAGACTCGTGTTTCTAATTTATCGTAAGTCCAACCCCTAAGTTCTCGTAGGGAGCGAACGGTTTGTACTACAGGGCTCCGCCTGGTCTCTAAAAATTCTAAAAATTCAATGCTTTCTTTTTTTCTTTTGATGAAAAAACAGTACCTTTATATCAAATTTTTTTGAGTTAGTGGCATTTTTAAAATTTCAACCCTTAGAAGTGACCTACATCAACCAAAATCTTCGGAACACAACTAGACCCCAAATTTCAACAAAATCGGTCAATGCTAAGTAGGGAAAGTGCCGCGTACGGCCAATTTTTTATTTGATTTTTGGATTCTACGTACCTGAACCAAACGTAAACCAAATTTTGACGGGGGAATTAAAAAAAAAAGTTTTCTTGATCGATTTCAAAGGTTCATTATTGAAAATAATAAATCAAAAACTGGTTGTTTAGCAATGTGAACTGTCAAAATAGAATTCCTTCTAAATATTAGAATAAACTTTTCTATGAATTTTCACCTATTTCAATTACCCTGCATTCTACGTCATCTTCGTAGATCATAGTCACAATAATCCACAATAAATGATCCATCATGAACAAACACCACAGGAGGCCAGACACCCCGACGTCGTTTTTTCAATCGAATCTCTGGGATGTTTGAAGGGGGTTTAGATCCTGTATTGTTACTTCCAAGAGGAGATTGTACGGTAGCTTAGGAACATACCGAGAGATGGATGAGTGAGTCGAAGCGGCGTTTCTTGTGGTTCTGGCGAGGAGAGTTTCCTTTTGCGCGGTCGTCCTTTGCCTGCCCAGGCTGGTGAAGGTGGACCTTCCAAGTCCTGAGGGAGCATCTCGTAGTGTGGACGACAGAACACCGCTCCACCTCTCATTCCGAAAGTGTCACCTACCGGATACACCAAAAATATAAGTATTTTTCTATGAGCTGATCACTGGAAGAATCAGAGTATCATGGCTTCCTCCAAGCTTCTTTACCGTTTTAAGTAAAGTAAGGACGACCGACCGGTTTGGCAGGAAATCTATTACTTCACTCCAGAAGGCCAATTTTACAAACGAATTCAACCCTCGGTACCAGCTCGGCCATGGTTCCTGGGAAAAAAACGCTGCAAATCATTGCTCAAAGGTTTATTATTTTCTGTATAGATCATCCTTCTGTATAGATCACTGGTTCTCCATCAATAGCACCTACCACCATCTGTATTCTCCCTTGACCTTCCCTCTCAAATTTCAGCTCCTGCGTTCAATAGGATTGAAAATGGCTTCGGAGCTCACTCAGCTGATCAGTGATCAGAAGAGTGAAGAAGATCTCCTCGAATGCTGGAGACGCCTGGAAGAGCACTTCCATTCAATAGGATTGAAAATGGCTTTCGAGCTCACTCAGCTGATCAGTGATCTGAGGAGTGAAGAAGATCTCCTCGAATGCTGGAGACGCCTGGAAGAGCACCTCCATTCAATAGGATTGAAAATGGCTTTGGAGCTCACTCAGCTGATCAGTGATGTGAGGAGTGAAGAAGATATCCTCGAATGCTGGAGACGCCTGGAAGAGCACTTCCATTCAATAGCATTGAAAATGGCTTCGGAGCTCACTCAGCTGATCAGTGATCTGATCAGTGAGCAATGATTTGCAGCGTTTTTTACCTACAAACATTGTTTTACCTACCAATTTTTTTTACCTACCACACCTACCTATTGGTAGGTACTACCTACCACACTATAATGGCTTCACACCTTCACAATCAAGTTTATTAGAAAGAACTAAACGCTTCACACTCGATTCGAAAAATAGAAAGCTTGATATGGAAATTTGATTACTGGTTACGCAGAAGGCAAAACTGTATACAAATCGAAGAAATGAACAGCGATCGCATTTTAGTCAGATAAAATTTGAACGGCGATTAGACCTCTTTTGCGATTCACACTCATGATTCTGTTTTATCGAAGGAAAACCTTCAAATACTCGTAGGGACCGAACGGTTTGTCCTACAAAGCTCCGGGTGGTCTCAAAAATTTTTAAAAATTCTGTACTATTTAAAATTGGTGGAAAAACGATACCTTTATTTCGAGAGTTTTCTAGCTAGGGCACTCTTGAAAATTTCAACCCTTAATTTTCACCCCTTAGAAGTGACCTACATCAACCAAAAGCTTCGCGGCACAACTAGACCCCAAATGGAGCCCATATACCAAATTTGAACCAAATCGGTCCAGTGTTGCTAAGAAAAGTGCCGCGTACGGCGTACGGCGGACGGACGGAAATTTTTTTATTCGATTTTCGGATTCTACGTACCTTGAAACGTAAAACATCAAATTTTGAGGGGGGGTTAAATTTTTTTTTTTCTTGCTCGATTCCAAAGGCTTATTATTGAAAATAATAAACCAAAAGTGGAAAAGGATTTTGGAAGAACCACTGCCCGGACAGATCCAACCATGGAATATGCGACGCCTACCTTTTCAAAATAAACTAGAAGGACACCCCATCATGCTGTGGACACCCCAATGGAACGGTGGAACACATTATCCCATTTCCGGCCACTGATGCGTTTTTGCATTTATATTTATGATTTTTTTAAATATTGAAAATAGTGGCAAATCTTTGCAGGATAATTTTTTCTCGATCATGCTGTTCCTAAACTTTGCAGAAAAAGATTTCTTTGATGTTCGAGAGCTCAATGCAATTTTGGAAATTTTTTGAAAAGGAGACCTCTTGGGCGAAGGCATGAGTATGGTGGCTCTAATTCGATTCTGGACGAGTGAGCTTTCTAGGCCATGAATTGAAACATATTCCGGTCCATAATTGACTTTTACATTCTACCAAAACAATGAGCTGGATAAATCATATCGATTTGGAAAATTGAGGCCTCTCAAATCTCATTAAAAAGTAAAATTCATAAAATATCGAGTAAGTAAAAGTTAAGTAAACAACTATTTCAGGTTGGATTTTCGTCCGACTGCCATTCCTGGAAAATATCGAGTGTTTTTGCTCTCGATAGGGGAGCAAATGATGCTTTATTTATATGATGCTATATTTCTACCCTTGGCTTGAAATGGGTTATTATGGATTGTTGTAGTTTTGGTGACCGTAGGGAGGAAATCATTAGGAACATAGAGGAGAAACTGGAAAAACCATTTAGTTATTTAACAATTTTATATAAAAAAGACGTTTTAATTTATAGAGAAATATTTAATTTTATCAAAGATTGTAACTTGAATGAATAAAAACGCAAACATTGTATGGCTCTATAGAAAATTAATGGCAAATAAAACCAAAAAAAAGGACGAAAGGAAG
This sequence comes from Apolygus lucorum, assembly GCA_009739505.2. Taxonomy (NCBI): domain Eukaryota; kingdom Metazoa; phylum Arthropoda; class Insecta; order Hemiptera; family Miridae; genus Apolygus; species Apolygus lucorum. The sequence goes on from CM019171.2 coordinate 7,589,748, forward strand.
AAAATTGAGATTATGACTGATGAGAAGATAAGGAGTTGAGGGTTAGTTGTACCTTCTCCCACTCTATATAATTTAGCATTTCTAAGTCAAATTAACCCTTTTACGAGTACAACCCAAATGAATCTTTATCCAAACCAAAAGAATCTTTTTCCAAACCAAATTAAACTTTTCCAACCCAAATTAAACTTTTTCCAAATCAAATTAATCCTTTTCTACAACATAACAATAAATTTCCGTAAAGTACCTATGTTAAGGCAACTTCAGTTTTTCCTACCTACTATGTTTACTTTTCTCTGAAATCTCCTAGGCGTAGACCTAGAAATTGTTTTGTGGGCGATGATTGTGATAGTGCAATGAAAGTTCAGTGATCGCAAAGTTGGACCCTTTTACTACCCTCCAATGAGAGGTCGCCTCCTCCCTTCACGCGTCGACGTCGCAGAACTCCAGGTTTCAGTTCGCTCTGAAAAGCTATACCGTTCACATTGATCATTGATGGGATCATCAGAATTCCTCACCATCAGAAGTCTGTCTTCCTCGTCACTTGACGACTGGATTCTCAGCATCTCTACCGTCGTGGATCGATGTAAGTTGTATGCTGAGCTACCTACCACCATCTCGAATCTTGGACGCCTGACAAAATTTGACCACATGGTGCTCATCGCCTGTTCTTTGTTTTATTTCCAGCTTTCATCCTTCAGAAAGCAGAACCTCAGCATTCGTGGCAAACCAGCATTTGTACAAGCATCCATCGCACATTCGTCAGCACCAGCAGAATCAGCGTAAGGAGTACATGCCATTCAATGTGAGTAGCTGCACTGGACAACACGAGGTCGACTCTCCACACGGTCAGATTCATTTATTCTTTTTTTTTCGATTAGTCTTCCCGAAAGAATTTTTACCGGGTAAAAACGTACAATTTTGTACATTTATAAAATTTTAATAATTATAATTCTTTTACACGGAGCTCCTAGGTAGGATTCTGCCATTCTGGGCACCTTCCACTGTAGAAAGTAAAATTTACTTTTTTTTTGAATAAAACATTAATAGATTGGGTTAATTGGTTTGTTTAATTATTTATGAACGCCCCTACTCAGTCTAAACAACCTAATATCACAAAGTAACGATATCATCAAAATATCATCTTGGAACTTCAATTGAAATTCGTGTACATTGTCAAGGAAAAAGCAGTAGGTAGCGAAGATTAGCGAGAAATGGCATTAGGAAAGATTACTAGCCTCATCGACGAAAGAATCGTAAATTTTTCATATTCAACAGCTAAAAACTTTTCACGTTTTTCTACAACGCCCGCAATTCGCAAACATTTTCAATGGGCTAATTTTCGCGAAAGGATTCATTTGATTTGGAAAAAATTTAATTTGGTTTGGAAAGAGATTCTTTTGGTTAGAAAAGGATTAATTTGATTTGGAAATGCTATATACCCCAAATTCGGAGCTTCCAGATCCATTCCAAGCTACTCATCGGACTCGGTCAGTTACGAAAACAACCTCACTCTTCTTCTACTCTAATTTCCTTACCTTTCTCGAACTATAACAATAGCTTAATGAGCGCCGGAGGTTCTCTCCCATCTAATTAATTATTACCAATATTAATCCAATATTTGGTAACATTTGCTCAATAGGCGACTGTTTGATGGTCAAACTGCATCAAAATCGGACAAAAATTCCTTAGGATATATTGGACCTCAACCTCAATCTCCACGATCATAAAGATTGTAAGGATTGCACATGGTGCAGTATCAAGTGGTGTTCGTTGATTAGCTCAGTACAATTTTAAGATTTTGCATATTAAGCTGAATATCAAAATAACAGAGCAAGTATCGAGCATACCTTTGGTGAGTAGAACGCCACAGCTGGAACACGCGAAGCAGTGAACGTGGAAAACTTCACCTTTGGCTCTCATAACCAGCTCGGATGATGATATACCAGCTCCACATCTGCCGCATCTCCTGACTCCAAACAACCTGAAAGTAAGGGATTTTGTAGATAGCTTGAGTTTATTATAGAGCCCACGCCAGACCCTTATTTCGGCAGTTGAATGTTTTAACTAAATACGGCCTATACATATACATGGTACTACTGCTTACCTATAGAAATCAGAACAACATTCAACGTAGATCTGAGATCCATTCATATGGGAATAAAAATAAAAATCACCTTCAAACACTGTTTTGTCGATTATCCAGTTCCCAGTCCGGCTTTACATATTTGGGGCCTGTTCTTCTGAACAAAATCCCAAGCTCAATATGTGAAAGCGGTGAATCAAGATTCAAGAGCACAATCAAAGCAGCGCTAACAAGCAATCCACTATACAAAATCGACGATATTCACCAGATAGATTTCAACAAATAAATTTTATAAACTACTGATCCTGTATTAATTATTATAATTTTCGACTTAAATGGATAAATACACAATTAATTCACATCATGCAGCAGAGGAATTTTAGTAAAAGTACTCTTGCTAGCATCAATAATTTTATAGGTTTGTATATATTTTAGTGGGTGTATATTTTAATTAATTTATTCAAACTCTTATTATATTGACTATGATACTCGTGTGATGCTCCTGTGAGTTTTTGAATATTTTATATTTCCGCCTGTGATACTTCTACCAACTGTGATATACAAGTGACTTAGGATTAACTTGTTGATTATTGTTACAAAGTTATTAATTTTATTGTTGAATCAATTTCGGGATTTTGTATCAATTTTTTATTTGTGCGGATGGGGGGATTCATGTCGGGTGGTCTGGTCGGGGCCCGGGGGCGGCTCGCCTGGCGTGTTCTGAAGTGTATAAACACGTTAGGGTTGCCTCCTAGTGATAGGAGGCAACCCCGAGAGCCGTCAAGGTGGGTGGGTCCGGGTCCGGCCGGGCTGCCCGGCTGGGTCCACACATACCCCAAAGCTAGGGGTCCACAAAGCACACGAGTTCCTCATTTTAAAAAACATTGTTTATAATATGCACCAAATATTACATTTTAATTACCTATTATATTTTAATTGACGCATTCATGTCCTTGTAGACAAAGAATAAAGATCTATGTATCTATCTATCTATCTATCAGAGAAGACATTGATGTTGAAACAATAGCTACTACTGACTTCCTTTTCTACGTGAGTTTTACAGTTTATTAGGAATTCTATAACTCGTCCAAAATTACCTGGTACAATTTGTTTTTGGAGGTAGAAAACGTTCCAGTTAGAATGTAAAGTTACTAGGCATCTCGGCAGTAGTGCTCTGTGGTGTCACAACCAGTCTGTAACCTCCGTGGTAACTCCAAACCGTCCTGCCACCCTCTCACCCACAGCTCCGCAATTCAATGGGGACCATCCTACATCCCCTACATGAAGATGTAGCTGATTGATAAATAGATTTACTCCTGAATCGCTCAGCTGATTTGAAGATAAATAGATTCAAGCTTAGGTTGTGTATAAATCGATTCACTCTGACTTCAGAAACTCCTCACTTCGCTTCAGTTTTAGGATCGACCTTTCAAGTCCAAACACTCTCAACCAGTATAGAGGAGGGTAAATATGAGTAGTTCTCTCAAGAATGAAGCGTCAGTAAAATGTAGTGTGTGTGTGTGTGTGTGTGGCAGGTGGCAAATGAAGGGTGACTTATAATTTGCTTCATTGTTAGCTTTGATACGGAATGGAACTGTGACTCCAAAAGCGGTTCCTCACTCTGGAAAATCAATCATCGCGGTGGAACGATTTTCGGGAGCCGAAAGGAAACAGATTCAAAAGAGCTTAGCGGAGGAGAGACTAAGGACTTCCTCAGCTTTGATCCGGATGATACGCAAGGGGAAAGACCTTCTAGGCATGAATCAGTACCGCGGATCCCCATTGTCCTATTGGTTGAAAAGAGGCGAGACGTGGAGGGGACACGTGGAAGACACGTGTCGGTGATTAGGTTAACGAGCTACTGATCAGGTTATCACGGGTGTCTGGTCCTTTCTGGGGTACGTCCTTCCTCGGAGGGCTTATCAGGTGTCCCTCGGTCCTTCAGGTGATGGTTGGCTGATCCCATTGACGTGCGGATCAATGAGGGCCCTGGATCGCTTGCGGTTCCTGCTTGCGTTCGCTATCAATTCGATATTATCACCCCATCTCGATTTGGTACCTACAAGTTCTCATGATAAACCCACATTCCCTTCAGCTCGTGAGAAATTTTCACTTCACTATACACCCATGTCGAAGAATGGAAACAGAAGAAATTGAAAAACTGTTCCTGAAACCTGAAATGCCACCCAATGGGAATCCACAAGTCAGTTTTAAAGTCGAAGTAGAAATTCCATCGGAATTTATGAAGGAATTGATGAAGTAATTATTAGAAATCGTTAAAGGTGAAACTCGACCAGAGTTGACTTTGATGTGAGATGTCCACCACCCAATCGGCTTGAGAAGAAGGATGAATATAAGAATAAAACAGGGGAAGGTGAAAGAGGAATAAATGCGGAAAGCTGCTGTTCGGGTTTCCAGAGAATACGGCCAAACTTCAGAGGTCAATTCTACAAGTAATTTGCAACAAATTGTACCTCGTAGATTTTTTTTAGATGCTTCATTTTCGAGTTATTTCACTTTTTAAGAGTTTTTCGCGTGTTGAACCTTGTCTCACTAAAATGACCATAGCACCCCTATTTTGCATGCAAATTCAAATCTGATTACACCATTGCATTAACCCTAATTGGACCATGGTGTCACTAGTGTCACCGAAAACATGAACTCCACAGGTATCCCAAAGTGTAATCGAAGTAACCAAAATTAAGTTACAATCCTAAATTTAATTAACATCAGAATTTTGTGAACTATTGGAAGTCTCAAAATTACGTTGTGACAAAACGTTCCAAGGAAATCGATGAAAAATCCCTAAATTTTTGTAATAACTTTATTTTCTGACTTCTGGTAACTTACAAAACATGGATCAAAAAATTCAACTCTGTCCATTAATTTTTAAATTTCAATTTAAATCTAGTCAAACAGTAAAAAGTAAAGTAAGCAACCATTTCAGGTTGAATTTTCGTCCGACTGCCATTCTTGGCGTCGCGGACGTCATCAGCTGTCTCCCTAAGGGGAGATCAGAATTTGTTCTGATGATTTCGCTCATGGCTTCCCAAACATCACCGCCCTGGGTTGGAACGAGAGATTGCCGATCGTCTAATAGACAGAAAACTTTCTGCGACGACCAGACTCGAACGCGCGTCCCCGCTAGACGGTTCTCATCTTATCACCGCAGTCGGGTACACTGTCCACTAGACCACCGACGCCCACTAAATCTAGTCAATCTGGTGACACCTTGGGACAGTTGTGGAGTTCCTGAGATGTTTTCGGTGACACTAGTGACACCATGGTCCAATTAGGGTTAAATTTCCCATCAGATGAGCTACAACACATCTACAGGAAATGAGTGAAAATCTCTTGAAAATTTCGTTTAAAAAATCACAAAAATTGCAAATCTTGAAGTTTAGACTAGAAAAATCTAACTATATGCGAGGGTGAAAATGTGAATTGTAGCTCATCTGATAGGAAATTTAATACTCTTTTCAACGGTGTAATTAGATTTTAATTTGCTTAGGAATTTGAGGGAGATGTAGTCATTTTAGTAAGACAAGGTTCAACATAAGGACAAATCTTAAAAAGTGAAATAACTCGAAAACAAAACATTTTTTTTCAAGTCTACGAGGCACTTTTTGTTGCAAATGACGGAGATAGAGGTTGAAAGAGAAGGTAAATAGGAAGTTATTGGATGGTGCGACCTGGAAAATTGCGCGGAAATACTACCAGAAGTTCGAAGAGAATAAAATTGAGAAAAGACGATAGATGAGCAAGAGGAGAACTATGAAAGAGCCGAAGAGCGAGAGAAAACGGCTAATCAAACCAAATATTGCTATAGTATGAAATCACAAGGATTGTTAGTTACAAGAGTTCGTTTGATACAAAATTAAATTTAAGAATGTAATTCTTTCCTTCATTTTAAATTATCATTTTCGCCTAGTTGTTTATCATGACGTACGTCGTCCGTGTTTTTATTAAAGTTTAATGGATTATAAATTAAATTTTCTAATGTTTCAATACAATTTTTAAAGTTAATATTCGTTATTGATTTTAGATTTTTTATTAGATATAAGTTATGTATATCTTTCTTCGATTGCTGATTAAGCTGTCTTATTTGTTTGAAGGTGCTCATTTATGTCTGCCTATTCGGATATCAGAGTTCGTTGCTGGCAATTAATGGAATTATTTAAATATTAGCATCAATGATTCTCTTGAGTCATCAATTTGAGGTTGCAAATTTTGGTTTCACCTTCCCCGTCTTCGCTCCATGTGGTACCTGGTCCTACCAGGTAGTAATCCTTGTAATGCTTATACGTATAAAAGGTTTTCGAGCATAAAGTGTGTAATAGTTTCTGGTACCATCTGATTGCATATTGGTCATAGTTATTCATTGTCAAGCACATTCATGCTTCGTTTATGGACAAATTTGATTCTCCCGGTATCGGTATTCCCGTATTTAGTATGCGAGTCCTAGCTGTCAGTTTATGGGTGCCTGAACACAGAACACGATAGTTCATTTGAACGAAAGTTTTATTCAATCAATGTACATGAACATGAATAACACGAACAAAATTGGAATGTAAGTAAAGTAAAATCTTGAGAGGGAGAATGATCAGCGAGAAGGTCCCGCCAGTTGGTGGTGGTTGTGGTTGTGAGCATTGAAAATATACGCCACAAGTCTAATAAAAAATGTAAATAAAAACTGTAATAAAATAAAATACTAAAATTAAAAATTCTTAAAAATAATAAAATTGAAATAATAAACAATTCATTCCATTTTTCCTTCCATTTCCATCTGTCGTCCTCCATCATGAAAAATCCCGAAAAAACTCCAAGGTGCGTGAAATGCGCTGGAAGGCATGAGGCGAAAAATTGTCCTACTAGTGCTGATGAACCACCTAAATGTGTAAACTGTGGGAAACAGCATCCCGCAAATTTCCGAGGTTGCATTATAGCAAAAGAATTGCAAAGACTCCGGGATCATTCCAAGAAACCTGTGAGTGTCCCAAATAATCAACCAAACAAAGCGCCTACCCAAGCGAGAAGGGCATCAGTGTCCTACGCCAGCTGTGTAAAACAAACTCCAAAGGAAAACGTGGCTGGAAAATCTCCTAAAATGGAAGAAATTCTCATTAAAATAATGGATTTTATGGAAAAACAGTGTTCTAACAACAAGACATTGCTTGAACGTATTGAAAGACTGGAAAATAACCAGTTAAAAAGCAAAACTTTAAGATGATGGAACGTTTTAACATCCGCATAGCAACTTGGAACGCCAATGGGATCAACAATCATGTCGCTGAACTTGAGGCCTTCCTTCATAGCAATAAAATTGACGTATGTTTGATATCGGAAACACATCTCACTAGACAATCTCATCTATATATCAAGGGATACAATCTTTACCATGCCTTACACCCAGCTAATAAACCAAGAGGCGGATCAGCAGTACTGATCAGAGGCTCTATTAAACATTATGAGAACCACAAGTTGGAAGAGGAAACTATGCAAGTTGCATCTGTCAACATTACATTGAAGGGGAAGGCTTGTAACATCTCCTCGATATACTGTCCACCAAAGCATAATCTGAAAGAAACTGACTATAAAAATCTATTCACTCTGCTTGGAAACTGCTTTATCCTAGGGGGTGACTTCAATGCAAAACATACAGCGTGGGGTTCAAGACTTATCACAACAAAAGGTCGTGAGTTGTTTACAGCAGGCCAAGTGTGCAACTGTGAATTCATGTCCTCAGGAAAGCCAACGTACTGGCCTTCAGATATTAATAAAATACCTGATCTCATTGACTTTTTTATTCTCCGGGGAATTTCATGTCAATATGCAAATGTATCGGGAAGCTTTGATCTGTCTGGTGACCACTCAGCCATCATTCTAACTTAAGTGAAAACGTAATACTGAAGGAACAAGATCCCCGTCTTGTCAGCAAGCACACTAATTGGGAAAACTTTCGGACTCATATTATATCAAGAGTTCAGCTGAATGTACCTCTTAGAACAGTAGAACAACTTGATAACGAAGTTTCAGAATTCACTGAACTTATTCAAGATGCAGCGTGGCGTTCAACCCCCACAATAAATGAATCAACACGAGGCACTACAATCAACTATCCAGTTGCCGTTAGGGAGTTACTGAGGAAGAAACGCAAAGCAAGGAAGAGATGGCAAGTTACTCGGTTCCCTGGAGATAAAACAGAACTTAACAGATTATCAAAAAAATTGGGCACACTTATCGATGAAATAGAGCAAGAAACACTATCAAGAAAAATTCTAAGTCTGACGGCAGATACAACTACGGATTACTCTCTGTACAAAGCAGCTAAAGGCACGGAAACGTCGAGAAAACCTCTAGGACCCATCAGGGTTGGGAACAACTGGGCGAGAAACGCAAAAGAGAAAGTGACAATATTTGCGAACTATCTCTCCCAGACCTTCTCCCCCCTGCTACAGCAGTCACCGAGTGAAGAAGTTCTGAATGAACCCCACAGAATGGATAGTATTCCAATTAAACCTGTGAAATTTAGCGAACTCGCTAATTGTGTCAAACATGAGATAAAAACCAGAAAAGCGCCAGGATATGACCTGATCACTGGTCAAGTGTTAAAAGAACTTCCGGAGATAGGATTGCGTAAGCTACTACACCTCATAAATGCAGCGTTTCGATTATATCATGTTCCGCAATCTTGGAAAATTGCTGAAGTGATCATGATATTGAAACCAGGCAAAGAACCTTCGGACGTCAAGTCCTATAGACCAATTTCACTGCTTCCGGTTCTCTCCAAGCTGTTTGAGAAGCTACTAAAGAAAAGACTCATAAACATAATAGAAGAAAGGAATTTAATTCCACAACACCAGTTTGGTTTTAGAACAAAACATTCAACGATTGAACAAGTCCATAGGATAACAGATGTAATTGAAAATGCACTGGAAAATAAACAAGTGTGTAGTGCTGTATTTCTTGATGTGTCACAAGCTTTCGATAAAGTGTGGCACGATGGACTAAACAACAAACTGCAAAGGATGTTGCCTAATCAATATTGCCAAATTCTGGAATCTTACCTCAGCAATAGATACTTCAGAATTAAAAACGAAGATGAATACTCAAATCTCAACAAAATTAGAGCAGGTGTCCCGCAGGGAAGTGTTCTTGGACCCCTCCTTTACTTGCTATATACACATGATGTTCCTCGCACATTGGGAACAACTATAGCCACATTCGCAGACGATACAGCTGTTTTGGCAGTTGCAGACACAGTTGAAACCTCTACAGTAAAGCTACAGGAAGCTACGAATGCTATTGGAGATTGGACTCGAAAATGGCGCCTCAAATTAAACGAAACCAAATCCACTCATGTGAACTTCACCAACAAAAAAATTACAAATAAGCCGCTGATATTGAATCAATGCACAGTCCCATATTCCAACTCAGCTAAGTATCTGGGAATGACACTAGATGCGAAGCTGAAGTGGAAAGAACACGTCAAAAAGAAAAAGGAACAGCTAACAATCAAATTCAGAAAACTGTATTGGCTCCTGGGCCGACATTCACAACTTAGCTTACACAACAAAGTGCTGTTATACAAAACAGTACTTATGCCAATTTGGACCTATGGTATACAGCTATGGGGATGCACAGCTAAAAGTAACATGAAAATTATTCAAACGTTTCAAAATAAGATACTGAGGAGTATTGTGAATGCTCCGTGGTACATTCGTAATGATGACCTCCACAAGGACCTCAAAATTGAGACTATTAGCGAGGTAGCAAAAAGATACGCGAGAAACTACGAAAAGAGGCTTCACGCACACACAAACCCAGAAGCCATCCAGCTTCTGGACAACACTCATGAAATCCGACGTCTAAAAAGGATCAAGCCACTGGACCTTGGATGCTGAAGTGTAACTTTAATGTAGTGAAAGTCATTGGACTAACACTTGCATGAGAAACGCGTAATATATATGTGAAGTAAATATCTAGATAGTTACGTGATGTATAATACCTCAATTGTAACTAGTTGATATATTGACTAATAAACGCTTAAATAAAAAAAAAAAAAAAAAAAAAAAAAAAATGAAAAATCCCACATTTAGTGTGAGTCTATTTGTCTCCAGCCGCAGAAAGTGTGTCGTTAGTCCTTCCATCAGACAGATGACATCAAAAAGAACTTCTGGACGACTTCTATTTGCTCCTTACACCTCACCTCTGATGCATATATATAGAAGAATCGAGCCTGCAAGGGCGTCAAAAGATTGAATTTTGTTCACCATGAATCTATTTGCCTCTACAGATCTCTACGATCTTGTGTTGCTTTCAATGGCGCTATCCTTCCTAGCCAGAGTAAAACGAATCAACAAAAACAAGGACAAAATTGAAAGCTCGTTGAAAGAACGAAGCGATAATGCTATGTTCATAGCAAATTATTGTTTAGGCAGAGTTAATGCAGTTTCGTCTTGTGATTGATCCCAATGTTGTAAATTACATGTGTAAGTATAGATTGAGTAGCGGTTAGAGGAGACTCAGGTTTATTTATATGTTTCCATGAGATGGTCCGACTCACACAGGTGGGTCTGAGTAGCCTCCTAACGGCTACTGCTAGAATCGTAACTATTCTCTGAAACCAGCGGCTGTTATTTTGGACAATAATTTTCATTTTTGACTCAATTAAGAGTTCCTCCCGTAGTTTATGTTTCCGCCGCTTCTCGCTGCATCCCGCCCTTCACACGTGATGGCGCACCGCAATTAAACGGCTGGCAGAGTGGGAGGTACTGCGGTTCGAACCAGTTCATCATGGAAGGCTCTCGAAAAATGTACGAGAAAAGAAGATAATTTTCATATTAGCTCTTTTTTCCCTCCAAAAGCTCTTAGGTGTGGTGTTTTTCCTCCACTTCAAATGATGAAACTTTCTTTTGAGCCGTTTTGATTTTCCGACTTTATTTTGGTTTATTATTTTCAATAGTGAACCTTTGGAATCTACCAAGAAAACAATTGTTTAAGCCCCCCCTCAAAATTTGATGGTCTACGTTTCTGGGTACGTAGAATCCGAAATCGAATAAAAATATAAATATTTTTACCATAAATACAATAACCAAATTTCATCAAAATCGGTCCATGGTTACTATATTATAGTAACCATGGACCGATTTTGATGAAATTTGGTATTTGGGCTCCATTTGGGGTCTAGTTGTGCACCGAAGCTTTTGGTTGATGTCAGTCACTTCTAAGGGGTGAAAATTGAGGGTTGAAATTTTCAAGAGTGCCCTAGTTCAAAAATTCTCGAAATAAAGGTATCGTTTTTCACCAATTTTAAATAGTATTAATTTTTTGGGACCACCCGGAGCTCTGTAGGACAAACCGTCCGCTCCCTACGAGAACTTAAGGAACTTGGATTTACGATAAATCACGATAAATCAGAAGCACGAGTGTGAATCGCAAAAAAAGGCCTAATCTCCGTTCAAATTTTAGCTGACCGTTCGTTTTAGCTCGTTGTTCCTTTGTTCGAGTTGTACTGAGTTTTGTGTCTTAAGCAAAGTAATCAAGTTTCCTAATAATTAGGGCAATCTCAACTCCATGTTTCTTCGAACTGAGTGTGATTCATTTTCTTTTTATCCAAATAAACTTGATTATGAAGTAGGTATGTGGTAGGTGGGAGTAACTATGGTTGGTAGGTAGTGGGAATGGTAAAGCCGTGTTCTTTGCAGACGAGTGATCTATATAGAAAAATAATAAATAAAAATAAATAAAATAAATTTATTTGTGACGGGGAATGATGTACATAATTATGGAACTCGAGCCGGGCCTAATATTTGCCCCCCCTTGTGAGACTCACGAAATCCCTTACTTGTAATCCTGAACAGTTCGGAACCAGGTTTTTCAATGCTCTCCCTCACGATGTTAGGTCTTCAGTGGCATTTTGACGGCGAGTGAAAAGTATTTTGATTGATGCTGAAATCTACTGTATTAAGGACTATTTTGCTCTATTTTGATCACTTGTTTCTTTATCACTGTTATTGTTGTTGTATTTATTAATTGTTGCGTGTTCCTGGATTAGTAGCTTATTTGTTTATGTGTTATATTATTCATTCTTTTTTTTATTTATAATAATACGGGCAAGCCCAATTTACATGATAAAAAAACGTGACACAAAAATACAAAGCTACTGTTAGAGGGAAATGAATTAATAAAGAAATATATACTATTGACAGATGAATGGAATTTAAAATAAAACAGGAGATGAATATATCAGTGGTTTGGTTTATGATGAAGTACTATGGAAAAACGCTGCAAATTATTACACAACGGTTTATTATTTTTATATAGATCACTCGTCTACAAAATCACCAACCAACCAATATGAAGGAAAAAAAAAAAAAAAAAAATCAAAAAAAAAATTTAAAAAAAATCAAAATCACCAACTATTGATTACATTTCGATCAGCTCTAATTTGAACGGAGATTAGGCCTCTTTTGCGATTCACACTCGTGTTTTGATTTATATATATATATATATATATATATATATATATATATATTTCAATATAAACCCTTAAATTTTCGTAGGGAGCGAACGGTTTGTCCTACAAAGCTCCGCGTGGTCTCAAAAAATTCTAAAAATTCTATAGAATCTTAATTTGAAGGAAAAACAATACCTTTATATCGAAATTTTTTGAGTTAGGGCGTTTTCAAAATTTCAAAATTGATTTTGGAACCCTTAGGAGTGACCTACATCAACCAAAAGCTTCGGGGCACAACTAGACCCCAAATGGAGCCCACATACCAAATTTCATCAAAATCGGTCAATGCTAAGTGGCAAAAGTGCCGCGTACGGGGTACGGCGGACGGACGGCCAAATTTTTATTCGATTTTTGGATTCTACGTACCTTGAAACGTAAACCATCAAATTTTGAGGGGGTGTTAAATTTTTTTTTTTCTTGGTCGATTCTAAAGGTTCATTATTGAAAATAATAAACCAAAAGTCAAAATCAGGATGAAGATGGAGAAGAAGATTTGCTGAACGGCGGATACGGTTTAAGGGGGAATTTAGTAAATAATTTAATGCAGAAAACGGAACATGGAACAAGGTGGGATGGCGACTGGTGAGACGAGGAGTGGTAAACTGGAACTTGGCGAGAAGAGACGGGCAATTGATTTTATCATTGAGCAGTTTATGCAGGAACACCAAATCAGCAAGGATCCTTCTTTTATATAGTGCTTGCAGTTAACAGGTCTCCAACATGTTTGGATAGCTGAATTCGTCGGACGGAATTCTCAGTTTAAAACTCACGAATCTCAGAAATTTATTCTGTACGCTTTCCAAGGCATACCGGTGGATCGAATAAAAAGGGCTCCAGACCGTTGACGCATATTCCAGTTTTGGTAGAACAAAGGCCTTGTACAATACAATTATCGGCTTTACGTCGGTGAATTCACGGGTGTGACGCTTCAGGAAGCCCAGCGTTCTGACGTTGTTATACCTATTCTTAGGTTTCTACAATAAAAACTTTGATTGATTGATTAAAATAAACCATTGTGTAAAAATTTGCAGCGTTTTTTTTTTTAATTTCTCTCAGTATATATTTACTTTTTACGGCAGTATAGGGAGTGAACTGTTGGTCTTACAGGGCTCTGGGTGGTCTCATTCGATTCTAAAAATGCAATAGTATTTTAAATCGATGAAAAAACAATAGGCCAACAAAAGACCAACCTTAACGAAAGTTTTGCAATTTTTTTTCTTTGTACGATTTCAAAGGTTTATTTTTGAAAATAATAAACCAAAAATGAGTGGTGTTGCGGTAACGACGTGGGTGTGGAGAATTTCGGCTTCTGAGAGTTTTGGCTCTTTTAACGATCCTCAATGTTTACTCCTCAGCTCTTCTAGTTGAAGCGGCTTGTCCAAAAAGGTGATGGATATAGAGTTGTTAGGGGACCGGAGGTTTGTTGTTGGCGGCTCTGCAAGCCTCAACCTCGTGTTTACATCAAACACAATAGTTGTAGCGTTCCGGCTTTCATGTTTCCCTCGCCTCCTTCAACGTGTCACTTCTTGGCAGGTGGGGGAGGACGGGTCACCAGGTGTTCGCCAGCTGAATGAACAGAGAAGTCGATACGAGTTGACTATTGAGAAGTTCCCAAACTCAGCCAAGGTTGCCAACTCCACTGATTTTTCCGATCTCTACTGATTTTTGATGTATCTGCGAATTGAGTGAAAAAATCCAAAATATTCAACGTTTCTTGCCGTTCTACTAAAAAATTACTTATTAGAAAAATTAATTAGAAACCCTCATGTATCCTTCCAATTTCGGTTTATTATTTTCAATAATGAACCTTTGGAATCGACCAAGAAAAAAGAATTGTTTAACCTCCCCTCAAAATTATTGTTCTGTACTCCTGCTGTAGTCATTTTCTTGGTTGTTGTGGAGAAGGAAGCAGAGGAAGTCAATATACTTTTTCACATTTGTTCGGCTAGCGCTTTCGGGGCAAACTGTGGCCCCTTTCTCAAGCCTACAAGAAAAAACAATTAATTGAAGACTAAAAAGTAACCTCTAGGATGAACAATCACGGTTAGTATAACCAACCAGTCAAAAATATTATGTCAAAAAAATGTTATTACTTAATAATGATGTACTTTTTATTAAAACCATTAAAAAATGAGCCACCAAGATTAAACGTATTCTTCGTCATCAAAAACACAATAAGAATATAAGCTACCAAGAACTGAACAATACAAGCACTAACACACAGGCAAATATTAAAAATAGAAAGAAAACAAAACAACCTACCTATGTTCACTCTGCAATTATAATCCCACTATCTTCCATCCCTCCTCAATCACCAAAATCTCATCTCTGCAGATTTCATATCACAATGGATCAATTTTTCTCTAAAATTGATCAATTTTCTCTATTGTGATATGAAATCTGTAACGCCTGTGATGAGAGAGATAACCTAAGATTGTTGTTCCTGTTAAAATTGGAAAAGTTCTCCTGTCTGTGATCCCCTCTATTCATTGTTTTAATGATAACTAGCTGAAAAGCCTACTAAAAGTAGGCAAAAACGATTCCTCCGACTCTCCCCGCCACCCACTCCCTCCGCCCCCACCCGCCCCCAGCTCCTCCCGTCTCCGATACCGCCGACTCTCCCCACTCCCACGACCCCTCCAACCCCTCCGTGCATACGTACGTACGGTTGGTGTTTTATGTATATAGATTACTTTTAAATAATTTTTAGATCCTCTCAGTTTTTGTTTTTTAGTGATCTGAAAAGAATAATTGTTATGGAAATGGACGAAGGTAGGTTTTTTTGAGATTGTCTATTTTTGCATGTTTTTAGTTGGTAGAAAATTCTTCAAAATTATGTTGAAATTTGTTACTGGTTTTCCAGTGAGAATAGTTACCATGGACTGATTTTGATGAAATTTGGTATATGGGCTCCATTTGGGGTCTAGTTGTGCCCCGTAGCTTTTCGTTGATGTCAGTCATATCTAAGCGGTGAAAAATGTGGGTTATAATTTTCAAAACTCCTTAGCTCGAAAAAACTCAATATAAAGTTATTGTGTTTTTCTAATCTTTAAAATACAGTTGAATTTGTCTAATAGAATGAGACCACCCAAAGTCCTCCAGGACAAACCCTTCGTTCCCTAGGAGAGATGGACTTACAGTAGATCAGAAACACGAGTGTGGTTGCAAATTTTGGGTTAAATTGGTGCGAATCCAATCAACATTTGAAACTAGGTTATGTTTTTAAAAAAGTAGCTAACTAAGATGACCTCTTACATACCTGTAGTATGGTATCCAATATTGAGGTCATTGGGAGGGACGAGTGATTAAAATCTTTCACTTTAAAGTTTTCTTTCAGAGTGGTCCATAACTGGTGAGTATGTAATTGCCAATGTTTCCAATTTAGGTAAGAAACTGATAATTGAAGTTGTTAATTCTTGAATCTGAAAAAATTATCCCACCTACCAGCAATCGGCGAGGGTCATTCCAAAAGTGCTTAAGTTCATTTCGGAAACGACGATAGACTCTCCTTGAATGAACCAAACACTCACCAAATTTCAAGACAGGAGCGGACTCTGAAAGAACACTTTAAACTGAAAGATTTAAAACTCAGTCTCTGGCAATGGCCTCAATGTTGGATAACAGGGCTAGTGAAGTACCAGCAGTAGTACAGTAGATGCAGTGTAGTACGATTCCACCCCCAATATTGCACCAAGTGTCGACCGGTTCTCAAAGATAAATATACCTCTTTTTTCGTATTTATTCAGTCACAATAAATATGCAGACGAAAGATAAAATTTTCTGAAAACGAAACAGAACTTCACGCTAAATTACTCTTCAACACGTTTTTCCGCTGCCTCGCGTGACTCGACCGTTTTCAATGGCCAATCCTTCATGCTTGCTGCAAAAGCATCTCGCTTATCGGTGCCAAAATATTTGCAATTCGGAAACCATTATAATTTCAGATTTACCCCCTCCTTCCATCGCGGCTCCCAGACCGGACACTTGTTATGCGATAACTTCTACTCCGAGAAAATCTGATAAGTTTCAGACGGAAACTCGCGGAGCTTGCTTTATTAGCTATTTACTTTGATTTCGTCTGTTTGAACAAAAACGCTTTTGTAATTCAACTTGTTCCCTATCTTACAAACAAAGGGTATGATTTTTATGAGAAAATCCAAATGAATATTATTTATTTGAATCTCTGCGAGCTGAACAAAGTGTTATTTATCACGGTGACTCCAATGTTAATCCCACATGAGATGCAGTTCAAAATGTAAAACACCGGAGTGTCGATTTTTCACGATTTTTTAATATTGGTATGGTTGGATTTGTAATTTAGAGTACTATTTAATCATTCAGAGTGTAAAATTCGGTAAATTGTATCAGGAAAGTCTTTCCCCAAAAATACTTAGGGTGATTTGGGCTTTGTAAGGTTTTCCATCGAAAAAACGTCTGCCAAGTGGGTGTGGCACATAGCTTCCTCGCATCCATAACCCGATTGTAAAGATGATCCGATGCATAGTAGTTGATCTCAAAACACCAATCTCTACCCTCATAGGGGACCATCTACACGCCAAGCTGAACAATCCTGAGAAATTTCGTCGAAATCGGATGGAAAATGTAGAAGTAATGGATGTTACAAGGAATTGACGTTTGCGCATAACCAGTGACTACCATCAGTCTGAGGACAATGATTTTCATAGGGGGCCATCTACAACCAATTCGTATATTCCCTGAAAATTTCATCGAAATCGGATGAGAAATGTAGAAGTTATGGCTGTTACAAGGGTTTTACGTTTACGCATGCGCAGAGGCTAATGTCAGTCCGGGGGTGATGATTTTCATAGGGGACTGCCTACGCGCTAACCCGCATAATCTCTGAAAATTCCATCAAAATCGGATGAGAATTGTAGAAATCATGGCTAGCAAGGATTTCTTGACAGACAGACAGACACGGAACCAAAATCGTTCAGGAAAGTCTACAACGTAAAACGCGAGTGAAAATTTCGATTTTGGAGAACTTTTTTTTCAACCTTGAAAAGTGAAAATAGAGCTTCCGCTACCTTGGCAGACTCGGAAGCAAAAGACCGTTCTTGCTCTACGGTGTTCATTTGTTGTGGAGAGTACGCCTTATTCATCATAAAATTATGTGTTTTAATCCAAAAATTTGTGAGTAAAGACGTAGAAATGTATTTTGAATCATTTAGTGAAAGAATCAAGTGAAAATGTTGAAAAATGTCCTAGTATGCAGGAGCTAGAAAATTTGCGTTTTTCTCGAAAAATTTTCGAGAACTATTTTCTCAATAGACGCAGCTCTACGGTTTTAATACTTTGGACGGCAGTCGCATCAAATTTGGCCATATCAAATAAACCTGCCAGTTTCCCAAAACCAACTCCGTTACCTCAAGGAACCCAGTAATTCTTAGCATGGAACATGCTTTAGCCGTGACCTCACAAGCAAAAAGTGTCACGTTTTTCGTTCGTTAAAAACTCGTATTCTAGACCCCTCAAATAGTAACAAAAAAGTGAATTGTAAAAGAAGGAATATTTGACAATAACAATTAGATTTGGTTTTTGATGAGTTTACGTTGATATTTGTTTGGATATCGCCTGGCTCAGATCGAAAGGATCTCAAAGTACCGCTCCCTAATATGAAGCTAGAATTTAGTCCAGAATCGTCCAAATGTTTCAGTAAATTCCAGTTCCTGAGCTCTTATTTGGTCTGTTTATATTACTTTTATATGGGTTTACCCAGTGAAGAAGTTCTACGAGCTGCACCACAAACACTGAGGTGTAACAGTTACCTCCACGTCTCCATGCTACCCTCTTTGCTGCTCTTGGTAAGTGCTATCTCCTGCCACTCGACAATATTGAATGTTTTTCGGTTTCCTGTGATACCCAAAATCAATTTTCTTTTCGTACCTTTAAAGTAAGATTGAAGACATTGTATAAACCAAACTCCGATTTGTTCTTGTACTACATCACCCAATTCATATCTATATAATATTAATAGCATAATTTTTATGTGAATGATTGGGTGCTGATTTTTTCATCCGATATTTTCAACTCTATTCCAACAGGGACTCAAGAATATTACGAATCCCACCTTCAAACGAATATTGTTCAGAAATACAATGTAGAAGTGAGCACCTACCTCCAATTGGAACCAGAGAAAGGCGTAGAATAGTTTCACAAGTCTCACGCTGGATTGTTCGTTTCGCAAAAAGGCCAACTGCCTGTTCAAATATTCTAAACGATTTTGATATACGATATATTATGTGACGCAATAGAAAGCCTCGGGCATTGAAGGAACCAGGTGTGAGTTGATTTATGGACCATCTTCCACGCTTGTGTAGACGGCACTGCGAGAAGGAAGGTATCAATAAATAATCATGCCGAGTCATCTCCCGGCGAAACCTTTCTTACAAGTTCTTACGGAGGGAAATAGTGTCAAAGTTGAGGAGAGCGGATTTATGCCGTCATTTGTAATGCGGGTATCACATGAGACAAGTACATAACCCACAATATATATGGGCAACAACTCTGAGGGATCGACATTTCAAAAAATTAATTTAAAAAATAATTTAACGTCAAGAATAATGTACTTTTAGGTTTTTTTCGCGTTTATCCCTAGAAAGGTAGCGTTTTTCCATACGCCTTCAAAGGTAGTGTGGAATAAATTTTACAAAATACCCAAAATCAACTTTTGCCATCGCAATAGGCTCTAAAATGCTATTTAGAGCTCATTTTAGAATAACAACGGTTAATAGTCACACAAAATTCTCTATTTCGATTGAAAACGACATTTTATTTTACAAAACTATTTAAAATGCAGTCCTAATTTGCTGTCACTTAAATAAAATTACCAAAGCAACGCTTGCTCTTATGGCGGTGGTTATAGTGGTCTTATGGCGTATTTGGAGTCAAAATAACAAAAATTGCCTAAAAAAGGCTAAAAATTGGGTCTTTGAGGAACCAACAACACTCATTTTATCCCAGATCGTGAAAAACATCGAGTGATTACGTACTTAATGAGTTCGTGGAGGCGAGTGGCGTATTTTTTGAGCTTTTATTTGTCTACGTACAAGTACTGCGTTCAGAATCTGCGAGAAATTTCGTATACAAATATCTGCCTTATAAAGTGAAAATTTTAATAAAGCGATTAATGAAACAAAAATCTGAATGTGGTTAAAATATTAATCTGAAATGTGGTTAAAATATTAATTTGAAAATTCGCTCATTTACTGATTATTATGTGAGTATCGAGTATCAATATGAGTATAATTCCCTCTTTAGAGCAACAGGAATCCATCTTTGGAGTCAATCCTTTCAACCAGCATTCACCCCATCGACTCACATTGCAACAACACAGCTTTTGATTCTACAATTTGGCCCGAGGTGACCCCCTCGTTTCACGCGTACACGATTCCCTTCTTTCTTCGTCCCCTCAAGAACGGAAGTGATTCTGCCTTCAGGTGTCGGACAGGTGAGAATGTAAACATGTTGACTCGAACACACAAACGGTGGTTTACCGAAGTGTACACAGCTCCACGCGCTATCCCTAACGCAAGCAAACCTCTCAAACAACCATTATCGGAAGCCCACGAAATGTCAATAAACACCACCCTTCAATGAAACCGGTTCTTCCGAGGGGAAGGTCGAGTCGGCCCCAGTTCAACATACTCTAGTATTATTTTTTGTATCGCCAAAACCGCAATTTTACGTAGTTATGGTGGTTTGTATGAATAATTAATGTCGCATTATGTGATTCCTGTTAATCGTTTGATAGCTGGAGCTTAGAAACCTCTCCTTCTCTATATGGACATTTCTGAGCAACAGTGATGCTAGCTGAAAATGCACTGATACAAGAAAATCTCTTTCTAGTTTTGATACAAGTCTGATAATTTTAAATAGGTATTCATTGTCTTTTTTATAATTTTTGGTAATTATTTGGTAATTATTATTGGAAACAAACGGAAAAACATACGACGAATAACCACAAGATGAGAAAATAGATTATAAAAAGTACACGATTACAATAAATTAAAATTATTCAGAAATGAAATTCATTGTTGTTGAGAATGTCAAATATTGTTGTTGAATCGTTGGAGTGAAAGGTTTAGATATAATAAACGTGTTATTTTGTTAAGATACCTACACCTTTTCCAATTGATTTGAGAAAGAAGAACTCAAAAATTGCGCTACCAAGGTAGCTGAAGCTTTGTTTTCACTTTTTAAGGTTGGAAAAAAAATTCTCCAAAATCAAAATTTTCACTCGCGTTTCACGTTTTAGACCTTCTTGAACAATTTTGGTTCCGTGTCTGTCTGAGTGTCTGTCATGAAATCCTTGCCACAGCCATAACTTCTACAATCCTCCCCCGATTTCAATGAAATTTTCAGGGATCATGCGGGTTGGCGCATAGATGGTCTTCTACAAAAATCGTCACCCCCGGACGGATAGTAGCCGCTGCGCATGCGTAAACGTGAAATCCTTGCCATAACTTCTACATTTCCCATCTGATTTCGATGATTATGCGAGTTGAGGTGGAGATGGTCCCCTATGAAAATTATCACCCCCCCCCCCCGACTGATAGTAGCTACTGCGCATGTGCAAACGTGAAATCCTTGTATCACCCATTATTTCTACATTTTCCAACAATATTCAGGGATTATGCTGATTAGGGTGTAGATGATCCCCAAGTGTACTTAGAGATTGATGTTTTGAGATTATCTACGATGCACCGGATCATCTATATAGGTAGTCGGGTTATGGATACGAGGAAGCTATGTGCCACACCTATTCGGCAGACTTTTCTTGTTACAGTGACTCCAGGGTCACAATGTAACTATTCTACTATTCTGTGTGTTTTTTTTATCCACATCAGATCCATATGGGTGGAGGTTTAACATACATTTAATGGAAGTTTTCTATAATAGCATAATTTTCTCCATGGGCTTCTCATTGGGGTAAAGCCCCGTACTGGAGGTTTTTGCCCCACAAAAATGTCGAATTTTCGACCGATTATTGATAGGAGGTAACTCGGTGACAAGGTGTGCTTAGCATGCATTTTTTTTGGGAGGAGGGGAATCTGCTCTTGGATGGTTGTAATGTTCGAAAATCTTTGGTCCCATCTGCCCCACACCAATTTGATGAGGAGCTCTCAACTGGTGTTGCAGTGGGTTCCTTCACATTGCCAAATAGAGGGAAATGAGAAAGCGAATGCACTGTCCAGAAGAGGGACTCTCCTCTCCCACACCACAGATAAATAATTTTCTGGTCGACGCCAGAAAAAGTTTCTAGCTCGAGAAGGCCATGAGAGAGCAGCAGCGGCAAAGCAATGGGCTCCCCCTACAGAGTGATCCCATACCTGAAACAATGCCCAGATAGCAAAGCGAGGCTTCAGGATTCAAACTGGACATTCATTTCTGGGCAAGCATCTCAACGGAATCCTTCTCTACGACAGTCCAATCTGCACACTTTGTCATACCGAAGAAATGCCATCCCTGCAGTCAGATGCATGTCCTGCAGTCTATACGAAAACAAATTAGAGACGTCGAAATCATCTGGTGTGAGTAATCAAACATTTACTGGACTGCTCGTGAACGGGTGGCTGCAGAGCCTTTCAAGTACTTTAGCTTTACTGAAAAGGAGAAGGGAGTCACCTGTGATAATCGTGTTTGCAGTAGATGTTTCCATGCCTGGAGTAGCAGGTAACCTCCGTGTCCAGACTCAATTTGCATTCGGCGCATTGGAGACAGCCGAGGTGCCACTGCCTGTCGACCGCCAGGAGGTAGAAGCGCTCAGTGATCCGCCCCTGGCACCCCGCGCAGCACGAGTCTTCTTCCAAAACTTCTTTCAGCATCCCGCCATCTCACCAGCTTCGCTCGTCTGCGAACAAGAGTGTTACAGATTTATTACTAAGAAAAGAATAAAAATATAAAGACCGAAGGTAAAAAAATGATAGAAATTGATGTTGAAGGAAAAAGAGACGCCATTAGTCCGATAAAGCCATTTGTAGGAAACCATCTAACCGACTCAGAAACTTGAATTGTCAACAGCAATAGACCGAAATTTAGTACAGTACAGTACTAACACAGTACAGTGTCTGGATCAAGAATTCAATAAGGAAGACTGAGTGTGGATTTTACCGGAGAGCTATCGAGCCTGGCCACCAAGATCGCTGGTTCGGTTGCTTTGAAACCTTCATTTAAAATCTTTAAAATCGTCTAAAATTTTAAAATTTTTTGAAATATTGAATCTCTTTGATTTTTGTAAGTTTGAATTCTACTTTAAACCCTTAAAATCTCAAAAAAAACGAAATTTTTCTGAATCTTTTGAATTTGTTTAAAATTGACTTTGGAACCTTCTTTACTCATTAAACTCCATAAAACTAGACATTTTGATAATATCCTCCAAAATCCGCATCTCCACTCGCTTTCAACGTTTTGGATCTTCCTTAACAATTTTGGTTTCGTGCCTGTCTGTCTGTCAGTCGGTCTGTTTGCCCGCAAATCTTTGTAGCGGACCAAACTATACGTTCATGGAATTTCCAGGGATTGTGCGGGCTAGTCCTTTGAAAATTTTGGTTTTGAAATAAAGTCATGATTATTTCTGTGTTAACGAGAAAGACGAGTTTTATTCAAGAAAGGTTTGAGAAATGTCGCAATGAAAAGAATGAGTGAAGAATGAGCTGGACTGGAATGAGAATTTGGAAGTATGGTTGTAAGAGAGTTAAGAAGTTGGTATAGGTAGAGAAGAAAAAAGAATTTCGTCGAAAAACCCAAACTGCTACAAAACTGGTAGCAGAGTAAAATCGAGACCACGGAGATGGATCTAGAAATAGAATTAATTAAAGAAGATATTGGAGACATGTTAGAGGGAATACGATGAGACGTGGAGGACGAGAATATGGACGAGGAGATACACAAGTGACCATAAGAATGCTGAAGGTGCAAATAGAAGAAATTCAACAAGTAAGGAGTAGGATAAGTAGCTTGAAAAAGAAAGATGCAGGTCTAATGTTTGTCGAATTATGAAGGCAGGAGACGTTGGAAAAAAATCAAATAATCATGATGATGTTTTTCTTTCTTACACGAAAGAATTCAAAAGAGATGTAGAGCCAAAAAATACCATAGAAAATACATCAAAATTACCTAAAATTACTATCGGAAAATTCGACGGAAATATACCCAAATATCAAGAGTTCTGGCAATTATTAAAAACAAACATTTGATCTTACGGACTCGGAGAAAATAAACTTTGGATAAGCAATACAATAATATACAATGTATTGTATTAGTTAGTTGATTATCTACTACGCAATAGATCATCCTTACAATCGAGTTATGGATACGAGGTAGCTATGTGCCACACCCACTAAGCAGATTTTTTTTAGTTAAGTGATTGATTTTTTCAAGGAAAATCGTGAATAAGGTAAAGCTTTGAAAACTTTTAAAAGAATAGTTCATTTCAACACTTACGTCCAATTTGGTGGTGCATTGAGGAGTGACTGCAGCTCACCACTGGGGTTTGGTTTATAAATGAGATTCAATGAGTAATTAGTCAGTGAATAATTTATTTGGAAGGATGTTTACGTATTTTCGAGATATCTAGGAGTTGAGTGATTGGTTGGAAAATGTTTGTTTTTCCGAGATAAGATAAAACGAAATACAATAAGTGTTAGATTGGTTCCGATGAATGGAGAATTTTACGTAATTCTTTGCGGGGAGGAGTCTACGTATGAAGACAACGTTTGAAACGAAGCTTTTCCGAATGTCAAGATTTTTCATTTCGATAGGAGAAATCATTACAACGGGCCGGGCAGAAACACGAACGACAGCCGGAAATCCGACGTTTTCCCGTCAATTATAAGGCGAAATAACTCCGGAGATGGCGATCCTACGATGATAACCATCCCTGAGAGGAGACTTCGGACAGTCTTTGCGTTATAACAGTCAACATCTAGAGGAACGATCTGTTATCGAAGTGGTTTTCGTGAGATAGGGAGAACGAATGTCACGATACTTGTTCCACCTGCTTCCAAAACCTAATTGGGCTCATCATTTCGAAGGGGAGGATCTCGTCAGCGATATTTGTTCCGCACCTTGTTTGAACGAATGAGCTTGAGTGGTGTCACGTATTACCTATAATAGGTGTTCTTAGTTTTGTACGGCCGATCATCACGGAATCTAACGAGTGATGGGAAATTCCTCGTACAAGCCGAGAACGTACTACCATGAGAATAATAATCATGTAATATAATGAGAATATAGGTAACAGTTATAATCCATTAATTATTAGTCCATTTGTTGTAACTGACACTCTCTCTCGTGTTTGCCGAATCTTTCAACCAAGGACCTTCTCGAACTGCACAAGACAATATGCCATCGTGGGATCACCAGAATGATACATTTTGTCAGGTGCAAGAACATACCTTTCTCAGTTGAGGACGTGAAGCTTGTCACGCAAGTTGCCAAGATTTTGTCGAGCTCAAGCATGGGCGTAGGCAGGATTTAGCCAGGGGGGGGGGGGGGGCGGCTACCCCCAAGAGCTATTATATAAATATAAAGTATGCGTCTGCATATTATAGCAAACGAAAGGTACAAAGTCTGAATTCCGAGAAATAATTTTCATGACATAATATGTTGTTGATATTAATATATATGTAATATTAATATGTAAGATATTATCTTTAGTTATATATTTTACATTATTTCATTATACAACATAGGTACTACAAAACAGCAATGGACAATTTTTAAGACAGCATCAGTCTTCTGGTGTTGCTGGCAGATTGATCAACAACCTCTTCTACAATGGTTGCCTTCTTTGATTTCACCAAATCTCGATGGCTGAGCATACACAGACCATTCAGCCTATCCTCCCCCATTGTAGACCGTGTCCATGTTTTTACGCGCCTCAGGGTGCTGAAAGTTCTTTCCACCGAGCAGGTCGTGCACGGTAACGTTACTGCAATCATCAGGGCCTTTTTGATGGAAGGGGTCCGCTTCCTTGATCAAGTCGATCATTTCCACATTCTGAAGTGTTGACAGTTTTTCAGTCTCATTCCAGCCCTCACCTTTGTCGTTCTTGACCATTTTTTCCGCCACTTATTGTGCCAAAATTGGAATTCTGCATACAGCAGACTCTCATCAAAATCATAAAACTTGGCAATTTTTTCGGCTTGGAGTTTCAAATGGTCTAATTTTGAAGCCAACATGAAGTGGGGGTGAAGAGAAAGAAGGGAAAACGCCGGTTCATTATTATGAGAAAATCTGTCAGTCAGCGCTGAAGAAAACGAGTCTAGGTAAGGAATCAAGACTGATCGTTTCCAATATTCCTCAGGAGAGTCACGATGGTGCTGACGTCCAACCACTCTTGGCGCAGAGCTGAGTATTTGGATATAATGAAGGCACATATGATGAAAATTGGTCGTGTTACGGCACTGAAAAGCAGAAACGCATTGTTTCTTGTATTACTATTTCCCTCTGTAGTGAGCTTTTCCAATGCAGCACAATTTATTTTTGTGTTCCCGAAAGTCTAGGGGGGTGCCATGGCCCCTTCCTGCCCCTTCCTGCCTAAGTTCTTCAAAAATTCCAGCCAACAGATAAAAGCAACAGCTCTATTCGAACGTCTCAATCTCGACGTCGAGGACAACTTCCATCAACCACTCGAAATCGATTTTGCTCACAGTGATTGATGAATTCTACAGATTTCTAGCTACCACTGTAATCAAGCATCTAACGACGATATTTGGAATACATTCACTCTGATGGGGGAGCTGCTTCCATGTCCGCAGAGCTCAAGAACTTGACCTCACAAGGAGTAGCCACAAGTAGAACCACCACCTGTAATCCTCTTGGAAATGGTTCAAGCTGAGCGGTTTAACGGTGTGATATGAAAAGCCGTTCAAATGGCTCTTCGCACCGCTGATCTAAGAACCGAACAGTCGGAACTAGTACTCACTCAAGCCCTTCATTCCTTCAGATCTCTACTGTGTACTGCCACCAATGCTACACCCCACGAAAGAATGTTCAGCCACACCAGGATCAATCAACGGGCATTCACTTCCAACATGGTTGTCTACGTCTAGCAAGGTGCTGATGACTTCCTTACAAACATCAAACAGTAAATACGATCCCGCACTGTAGTATAGCATAATATAGAAGCTGAGCTGTTGAAGGCAAATCCAGACTGCAAATTAGGCTACCAGATGGAGGAGAAACAACAGTATCTTACCGACACTTATCACCCATGGGAGATTCTGATCACTCCGTATCTCAAGAATGTCTACAGGAGGATCTGTCGTCATATCTACTGGAACCTGAACCTCAAGTTCTGAAAGAAATTGTAACTCCAGTTCCAAACCCTTCAAATGATCAAGATCTCTTGCAAAGTTCACAAACTGAATTGGCAAGAAGATTTCTTATTTCACATTAATGCTTTTTAATTGTGCTAAGATTTAAGCTGAATAAAACCTATACTTTTCAAGGCTTTCATTATTTAAATAATATCACGCAAATTATAGTTTGAACTGTTCCTGAATTCCATGCTTTTCTATCTAGAAGCGTAGTATCCAGGTTGTGTCAGCCAAACCCTCCTCTGTCTATGGTCGGTTTTTAGGACGTCCTTATAAAGTAAAGACGTGTACTTTCATCGCCTTCTTCTTTTCTTCTTCTCTTACTTCATCTCTTCATACTGTGGGACGCTTTATTATTTGGTAGAATATTTTCATTCGCAAACCCTGAACATTTAATGCTGTCGTGACCTCCTTCTTCATGTACATATTTAAAAAAATAAGTCACAGGTGTGAGGGTACCTTGAGCTAGCCCATGTGTTGACTTGTAACGGGCAAGACTTGAGGCGCCAGCCTCCCATTGTCTCCAGCATATTTTTTTCAGTTGTATACAAGGGCAGCAGTATCCATTCTAGTTCAAATCTCTGTCTCACTAACTTCCTGTATTCTCTAAAAGCCGACTCTTTTAAAAAACTATCAGTATTTTTAGATTACCTATTTTTTCCCCCCAAAAAATTGGAGAATCGATTCAAAAATTCAAGAGGTTCGATTCTTCTTATCAGCTGGTCGAGGGAAATAAATTATCATCAACAACAATAACTACATCCAATAACTATCACAACCCCAATGGGGAAGGATTGGTTATCACAATCTAATGGTCAAAAAATGAGAAACACCACCACCACCTCAACACATCCTGATGGAACTTACTTCCCCAATCACCCCCATTTATATAATAATTATATAATTATCAATTATTGATGAAAAGCTCATGAAGAAAAATTAGTTGGTAATCATTTACGCAGTAGGCATACAGCTTTTTCGTGACATAAATAGTCAAAAAAACATCAATAGGAAGATATAGGTACTAACTACTAGTAGTTGGTTATTTGAAACATAATAGAATTCAAGTAATACAAAAGAATACATGGGCATTCGAAGTTATCTCCAGCTTTTGGTAATTACCTACTTAAGTATGACTTTTAGTTGAATAGTATCGATTCAAAATCGATACTTATATCAGAGAAAATCGATACGGTCTTTTGATTCTTTTCTATAGATCGATTCGATTTAAATCGATTCATTTTGAGGAATCTGACGTCCCTGACTGGAACTGAATTCTTCTTCTTCTTCACTCTATGAGCTGGTCGTAGGGACAACCTTGGGTGATCATAGGTATTGTATGCACATTGAATGGTTGTGCAGAATGATTAGTGAGGGGCACAGAGTAATGGAGAAAGATGGGAGGTGGAAGATGATTGTAATTGGAATGATTCATTTCCACCTTTACCTCAGCACCTCTGGATGTTCTCATATCTGAGAGTACTTCACAATAATTATTATCAAAGTGTCACCTGCAATGTTGTCAACAAGATTATACAGATCACTGAAGTCCGCATCCTGTTCGTCTGACCCTCAAAGAGTTGTGTACTGCACAGTGTTACCGACCCGATCGTGTCAAAAACCCGTAGGTAGAAGTCCTAAAAACCCGTAGAAAGCCATAGAATTGTATCTCAAATCCCCTAGGCATTCCTAAACACACACACACACACACACGTGGCCTATAAAAAATGCTACACCTTCTGGGATCATTGAATTAAATTGAGAAGAGCTTTTCCAAATATTTTAAAATATTTTATTGAGGTAACAGCCATTGCACCTAGAACTAGGTAACTACCTACAAAACTCAGTCGTATACCTACTAACCCAGTCTCAAACAACAAAATAGGAGTACCTATTGTAAATAATGAAGAGGTTTGAGTGGGAATCACAGAAAATAATAATCCTTTTTCCTTATTGCATTTTGGAAAAACGCGACTAGTGAATAGAATCAAATCACAGAATTTTGAACGAAACATTGACTTTTTCAAAATGGCTTTACAATCTTCAATCCTTCAAAATCGTACATTGACGATTGTTGGTGGTGTTAACAGGGTACGGAGGAATGGAATGGCGGCCATTTGAGTCAAATATGGCATATCGAATGAAATATATCGATATACAGATCAAATGATATATCGTCAATGAGATATCGATACCTACGATATATCGGGGAAAATGGATCGATATTTCGATATATCGGAAGATTGACTGCGAAAAACGTGTTGAAGCAAGTAGGTGAATTAAAACGTTTTAAAATATAAAAAATTAATTTAGGAAGACATTCATTGACAAATCGGAAGATGTACTTGGAAGAAATTGATGAAGTAAGTAGGCAGGTGAATTGAAACGTTTCTAACAACATTTTGGAATAAATATATCGATATATTCGTCATATTGGAAGAAATATTTGGAAAAACCGGGTGAAATAAGTATTAACCTACTTTCAAAAGTTAATGGATATGAATATATCGATATTATCGGTTCTCTATATCGATATATCAAACGTAATATATCGATAAATGAAATACATCGATATATCGTTGCCATCCCTACATTTGACTAGCGACTTCAAACAGCAAAGTCACCAGACTTGGAAAATCAACGTTTCCAGTTTCCTGAGTGTATTATTCGGTCGGTGGAAGTAGAGAAAGCAGAAAATTTTTGAAGAACGTAAATTAATTACAATAAATTGGCTTTCAGCCATTGTTTGGAAAAAAAACCCGTAGATTTCACCTACGTTCCCGTAGATCTACGGGAAAACCTGTAGGGTTGGTTACGCTGGTACTGCAGAGGATCCAGTCTGTCTGTCGTGGTACAAAGGGACAACAACTAGGGAGGCATAATCAAGTGAGGTAGAGGTGCACAACCTACTACCGAGTAGTGATGCTTATCTATCAAACAGTTACATCAATTTTCGAGAAAGTGTCTCTAATACCAAAATTAACAATACAAAAATTCTTCAATACGCGATGTATCAATCAACATCGTGATTTTCTTAGAGCAACGTTTTTGCTACACCGCGACGTTTCCCTGACGAAGAATGTCGTTTGACGATTATGTTTGTTGGAAGCTTCCTTTTCCCCGTCAAACACGCCGCTCCCTCCGAACCGGCTATATGAGAACAAGACGGCGCAATTTCAATAGGAATCGCAAGCGGGTAGTTGGTTAATCATCCCAGCAATGCAGCATCGATTAAAATTCCCATTCGGAAAGAATGTTTAGGCGGAAGGAGAGAAAAACGATTGTCGACCTGATCAACAACTGTCGGGCCGTATATGTACAATGATTTATTGCTTAGGATCCCGGGCGAGGAAAATGGCGACGGATCACTGTATTATTTTTCTCTTTGACTTGGTGGTTATCTCAAGCTTGGAAGTAAAGTTTGTGTTTGAACTGGAAGGTTACATTAAATCTATGTGGAGGAGAAGCATGATAGCCACAGATCATCATCGAAACTGAAGAAGGATGTAGTCCTATTCCTTCACAATTATATCGTGTTCAGCTCCAAAGTACCCCCCAAATTTGAGACCAATCAGGTTAATTTGATCGAGTACACAGGCTAGTATTGGGATTGCGATGAAAATTCTTGAGAACTCCATGGGCAAACTTGTTCAAATCCACCAAATCCAACCACGATTCCTCATAGTTATGACCAGCACAATGAACCGGCCACCGGTAGGTAGAAACTAAAATTATTCAAAAATCGCGAAAAATAGGTAGATAGTTTCGATTTCGACCTGCAGCACGGACACAAAAAAATCTTCGGTCCTGATGAAACAGAAGCTGGAAATGTCTGAATTTGCTGTCTGATCAGATACAAAACATGAATTCGTTCGTTCACATGACTTTTAGCAGTTGATCTGTTGGTAAATAATAATCCCAATCCAAGAGAAAAAAAAAAAAATGCTGGAAATTATTACACTATGGTTAATTACCTATTTTGGTTTATTATTTTCAATAATGAACCTTTGGAATCGACCAAGAAAAAAAAATTTTTAACACCCCCTCAAAATTTGATGGTTTACGTTTCAAGGTACGTAGAATCCAAAAATCGAATAAAAATTTGGCCGTCCGTCCGCCGTACGCCGTACGCGGCACTTTTGCCACTTAGCATTGACCGATTTTGATGAAATTTGGTATGTAGGCTCCATTTGGGGTCTAGTTGTGCCCCGAAGCTTTTGGTTGATGTAGGTCACTCCTAAGGGTTCCAAAATCAATTTTGAAATTTTGAAAACGCCCTAACTCAAAAAATTTCGATATAAAGGTATTGTTTTTCCTCCAAATTAAGATTCTATAGAATTTTTTGAGACCACGCGGAGCTCTGTAGGACAAACCGTTCGCTCCCTACGAAAATTTAAGGGTTTATATTGAAATATATATATAAATCAAAACACGAGTGTGAATCGCAAAAGAGGCCTAATCTCCGTTCAAATTAGAGCTGACCGAAATGCGATCAATGGTTGGTGATTTTGATTTATTTTTTTATATTTTTTTTTATTTTTTTTATTATTTTTTTTATTTATTTATTTTTTTTTTTTATTCTTCTCTTCATATTGGATGGTTGGTGATTTTGTAGACGAGTGATCTATATAAAAATAATAAACCGTTGTGTAATAATTTGCAGCGTTTTTCTGTGGGGTTCACTAAAATCCAAAGAACACGGCATTTCCATAAACAGTACCTATCAAACATATTACTGCTCAAGGTTCACTATCAACTTCATTTTGACAGAAAGAACCAACCAGCGAAACATCGTTAAGCCGGGAGTAGTGGGCGCCCTCATATTCGTAACAAAATTTGGTTCTTGGTTGTTAATGAAGAGTGGCTTGAAACTGCATTCGGGAAAAGAAGACCCTCTCCTTCAAGAAACACACCATTGTCATTGCCACTACTTACCGACCATATTTTCGTGAAAAATAACGAACGTTGCATATTATTACACGACGGTTTATTATTTGTCTATGTAGATCACTTGTCTGCAAAGCCACCAACCATCCAACATGAAGAAAAACATCGATCGCATTTCGGTCAGCTATAATTTTAACGGAGATTAGGCCTCTTTTGCGATTCACACTCGTGTTTCTGGTTTATCGTACCAAATCCAAATTTTTGGTTTATTATTTTCAATAATAAGCCTTTGGAATCGAGCAAAAAAAAAATTAACTCACCCTCAAAATTTGATGTTTCACGTTTCAAGGTACGTAGAATACGAAAATCGAATAAAAAAATTTCCGTCCGTCCGACGTACGCCGTCCACGGCACTTTTCTTAGCAACACTGGACCGATTTCGTTCAAATTTGGTATATGGGCTCCATTTGGGGTCTAGTTGTGCCGCGAAGCTTTTGGTTGATGTAGGTCACTTCTAAGGGGTGAAAATTAAGGGTTGAAATTTTCAAGAGTGCCCTAGCTCGAAAACTCTCGAAATAAAGGTATCGTTTTTTCACCAATTTTAAATAGTATTGAATTTTTAAAAAATTTTGAGACCACCCGGAGCTCTGTAGGACAAACCGTTCGGTCCCTACGAGTACTTGAAGGTTTTCCTTCGATGAAACAGAATCATGAGTGTGAATCGCAAAAGAGGTCTAATCTCCATTCAAATTTTATCGGACTAAAATGCGATCGCTGTTCATTTCTTCGATTTGTATACAGTTTTGCCTTCTGCGTAACCAGTAATCAAATTTCCATATGAAGCTTTCTATTTTTCCAATCGAGTGTGAAGCGTTTAGTTCTTTCTGATAAACTTGATTGTGAAGGTGTGAAGCCAGTATGGTGTGGTAGGTAGTACCTAGCTGGTAGGTAAAAAAAAATTGGTAGGTTTGATTCTGTTTTACCGAAGGAAAACCTTAAAGTACTCGTAGGGACCGAACGGTTTGTCCTACAGAGCTCCGGGTGGTCTCAAAAATTTTTAAAAATTCAATACTATTTAAAATTGGTGAAAAAACGATACCTTCATTTCGAGAGTTTTCGAGCTAGGGCACTCTTGAAAATTTCAACCCTTAATTTTCACCCCTTAGAAGTGACCTACATCAACCAAAAGCTTCGCGGCACAACTAGACCCCAAATGGAGCCCATATACCAAATTTGAACGAAATCGGTCCAGTGTTGCTAAGAAAAGTGCCGCGTACGGCGGACGGACGGAAATTTTTTTATTCGATTTTCGTATTCTACGTACTTTGAAACGTAAAACATCAAATTTTGAGGGGGGGGGGGTTAAACATTTTTTTTCTTGCTCGATTCCAAAGGCTTATTATTGAAAATAATGAACCAAAAAAGTCATGAGACAAAAAAAGTCACAAATTAGTTGTACAATCGAACCATGGCCGGTTGTACAACCTTAACCGTTACACCCTGTATAGATGATCCGATGCATAGTAGTTAGTCTCAAAACACCAATCTCTAAGTACCTCATAGGGGACCATCTACTCGCTAATCTGGACAATCCTAGAAAATTTCATCAAATTCGGATGAAAAATGTAAATGTTATGGCTGTTACAAGGATTTTACGTATGCGCATGCGCAGAGGCTTCTGTAAATTTTAGGGCCTTGATTCTCATTGGGGACCATTTACAACCTAATCCGCATAATCCCTGAAAATTTCATCGAAATCGGGTAGAAAATGTGGAAGTTATGGCCGTTACAAGGAAATTCACGTTTGCGCATGCGCAGTAGCTACTATCAATCCGAAGGTAGTGATTTTCATAGGGGACCATTCAAATACTAATCTGTAACATCCCTGAAAATTTCATTGAAATCGGATGGAAAATGTAGAAGTTATGACCGTTACAAGGAATTCACGTTTGCGCATGCGCAGTCGCTTCTATCAGTCCGAGGATGATGATTTTCATAGGGGACCGTCTAAACACCAACCCGCCCAATCCCTGAAGATTTCATAGAAATCGGACAATAACTTCGTATAGTTATGCGCGTTACAAGGAATTCATGACAGACTCACACACAGACAGACAGACACGGAACCAAAATTGTTCAGAAAGGTCTAAAACGCAAAACGCGAGTGAAAATTTTGATTTTGGAGAACTTTTTTTTTCGTCCTTGAAAAATGAAAACAAAGCTTCCGCTACCTTAGTCGACTCGGAAGCAAAAAATTGGAAAAACAAGGGGTTAGAATAACATTGCTAAATGACATTTTGTTACTTAAATTAGTTGTAGGATCGACTTCTCAAGTTTTCCGGTCCTCAAAATGAGACACTTCGTACGATCATGTTTCTTATCTGGGATTTCGACTAATAAATTGTACAAGTCCACGTTATTGTATTTGAAGGAGCTTCGCAGCCGGCGTTTTCTCCTCGTGGCAGACGACAGACTTCGATGGAAGGGAGGACGATGCTACCGGAATTTCGCAATTTGTCAACTCAATTCTAATTGACAAGCTTGGCAGAGGAGGGATGAAAAACACTGCCCGATTAATGAAGAGACTGTAAAACCCTCCAATTAATGACTCGTCATTTAACCGGGAAGGAAGAAAAGTCATTAGTGATTTGGAAGGCTCTGGAAGGGATGTGGGCCTCCCGAGTGACCGGTTGAAGAAAACGTGAGGAATTCCGCGATGCGATATTTCATCGATTGCGATTGTCAATCGCTTCGTTAACAGTCACCACGTTCCCGGTCGATACGTCTTTTGATGGCGTAGTGTGGGAGATACGGGTTTCCCTAATCTAACCGTGGGATCTCGGACTGCCAATGAACCCGAAGGTCGGATGCCGACTCGAAACTCGCACTCAATTGATTATTTCGGTGGATCGTTTTCTGAAATACCTACCAGCTTATGTGAATCAATAAAAGCGTCAGTGTTTTGCATTCTGTGATGAAGCGAAATAGCATAATTTCGTTCGGAACCTTGTGCAAATAAACCTTCTCTGAATACTGTTTTTGTTCCATCGTGAGAAATTCGCGTTTTTTTTCGTTTTAATTTCACTTTTTTTGTTAACCGTATCTTCATATACAGTCCAAGTTTTTGATTTCTATATTTATTTACTTTTTAAATACTTACAGACCGTCTGTCTCGTTTTGTTTATTGGATCGAGCAAGAAAAAAATTTTAACCCCCTCAAAACTTGATGTTTTACGTTTCAAGGTACGTAGAATCCGAAAATCGAATAAAACATTTTCCGCCCATCCGCCGTACGCGGCACTTTTCTTCGCAAACCTGTAAAGATTTTGATGAAATTTGGTATGTAGGCTCCATTTGAGGTCTAGTTGTGCCCCGAAGCTTTTGGTGGATGTCATCCACTTCTAAGGGGTGAAAATTAAGGGTTGAAATGTTCAAGAGTGCCCTACCTCGAAAACTCTCGAAATAAAGTATTGGTTTTTCGCCAATTTGAATTAGTACTAAAGTTTTAGAGACTACCCGGAGCTCTGTTGGACAATCATTCACTCCCTATGATTTTTGAAAATTTCAACTCTTTTATTTCCATTTGGTATCCAAAATGAATAAATAGTCGCAATGGCAAAGCTGTGATCTGTGCAGATGAATACTCTATACAGGAAAATAATAAACCTTTGTGAAATAATTTTTTGCAGCGTTTTACTTAAGGAAAGGGATATGGATGCTCATTAAGTACTAACTATACCTAGTTTTCAAATTCAATACTCAAATAATTTTAGTGGTATATTAAGTAGTATATTAAGTAGTGGTAATTTTAGTGGTATAATACCCACAATAATTGTGGGCTGTGGATTGGAAGTCTGATTGCACAATTACTATCGTATTATTATCACTTCTATATTACTATTTTGACAAAATCCATGATTGAAGACGTGAGTGGTTTCATTTAATCCTTTCAGAATATGAATAAATGAAGAGAAATCCAGTTTTGAGAGAATGTGTGAAATTTACTCAACGGTACCTTTAAGCGTTGGGGGAAACGCGATATCTTTCTAGGGTTAAGGGTCGGACTTATCATGAATCAGAATCGCGAGTGTGAATCACCGAAGAGTTGTATTCAGTTTTGCTTTCTTAGCAACAGTAATCAAATTTCCATAATGAAGGAACCACAGCTCTCTATTTTTCGAATCGAGTGTGAAGCGTTTATTTCTTCCAAATCAACTAGATTGTGAAGGTGTGAAGGTAATAATGCAGTGGATACATACGGTTGGTAGGTAAAAAAAGAAGACAAAAAATTGACAATGGCAAAGCTCGATCTTTGCAGAAGAGTGATCTATACAGAAAAATAATAAACCTTTGAGAAATAATTTGCAGCGTAACTAGCTGAAAATCCTACTTAAAAACAGGCAAAAACAAATCGTAGATATGTGAAAAAAATTTTGATGTCAGGGCCTGGAATCGAACCCGGGTTTTCCAGAAGACCGGCGACGTACTCGTACGGTTGGAATTTTATTTATTACGGTAACAACCTTTCAGTATGTCTCAATTATGTTCATTTTAACCAGTTTCTTACATCGAAATCTGTACATTTCATTATTAATCCAGTTTCACTAAATTATCAAATAAAATACTATCAATAATGCTGTAATACCCCTTCGTCAGACAATCAGTCATAATTTATCAAAGGCTAATTGAACTGATTGGTCCAAGAACTGGTTGGTTTGATTGCTCCTGTTTTATTGATATGTATTCGAATTCTAGTACCTTTTCAATGTACTGTATTGCGCTTGTCTGTGTATGTCTGTCTGTTCCCTTTTTCTACTCGAAACGTTGTACCGAATTTGAATTGGCTTGCTCCATTGAATTCAGCAAGTATCGGAAATAGTTTTCGTTGATTACAAAACCAACGATCCCTCAGTATTTATGGAGCTCTCCAGAACCACCAACCCACCAGTCAATCAATGATTCACAAGACTATGTGTAGACTATATAATGTACGCAGGGAAATTGGAATGATACGCCTTGAGCTCAAATATCAACCTTCCTTCCAAACAAAAATCGGAAGCCTACAGCTTATTTTATATAATTTTTTTTTTAAATGGACTCAGCCAATATTTTGATATTTATCTTGTTATTTTTCTAAGTGTAAGATCTACTCCTTGTAAAGGGCTAAGCTCTAGAAACAAATACTAAAATGATTTGATTTGATTTGAACAAAAAAATGTAAACTTTTATTAGGTACTCTTTTTATCAGTAAATTAAAACATAAATAATAATAATAATAAATTCAAATTGTCTGCAATAGTGAAGCTTTGGAATCGAACAAGAAAATTTTTTTTAACCCTCTCTCAAAATTTGATGGTTTACGTTTCAAGGTACCTACGTAGGATCCAAAAATCGAATACAAAATTTTCGAAAACTCAAACGTCGGACCTACGATAAATCAGAAACACGAGTATGAATCGCAAGAGGTCTAATATCCGTTCAAATTTTAGCTGACCGAAATGCGATCTTGTTCGTTTCTTCGAGCTTTGCGTCGAACGGCGAGCTTCGTACGTAATCAGTTTTGCGTCCTTAGCAACCAGTAATCGAATTTCCTAATAATTGGGGCAACCTCAAATCCCTGTTTCTTCAATTTGCATTTTTTTTGTAAATTTTTTTGTGTTTTTTTCTAAATTTTTCTGTATATTTTGTAAATTTTTGTGTGTTTGTTGTGTATCGTACTGCAATGTAGTAAAGCAGTTTCAAATATCACTTTCACTTTAAACAGAATCTGTTTAGCTCATCTGTTTAGCTCATCTGATGAGCTTGAATGACGGTTATGACTTGAATGAAGGGAGTGGAAGCTGAATGAATGCACGCAGAACTCGAAGAATCCCGGTGGACATCCCTTGCTCCGTGAGTATCCCAATTATTCCGGTAATAATAGGCTTGACAATACCTAGCCATAACACCGGCATTTGCAGGCTCCTTCGGGAATCCAATTAGCCACGAAATCTCACGGAGAGGGACAAGTCATTCAGGGGACTCTATTCATGAGCTGATGAGGTGTGAATGTGAATTGGAAGATTCTTTTTCGAAATTGCATCCACTTTTACACACAACGGAAGAGGATGTGTCTTGTTTATGTTTACAAGATAAAGAAGCGTCAAATATGCCAATTCACACGTTCAAGATTGAAAATGGGCTCACGTGAAGGTACTAAAACTCACCGAAATATTTATTGCTCACACGTCTGATCGGACTTCCTTCTGATCACTTCCAGTGCCATAATTGCCCATCATTTCAAAGGCCCTGTGATAAACTAGAGGAAAGTTTGTTTAGATGGCTTATCGTGCTTAGCTGGTTACCCAGGAGGTTTCACATGTTGGGTTTCAGTTGATCATAAATTTTGGAATGCTATTCATGCATAATGCATGGATTACTACTAAACATCAATAATTATATTTTTCAACTCTTTCATTCTCCAAGAAATGTCAAATAATTTCAAAATCATAACATTATATCTATCGAGAGCAAAAAAATTTAAGGAACTCTTGGTTTCAAAAGATTACGAAAATCGTCCTCTTTAACTACCGATCTATACGTAAGTTACCTACTTGTTTAACCCATTTCCGGCCACTGATGCGTTTTCGCATCGTCATATTTATGATTTTTTAAAATATAGAATACAGTGGAAAATCTTTGCAAAAGAATTTTTTCTCGTTCATGCTGTATTCAAACTTTACAGAAAAAATTTTCTTTGACGTTCAGGAGCTCAATGCAATTTTGGAAATTTTTTGAAAAGGAGGCCTTTGGCCAAAGGTATGATTATGGAGGCTCAAATTCGATTCTGGGTGAGTGAGCATTCTGGGCCACGAGTTGGAACAGATTCCGGACCATAAACCAATTACCAAAAACAATGAACTGGATAAGTCATAGGTACCGATTTGGTAATCAGAGGCCTCTCACATCTCATTAAAAAGTAAAATTAATAAAATATCGAGTATTTTTGCTCTCAATTGGTGAGCAAAAAATTATGCTTTATTTCGGCTAGAAGTCTGTAAAACAGTTCATCCTCCTCTCCTAATT
Organism: Apolygus lucorum; assembly: GCA_009739505.2. Lineage (NCBI taxonomy): Eukaryota > Metazoa > Arthropoda > Insecta > Hemiptera > Miridae > Apolygus > Apolygus lucorum. The sequence goes on from CM019171.2 coordinate 7,628,644, forward strand.
ATTCAGTTATTTCTACCCTTGGCTTGAAATGGGTTAAAATATCACAGAAATTCAACTTACCAAAATAGTTATTCACAAATGAACTATTATCACATTTTTTACTTGATTATTACAAATTTTCCACGATTTAAAACAACAGAGAGCAGGAGTTAACAACGCTGCAAATTACTACAGGACGATTAATTATTATTATGATTACCCATCTGCATAGAATACCTACTTGCAATAAAATTGTTATTCTTAATAAATCAAAATAAATAATAATATCGTCATTGGATCATTGGTTGCGGAGGATGCACAACTGAGTACAAAACAAAACTCATTTCAATGAAACAATTAATGCTCGCATTTATTCAACTGAAATTTGAACGGAGATTAGGCTTATTTCTGATAGTGAACAGTTTTTTGGAGCTCAGTTTTGGTTTTCTGATTTAAGTTTAAGTAAGTTCAACCCTTGAGTTCTTAAAGGGAGAGAACGGGGTTTCGACGCTCAACATGCATGATATCATCCTCTTAAGTAACAGTATCCACGTTCCATTAACTTAGCGCACAAAGGAGGTGTGTCCGGACAAAGCTCCAGTGTCCACAAGACGATTGAATTTTATAGCTACCTTATTGGAATGTGGAACCATAGAGCATTTCTCTTTTGGACAAAGCACCGAATGCCATTAATGATTTTACGAGAGGAGACATTGAACTCTGTAAATTTTTCCGTTTTTGAGCCATTTTCAACGTTTTTGGCGCTACAATCATGTATTTTTAAGAACTGGTAAAGTCCGATGATGTCACTGACCCATTTATCTCAAAAGTGACATTTTTACATAGCGCCTTTGTGCTTTAAGGTATCGATTTATGTGTACAACCTCCTTCTACTTCCGAACCAAATTCGATCAATTTTAAAGCTAGTACCTAGTTAAATATTAGGAAAAGCAATCTCAGTAAAGAACTACAACATTAGTTCCTTTACACCAATTTTTACGAGTCTAATGTAGCCCGATAAAGTTCAAATTCAGAGCTGGGTCTCAGATTATTGCTAATTGGTTTCATGGAACCACTGGACACCTAAACATTTAAAACTTCACCAACAATTTCTTGTTGTCGTTTTTTTCTTTATTTATTGGCGTGGGTATACCTACTCCATTGTCGCCAAAACACAGTTTACAACTAAAAAATTATTAAAAATAACCATAATTTGTTAATAAAAAAACCAATAACCCAAAAAAAATAATGAGGTAGGTAATTTTTACTGGAGAAAAATAAAAGAACGAAAAAATAAATAAATAAATTACTAAAAAATTAATTCCCGGTCTTATGTTTCGTGGAGTCTCGTATACTAGATGGTTTTTCGATAGTTTGATGCAGGATTGTTTGATAATTTGGCAGGAACTAAATGAGTCTGTTAAGATTTACATTCAATTCATTAATTACCTTTATTCCCTTACTTATAGCTTATATTGCAGATATTCCTGAGATATTCGGACTACCGGGTTCGTAAAAGTTTTTGGTTGAGGTAATGAGTACGTAAGGTGCCCTGGGTGTTGGAAAATATTTGAGTATAGATTCTTTATGTCTATAATAGCATCCAATATGACCCTGGGAGCTCTACGGTAGCGTCCATGTAATGGTAGAGCCATGCATTCTTGGTATCTCTCGTGAAGTATGTGACATCTGTCTGCTACACAGTTGATGATTCGTTTTCGTCCTAGCCATACTCTTCGAAGTTTTAGTGGGGATATCCCTGCTTCAGCTGACAGAGCATTGATTGGCGTAGATCGAGTTCAACCCATGGCAATACGCATTCCATCATTTTGAACCGCTTCCAACGACGCAAGTTGTTTCTCAGGGGCTGCTCCGTACAGTGTGCATGCATAGTCCAGAATGGGTCTAGTATATACTTTATATACCTGAACTGCTAAATACGGGTGTAGTCCCCATCTCTTCCATGAAATGTGTCTTATGACGTTTAGTGACTTTACGCCTTTAAGTTTGGTTTCCTTTGTGTGACGTATGAAATTCAGACGGGAGTCTACCCATAGTCCAAGGAATTTATGTACCCGAGTTGGTATGACTTATTATAGTTATTGTGGTTATATGTGTAGATTTATATGTGTAGGTTATATGTGTTAATCTGATTGTAATTATATGTGGAGAAGGAAGCAGTAAAAAACCCAGTTCTCATATGTCATTCCATTTTATCAGGCGAGCGAGTGCTTTCAGGGCAAACTGTGGCCCTTTTCTCAAGCCTATATTTGGAAGTTGGGGTATGACTATGGTTTTTTAAATATAGGCTTGAGAAAGAGGCCACAGTTTGCCCTGAAAGCGTTCGCCTGATAAAATGGAATGACAAATGAGAACTGGGTTTTTTACTGCTTCCTTCTCCACATATAACTACAATATGAATGCAGCAGGAGTACATAACAACAATTTCGTATTAGAGCTGCTGTTTGTAATACGAAAAACTATCAATGTTATTATTCATGTTATTCTGTGTGATGAAGCGGTAATTTGCACTCGAAGTTTTTTCTTTCCTGTAGACAAGTGTACTACCTTCAGAGGTAGTTCTTGGGAACGCTCATAGATCTACCAGACTATCTCCGTAATGTGTGCCATCATGTCAGCCTTTCCGGCCATTACCTTCTCATTCCATCATGGCGGACTCGCATGTCAGGAATAATAATAATTGTATGCAATCTTATCTCTCCTAGAATCCCACTCGCGGTGGACGTTTCCATTTCACAAACGCCTCCATTGTCTTCGCTTCTTGTACCTAGGATTATTATTTTAATAAAGCGATTATTTCGCTGTTGAATCGTTCGGATATTTGCCGAGTGTTATCCTATAAATCATTTCACCGTGTGCACGCGGCGTATAACGTAAAACGGAGAAACAGATAAAAAAAACAATGCCCCCGAGTGCCTTTGCATCAAGCCAATGGGTTCGTTTTTCATGCTTTTAACGCTCGACATGCGCTGTAAGCGCAGATTTCCATTGATAATACCTCTCGCACCCACGATTTATGAGATGGTGGGATAAAATAATTAAATTTATACGGACTGGTGATTTTCATTAGAAACCCTGTGTTCTTGCCACCACCCAAATAGTGGGACATAACTAGTATTGAAACATGAGAAATGTTCCTGTTTTGGAGGTGAATAACGAATTCGCGCTTCAACACTCGTGTCGAAGTGTGGAACATAGTTTTCCACAATTAATTTTATCTTTGTTAGGAACATCATTTCACAAGCTGTAGTTACGTTTTGCAAATAAGTGCTTAAAGCCTGATAATTTTATGAATTGAGATCTGTTTATTGACTGATCAGCTGGATGAGCTGAATTTGCTCCTGTTTGCTCAAATTCCTTTAACGACGTTATTAGAAGTTGATACCGAGATTTCACAGTTTGTCGTAATAAATAAAACGATTGCATACGAGTCTCAACACATTAGGACATTTTATGTCTTTAAGTGGAGTCAGCCCCGAAAAACATTGTTTTTTCCAGACGCCTCTGTGTTGCTTAAATCTTAGTAGAAAATTAACAATTGTCACTAACGCGACAATTTAGATCTTGATGAACAAAATTCAATTTTAAAAAAATCATAAAATTTATGATCATTTAGGTACTTTACTATAAGTACCTAAAGTTGGGCCCTTTCACCTGTATTCGAGCACTTTTCTCGGTAAGTAGGTACTCGTCCAAATTCAATTTTTTTAAAATTTGTTCATCTTACTAAGCTCTATTAACAGATGGGGCTTTTTTATTTTCAATAGTTTTATCTTTTTTCTCGAAAAATAAAAATCCGGGTTTTTGATAACATTTTTTAACTACAAACTCTCCAAATCAAAATTATCCAAAACGCCCTCGTCTATAGATGTATTAGTGACGTACGAACAACACTAAAAAAACATAATCAAAATCGGTTGAATGGGTACCTCAGAAAGCGCACGTAAGCATCAAAAAATGTTGTTTCGAGAAAAACGCGTTTTTCTGAAAAAGAACAATTTTCGATCTTGGTGGTTCGCTACCCCCCGCGTTCTAACTTGGCTGTATAAGAAGAAAGAGAAAAGGAATGAGGTGAGGGGTTTTCAGTGTTACAGTTTATTTATTGCCGGTTTTTTGACTGTTTCCAAGTTAACTAGGTAGTAAAGTTTACAAGTTTTGGTTCACTAGTTTTGGTCTCTCTTGTGTACGGCGGTAGTGCAGCCATGAGATGGCCATCTTTGACCTAAATTATCTCAAGGTTCCGTATTTGGGACAATCAATTATTATATATCAAATTGCTCAAAATTAAATAAAGAATAATATGAAAACATTAGAAAAAATTAATTTTCTTTCGGGCTGACTCCCTTCAACCCAAGGGTGTATCTCAGTTTCTTCCTAAATTACAGCGGTTTTGGCAGTAAAGAGCCAACGTTAAGACATAAAATGTTAAAAAAGGCTTCATTTATGATTAAAAACAAATGTATTTTTGGGTTCAGCTCCACTGAACATTCATCTTGATTTCACTTTGAAAAGATTCCATTATCATTGCTTTCCATTGTCAACCTTATCAAATTTCGGTAGGGTAATTTTGGATCGGGAAGATGGAGCCATGAAGTGCCTGCAGTAATCTGAACTCCTAATGTAGATTTTTTTTTTAAACGCCGCTTCTGACACATAATTTTACTGTGTCAAGTTTTTTAATTCCTCATGTTTAGTGCAGTGGTTGGATGATATATAGGGCGTAATTATATCCTATGACTAATCAGCCCAGGTCCGTGGACAATCAGACCAACGACCAATCAGACCTTGGATCAATCAGTGCGAAACTAATCAATCCCACGACTAATCAATCTAATGACCAATCAGTCAAAGCAGTCTTTGGACCAATCAGTCCTTGGCCCAACTAGTCCTTGAACCAATGACACCTTAGACCAACCAGACCTTGGTCCTATCAACCCTTGGCCTGATCAGTTCTTCTTCTAATCAGTTTCTAGTTTGAGCAGTGGAATAATGATTTCTTAAACCAAACAGTCTTAAATCCGTCCTTAATAAACCCATCAGTCCTTAAGCCAAACCAACCAAGCAATTAGACCAACCAGTCCTTGGTCCTATCAGCTCTTGGTCTAATCAGTTCTTCTTCCAATAAGTTTTTAGTTTGAGCAGTGAACTAATCGTTTCTCAAACCAAACAGTCTTTGGAACAATTAGTCCTAAAGCCAAAACAGACCAATAAATTAGTTCTTGGACCAATCAGACCACTCAGTCCTTCGAACAATCAGTCTTTGGACTAATCGGTCCTCAAACCGATCAATCTTTTGACCAATCGGTCCTTGGAGCAATCAGACCAACTAGTTCCTGGACCAATCAGTCTTCAGGCCACCCAGTCTTTGATCAAACAGTCATTGGACAAAACAGTTCAGGACAATCAATAATGATTGATCCTCTATCGTAAACGTATTACAGCATTATTAATAGTATTTCATTCGATAAATTAGTAAAATTAGTAGTATAATTAATAATAATATGCATAGATTTCGATATCAAAAACTGATAAAAAGTCAACACGATTAAGACAGACTGAAATTTTGTTACAATAAACAAGCAACATGAAAACCAACATACATAAAGATCGTGACAAAATGTCTATGAGAATTCACCAAGTAAATAAATCAGTACAAACAAGTACAGAAATCAAACATATAAATTGTGAATAAAGAAAGCGAAAACTAAAAGAAACTAAATTCTCACGGTGGATCAAGACAAACATCCACAAAAGGTTAATTAGCAAAAGGATACGAAAGAAATACTAATATTTTGCTTCATTACAGAAGACTGATGATTTCATTGATACTCTCTGTCCTAAACCATCCATGAATTATCCCAAAACAACCATGAACGATCGCGAATAATCCATCCCTAACCATTCCTATACGATTCCTTATCATCCCTAACCATCCCTAAAATAACCATAAACCATCCTAAACCATCGCGAACCATCCCATCCATCTCTAACCAACCCCAATCATTCCTAAAGTCAAAGAGTAGTTCCATAGTTTCATGGAGTTAGAATAATTATTATAAAAATATATTCTTTAAACGATTTATTTTCCCCCTTTTTCACTAAAGTTAGAAAACGCTGCAAATTATTACACAATGGTTTATTATTTTTTCTATATAGATCACTCGTCTACAAAATCACCAACCATCCAATATGAAGAAAAGAAACAAAAAAAAAAAAAATAAATAAAAAAAAATCAAAAATTGAAAAAACAATAAACTAAAAAAAATAAAAATTACCAACCATTGATCGCATTTTGGTCAGCTCTAATTTGAACGGAGATTAGGCCTCTTTTGCGATTCACACTCGTGTTTTGATTTATATATATATATTTCAATATAAAACCTTAAATTTTTGTAGGGAGCGAACGGTTAGTCCTACAGAGCTCCGCGTGGTCTCAAAAAATTCTAAAAATTTTATAGAATCTTAAATTGAAGGAGAAACAATACCTTTATATCAAAATTTTTTGAGTTAGGGCGTTTTCAAAATTTCAAATTTGATTTTGGAACCCTTAGAAGTGACCTACATCAACCAAAAGCTTCGGGGCACTACTAGACCCCAAATGGAGCCTACATACCAAATTTCATCAAAATCGGTCTATGCTAAGTGGCAAAAGTGCCGCGTACGGCGGACGGCGTACGGCGTACGGCGGACGGACGGCCAAATTTTTATTCGATTTTTGGATTCTACGTACCTTGAAACGTAAACCATCAAATTTTGAGGGGGTGTTAAAATTTTTTTTTTTCTTGGTCGATTCCAAAGGTTCATTATTGAAAATGATAAACCAAAATGAGACATTTTTGGACTGAAACAGTCCCGAATGCCTTCGCCGAACGTTTTCAAGCTTTCTCAGACGTTCCCACGAATTCACAGGCCACCTGCTTGAAGGCATCTGATTTGGAAAAACCGTAGTTCCAACCGAAAACAATCAAATCGTAAATCCTGGAGCCCGACCTTAAAGCAGCTCTTCCGAACCCGAAGGGCAAAAAGAACGACGGAAAGTTGGAAAGGAAGCTCGCGAGAGGTCTCCCCCATAAAAAGCTATGGTGGCGGTGGTTAGCATTGACCAGGGCGAATCCCGGTTGGCTGACCCCGATGTTATTGTTTACAAATGCTGTCAGAGTCTCCCTCCCTAAGAAAGGTGGAGCCCTGCCGACCCGGAGATTCTTCTTTCCTGCCTCTGGAGAAGGCCTCTCGAATGCCGAATAAAGAAAAAAGAGAACCGGACTGCAGAGATTGGGTCTTTGTTTTTATTTCATTCTGAGGAAGAAACGTTTTCGATAGGAGAAGAAGTAAAAAGAAAGAATTTAGGTGAACGGCAGAGGGTAGAGCAATTAGGTTTGAACGAAGGGCAGCCACCTTGTCCACGCGAAAACGACGAGCACTTATACCGCCTCTGAGGTTGGAATTCGAGATGGCGGTCGTAGAAGAAAGTTCAGAATCGCTTCTGACGACCCTTGAGGTCGTTTTTAGCGGACCAGCCTGGGAAGCTGGTAGAATTCCAACTTGAAGAACGGTACTTGGCGATGTTCGGAGATCGGAGTTGTGTAGCAAGCACCTAGAGCTTGAGGGATTGATTGTTCCACGAAATAACTCGAGATGGGCACCAGTTTTGTTATATCGTGTAATAAACGAAGAGATTTGATGGAAGAACACGTAATGCTTCGACTCGTTGACATGGATACTTCCAACTCTTTTGAATAAAATTTTACTCAAAAAACCGGCCAGAACCTCCTCCTCAATGATGTTCAGAGATTTTAAAGTTTTAGACCTGAATAAAGTGGCTCTGAAATCGACATTGATTTTCACATATAGTGAGTACTGTCGTGGTAAAATTCCTAGGAATATGAATCTTACTAGGGTTGCTGACAAAATTACTTTGTTGACTTCTAACAGAAATGACCTACCGTTGGTGGTCAAAAATAGTAAAACAAAACTCCCCTCTGGTTTTAAAGATAAATTGGAAAATACTTTATTTCGCTCTGGGAAACTTCTTGATTGATTGAATCAAGCAAGTGATTCATAATTTGAATTGTTTTATTGGTATTATATCTTCTTTCTGTTTTGATTTGCCTTGTTTTTTGATAGCCTTATTGAGAAATGTTTGTGAAATTTGTTATTAATTATAGTGATATTTATCTGTCCTTAATTTTCTGATTTCGATTAATTTTTTAATACCTATAGTTTAATAGAATGAATAGAAAATAAGCACCCTGACCCCCAGCGCAAGTAGCATTTACGTCTTTAAATATGTATTGAATGTTGTATATATCATAAAATAAATGTGCTTTTATTTAAAAAAAAAAAAAAAAACTGGAGACGTTATACAGGGTGCGTCCCAAACATGCTCTATCGGATTCATGAAGAATCGTAGAGTACTTTTATTATATAAGTATATATATAGTGGTTTATTATTTCTAATAATAAGCCTATGTGATCGTATCGCAAAAAATTTTTATAACCCCCCCCCTCAAACTTTGTCACTTTACGTTTCAAGGTGAGAAAGAATCCAAATTTGCAATGTCCGTCCGCCGTCCGCGGCACTTTTCTTAGCAACACTGGACCGATTTGGTTCAAATTTGGTATATGGGCTCCATTTGGGGTCTAGTTGTGCCGCTAAACTTTTGGTTGATGTAAGTCACTTCTAAGGGGTGAAAATTAAGGGTTGAAATTTTCAAGAGTGCCCTAGCTCGAAAACTCTCGAAATAAAGGTATCGTTTTTTCACCAATTTTAAATAGTATTGAATTTTTAAAAATTTTTGAGACCAACCGGAGCTTTGTAGGACAAACCGTTCGGTCCCTACGAGTACTTGAAGGTTTTCCTTCGATAAAACAGAATCATGAGTGTGAATCGCAAAAGAGGTCTAATCTCCATTCAAATTTTATCGGACTAAAATGTGATCGCTGTTCATTTCTTCGATTTGTGTACAGTTTTGCCTTCTGCGTAACCAGTAATCAAATTTCAATATGAAGCTTTCTATTTTTCCAATCGAGTGTGAAGCGTTTAGTTCTTTCTAATAAATTCGATTGTGAAGGTGTGAAGCCAGTACGGTGTGGTAGGTAGTACCTAGCTGGTAGGTAAAAAAAAAAGTTGGTAGGTAAAAAAAATGTTGGTGGGTAAAAAACGCTGCAAATCATTGCTCAAAAGCTTCTTCATTCTTCAGATCACTGATCAGCTGAGTGAGCTCCGAAGCCATTTTCAATCCTATTGAATGGAAGTGCTCTTCCAGGCGTCTCCAGCATTCGAGGAGATCTTCTTCACTCCTCAGATCACTGATCAGCTGAGTGAGCCCCGAAGCCATTTTCAATGCTATTGAATGGAAGTGCTCTTCCAGGCGTCTTCAGCATTCGAGGAGATCTTCTTCACTCCTCAGATCACTGATCAGCTGAGTGAGCTGCGAAGCCATTTTCAATCCTATTGAACGCAGGAAGCTGAAATTTGAGAGGGAAGGTCAAGGGAGAATACAGATGGTGGTAGGTGCTATTGATGGAGAACCAGTGATCTATACAGAAGGGTGATCTATACAGAAAATAATAAACCTTTGAGCAATGATTTGCAGCGTTTTTTTTTGCTTCCGAATCTACCAAGGTGGAGGAAGCATTATTATTAAATAATTATTATTTATTATATTTATTATAATAATAATTATTATAAGCATTATTAAATAATTTTTCACTTTTCAAGCTTGAAAAAAAAAATCTTCTCTAAAACTAGATTACTTTTTTGCGTTTTACGTTTTAGGCCTGAATCATTGTGGTTCCGTGTCTGTGTGTCTGTCTGTCCGTCATGAAATCCTTGTAACAGTCAAACTACAAGAAGTCATTGTGTATGAGTGAGTATTGGCGTGTAGATGGTCCCCTATGAGGGTAGTGCAAGGTACTCAGAGATTGATGCTTTGAAATTATTTCACTTTACAATAAACAGGAGGAAATATTGAGCTGTCCTCCAAATTTCATTCACTTGTCCTGAAAGAGGTATGCCTGATTCAAAATCGTGAGCGAAATCATCAGAACAAATTTGATCTTCCCTTTGGATCACAGCTGATGACGTCAGCGACGCCAGGACAGATGGCGCAGCGACGACAGTCGGACAAAAATCCAACCTGAGATGGTTTTCTACTACTTTACTTACTTTTACACCTCAATCTGAACAACCCCGAATATTTTCATACAAAGTTCTAAGCTGTTACAAAGATTTTACGTTTGCACATGCGCAGAGGCTACAGTCAATTTAGGAGCCGTGGTACATCTACACCCCAATCCGCATAAATCCCTGAAAATTCCATTGGACGACGAGAGATTGCTGCATTACTGATGGTAAATCAGGGCACTTTTCCTCTTTAATACCGAAAATTGAAAAATCATAAACATTTCACAAAGAGGCAGGTTTTGTACCCCAAAATCAAACGACGTTCCCGAAAAATGCCTGGAAGAAATTACCAAAGCGAGGGCCGAATGAGCTATAAACTGGCTGAAGAGAGTTGGTTTTCAATTATTCAAAAATAAAATAAGAACGACAAAGAACAAGTCACGAAGAGGTCCTCCCCTAAAAGTCAAACCGAGGAAGAAAGAATACGTACGACCTGATTTCGAAAATCTTGACCGATTGAGGCAGTTCACGTCTCATAACTTACTCTGCTGAGTGTCGACGTGTCTCGAAACCCGTCTTCGCCGCATCTCAGTTGCGGCAGTCGAGAATTTACTTTATTTTCTTCTTCTTTCCGACGGGACGAACGGGACTTGTAATTTGAGTTGAAATCAAAGGCCGGGAGAGGTTTATCTTTGTGGCGTAGTCACACGGTTTGTTGATCAACTTCGGAATTCCTTCTGAACTTCACGATTTCGAAGTAGGCATACCTCTTTCAGGGCGAGTGAATGACATTTGGAGAACAGCTCAATATTTCCTTCTGTTTATTGTAAAGTGAAATAATTTCAATGCATCAATCTCTAAGCACCTTGCACTACCCTCATTGTTCGGTCGTGTTCAGGATTTAAAATAAATTATTTTTCTGAGAAGATCTACTTATTTTTCTTTGGAGAAGTAACTTTCTGGCAGCACTGAGCCAAAAATAGGTAGATTCCTTCTCTTCGTCCCCTATTGAGTTCAAGTTGATGTGCGCTCCCAAAAAAACTAAAATTTATTCAATTTGCCGGTCGGCTTTCCCCTCAAGGGTTTGTTCCCCTTTTGATTGGTGGTGTCTGTGGTACCTGGAGGCAAAATTCAGCCCTCAAAATATTGGAGAGGCTGGCGCCGTCCCAATGGTAAGTGCTGCCTTGTGTTTAATCCTTCTCCACATTTTGAATTCAGCACATTCATGTTTGATTAAATTTGATAAAACCTACTGTTCACTTTGCTCATCAATAATTATTTGTTCGATTAATGCTAGACACTCATCATGGATCATCTACACGCCAATCCTCACTTACACACAATGACTTCTTATAGTTTGACCGTTACAAGGGTTTCATGACGGAGAGACAGATACACAGACTCACAGACACGGAACCAAAATGATTCAGGCCTAAAACGTAAAACGCAAGAAGAAATCTAATTTTGGAAAAAAAGTTTTTCTATCTTTTTCCTTGGTAGACTCGGAAGCAAAAAAAGTAAAGTAAACCATTATCTCAGGTTGAATTTTCATCCAACCATTCCTGTTTTTCTCGTACGTCATCAGCTGCCTTCCAAAGGGAATATCAGAACTAGTTCTGATGATTTCTTCAAATCTAGTGTGAAGTTATTTCTTCAAAATAAACTTGATTGTAAAGCGAATTATACGGTTGGTAGTATACCTACAGGGTGTTTCACGAAAAAGTTACACCCCCTTCATTTCCCCAAAATACAGCGTAAAAAAATGGAACCAACGCTATTTCAGGAATTCAGGAAAAATACTTGCGCTCAATTGACACTAACTTCATTTTGGTTTATTATTTTCAGTAATAAGCCTTTGGAATCGAGCAAGAAAAAAAAATTTTAACCCCCCCTCAAAATTTGATGTTTTACGTTTCAAGGTACGTAGAATACGAAAATCGAATAAAAAAATTTCCGTCCGTCCGCCGTACGCCGTACGCCGTACGCGGAACTTTTCTTGGCAACACTGGACCGATTTGGTTCAAATTTGGTATATGGGCTCCATTTGGGGTCTAGTTGTGCCGCGAAGCTTTTGGTTGATGTAGGTCACATCTAAGGGGTGAAAATTAAGGGTTGAAATTTTCAAGAGTGCCCTAGCTCGAAAACTCTCGAAATAAAGGTATCGTTTTCTCACCAATTTTAAATAGTATTGAATTTTTAAAAATTTTTGAGACCACCCGGAGCTCTGTAGGACAAACCGTTCGGTCCCTACGAGTACTTGAAGGTTTTCCTTCGATAAAACAGAATCATGGGTGTGAATCGCAAAAGAGGTCTAATCTCCATTCAAATTTTATCGGACTAAAATGCGATCGCTGTTCATTTCTTCTATTTGTATACAGTTTTGCCTTCTGCGTAACCAGTAATCAAATTTCCATATGAAGCTTTCTATTTTTCCCATCGAGTGTGAAGCGTTTAGTTCTTTCTAATAAACTTGATTGTGAAGGTGTGAAGCCAGTATGGTGTGGTAGGTAGTACCTAGCTGGTAGGTAAAAAAAGTTGGTAGGTAAAAAAAATGTTGGTGGGTAAAAAACGCTGCAAATCATTGCTCAAAGGCTTCTTCACTCTTCAGATCACTGATCAGCTGAGTGAGCTCCAAAGCCATTTTCAATCCTATTGAATGGAAGTGCTCTTCCAGCATTCGAGGAGATCTTCTTCACTCCTCAGATCACTGATCAGCTGAGTGAGCTCCGAAGCCATTTTCAATCCTATTGAATGGAAGTGCTCTTCCAGGCGTCTCCAGCATTCGAGGAGATCTTCTTCACTCTTCAGATCACTGATCAGCTGAGTGAGCTCCGAAGCCATATTCAATCCTATTGAACGCAGGAAGCTGAAATTTGAGAGGGAAGGTCAAGGGAGAATACAGATGGTGGTAGGTGCTATTGATGGAGAACCAGTGATCTATACAGAAGGGTGATCTATACAGAAAATAATAAACCTTTGAGCAATGATTTGCAGCGTTTTCAAATGGAACCCCCCTTTTGGTTTATTATTTTCAATAATGGACCTTTGGAATCGACCAAAAAATTTTTTGTTTAACACCCCCTCAAAATTTGTTGGTTTACGTTTCAAGGTACGTAGAATCCAAAAGTCGAATAAAAATTTGGCCGTCCGTCCGCCGTCCGCCGTGCGCGGCACTTTCCCCACTTAGCATTGACCGATTTTGATGAAATTTAGTATGTAGGCTCCATTTGGGGTCTAGTTGTGCCCCGAAGATGTTGGTTGATGTAGGTCACTTCTAAGGGTTCAAAAATAAGGTTTGACATTTTTTTTTTTTTTTTTTTTTTGATGTGTTGTAGCTGAACTGGTAAAATCACGCGATAACGGAGCTAGCACGGCATGGATCAGGAACCCTTCAGCGAAACTATCGGGATGGAGGTCGTTGGGTATGGTGAAAGTCCATTCTGGTTCTCTGCCAACAGGAGTGAGGAGGACAAGAGGCAGGCGTACTGGCAGCAGCCATCTATGCCGAATGGGATGTCAAACACCCGAAACAGCCTCGCATGTGCTCCAGATTTGCCCAGCCGTGGTGGGACCCAGGTGTGCCCGTCACAATTCTGCCCTAAACCTACTGGAAGCTTACGCTCGCCGTAAAGGATGGCCAGTATGGCTAGAGCCACACTTTAACCTGGAACAGCGAGGTTATCGTCCAGACCTCTTGGTGGTAACACCAAAAGGAGCCTTCTTTATTGATGTCTCAGTGGTCTCTGGCTCCGGCCAGAGATCACTCGCAGACATCAATGCTTCCAAAATTCTAAAATATGAAGTTGACGCATTACTAGATGCTGCAGCAGCACTTGCAAACATTCGGTGAAACCAACTAAAGGTGATTGGAGCAACGATCACCTGGAGAGGGGTATGGCATGGCAAGTCAGCCAAGGATCTGATTCGGGCTGGTTACCCACTGTTTATCCTGGAGTGGATGACCACCCGAGTCCTAACAGGAGGATCATTCATCTGGTCTAAATTCAGGGCTACGGCCACTCGACGGCGTACCACGGCTCGAGCAAGTGGGCCCCGTGGGACTTGGAGCTGAACTCGAACCCCATGGGGAGGAGAAGCGTCGACTGATGGCATAGCCAAAAGAGGCACAATCCTCCCTCCATCATTTGTGGGATAAGGTGATTCAACCTTGTCCCTCACCCCCATGTCCGAGGTCGGATCTCGGACCCTGATACGAAGCAGCCAGATGGACATGACTGCTGATTGCTGAAAGTGCTGATACAATGCTGTGATGTAAATATTTATGTACAATACCATCAATTGTACCGGTGAAGTATTTTTCCAAATATAAATTGTTAATGGTATGTAGGCTCCATTTGGGGTCTTGTTGTGCCCCGAAGATGTTGAGTGATGTAGGTCACTTCTAAGGGTTCAAAAATAGTAAGGATTGAAATTTTGAAAACGCCCAAACAAAAAAAATTGATATAAAGGTATTGATTTTCCATCAATTTAAGATAGTATTGAATTTTTAACGACCACGTGGGGCTCTGTAGGACAAATCGTTCGCTCCCTGCGAGAAATTAAGGGTTGGACTTACGATAAATCAGAAACTTGAGTGCGAATCGCAAAAGAGGCCTAATCTCCGTTCAAATTTTAGCAGACCGAAATGCAATCGATGTTTTCCTTCATGTTGGTTGACGGTAACAATGGCAAAGCCGTGTTCTTTGCAGACGAGTGATCTATATAGAAAAACAATAAACCTTTATATAATAATTTCTATTTTTGGGAGTATAAAAAATTGCACTCCGGGGTTATCCACTACGCATCCGACATACAATCGCGTTACGGATTCTGGGAAGCTATGTGCCACACCCCCGTTTCTCGTGTTTACCCTCTTCCAGTGAATAAAGTGCTCTCGCCGACTGCGCAGAACCCAGCAAAGACTGAAGAGTCTTGGAGGAGTGTGCGTCCATTCAGACGACACACATTTTCTTGGGGCTGAAGAAACGTCGGATTTTTTAATGGCGTATCATAAAGGGCCGTATGTAGGAGAGGGCGCAAGTGGGAGCGAGAGGGCGCGAGTGTTTGGCGGAGCTCTCGCGATTAATTGGGAGAGCGCCACGTGCGGGACAAAGAGGCCACTAGAGTTATTGTGCACCGGCTCTGCGCCGACCAATCAATTATTCTCTTTCACTCCTTCGTCTCCTTGTTAGTTTTGGAGTTTTTGTGCTCCTCTTCAATCCTTCCCCTCCTTCCTTCCTATCCAGTCCGACTTTTCTTGTCTGTTCGTTCGTTCCAGTGAACAAATGAGATGAATGAATGGCGGTCTCTCAGGCGAAATTCATCTTGGAGTAGCTCGGGAATCATGTACGGTTCCTATTTATGTTCTTGAGAGACACCACAACATTTCCAGCTCCAAACTATTTGTATTCTGAATTCAGTCAATTTTGGTTTATTATTTTCAATAATAATAAGCCTTTGGAATCGAGCAAGAAAAAAAAATTTAACCCCCCCTCAAAATTTGATGTTTTACGTTTCAAGGTACGTAGAATACGAAAATCGAAGAAAAAAATTTCCGTCCGTCCGCCGTACGCGGCACTTTTCTTAGCAACACTGGACCGATTTGGTTCAAATTTGGTATATGGGCTCCATTTGGGGTCTAGTTGTGCCGCAAAGCTTTTGGTTGATGTAGGTCACTTCTAAGGGTTGAAAATTAAGGGTTGAAATTTTCAAGAGTGCCCTAGCTCGAAAACTCTCGAAATAAAGGTATCGTTTTTTCACCAATTTTAAATAGTATTGAATTTTTAAAAATTTTTGAGACCACCCGGAGCTCTGTAGGACAAACCGTTCGGTCCCTACGAGTACTTGAAGGTTTTCCTTCTATAAAACAGAATCATGAGTGTGAATCGCAAAAGAGGTCTAATCTCCATTCAAATTTTATCGGACTAAAACTCGATCGCTGTTCATTTCTTCGATTTGTATACAGTTTTGCCTTCTGCGTAACCAGTAATCAAATTTCCATAATATGGAAATTCATATTATGAAGCTTTCTATTTCTCCAATCGAGTGTGAAGCGTTTAGTTCTTTCTAATAAACTTGATTGTGAAGGTGTGAAGCCAGTATGGTGTGGTAGGTAGTGCCTAGCTGGTAGGTAAAAAAAAAAATGTTGGTGGGTAAAAAACGCTGCAAATCATTGCTCAAAGGCTTCTTCACTCTTCGGATCACTGATCAGCTGAGTGAGCTCCGAAGCCATTTTCAATCCTATTGAATGGAAGTGCTCTTCCAGGCGTCTCCAGCATTCGAGGAGATCTTCTTCAGATCACTGATCAGCTGAGTGAGCTCCGAAGCCATTTTCAATCCTATTGAACGCAGGAAGCTGAAATTTGAGAGGGAAGGTCAAGGGAGAATACAGATGGTGGTAGGTGCTATTGATGGAGAACCAGTGATCAAAACAGAAGGGTGATCTATACAGAAAATAATAAACCTTTGAGCAATGATTTGCAGCGTTTGTTTAATAGGAAAGCTGTCAATATAAAGTTCAGTTCTGATTTACATTCCAAGAAGTCAACATCCTTGTACATTAAATATACAAATTTTTCAAATTTTGAAAAAAAGTCTGCCGAGTGGGTGTGGTACATCCTGGTTTCTATAAGCCGGTTGTATAGATGATCCGATGATTTGAACCTAATTTCAAAAGGGGACCGTCAGCACACATCAACCCGCACTATCTCTGAAGATTTCATCGCATTTGGGGAGAAAATGTAGAAAATATGACTGCTACAAGGAAATTCAAGTTTGCTTATGTGCACTGGCTACTATCAGTCCGGGGTGATGATTTTCATAGGGGACCATCTACATGCCAATCAATACAATCCCTGAAAATGTCATCGAAATCGAATGATACATGTAGAAATTATGGCTGTGACAAGGATTTCATTTGTGCAAGCGCAGTGGCTGCTATCAGTCTGAGTGTTGATTTTCAAAGGGGACCATCTTCACGCCAATCCGCACAATCCCGTAAAATTTCATCGAAATCGGACAATTTGCACATTCGACAATGATACCCGTTACAAAGATTTCGTGACAGACAGACAGACACAGGACCGAAATTGTTCAAGAAGGTCTGAAACTACAAGTCGTCCCTATACCTGGTAAACCATGTAAGTCGAGTTTATCAAATTTTACAGGGGACACTAAAAACTGAATCATTAAGTTTTCATTCCTTATACAATAAGTTTTTTCGTTCCATTCCATAAAATTGGTGGTAACAGTAGTATTTCAAAGAGCCTGAGACTAATTTCATCAAAATTTACTTCAGCGAACGAAAAAATGAACTTACATGCTTTTACCCAGCCTTTGAAACCCGACTTACATGGTTTTCAATTTGATTTTTATGAAATATACCCTGCTTGGGTTATTTTATTATTAGGAATATTATTCAATTTTTTTCTCCAGGTTTCAAGGTTACACAAAATACCCAAATCGATGCAAAAGGAAAATATTTAAATGAAAATTCATAGGCGTTGACTAATACGCAGTCCAACTTTAAGGCTCCTTGAGTCAAAATGACAGTCTTCAGTCCTAATATTACTAGAGTTGAGCAATAAATTATTCAATATACTACCAATTCCTCAATTACCATCTCTTAAATTACAACCATTATTTATAGGAACACTTTACCTATCACAACCGTAACTAGGTAGGTATGCATTTAATGTGAAGTGTTAGGCAACTAGGTACTTTTGTTTCATTAAAACAAGGGATGAGTTAGGTATGGATCAGAGATGAACTGGATATGGGTTGAGGATGGGTTGGGATGGGATAGGGGTTAAGGATAGGTTGGAGATAAGCTAGGGACGGGCTAGGGGTGGGCTGGGTATAAGTTAGGGGTTGGAATAGGTCAGGGCTGGGTTGGGTTAGAAATGGACTAGGGATGGGTTAGGAATGGGATGTGTAAGGAATAGGTTGGAGATGGACTAGGGATGGATTGAGGATGGGTTAGGGATTGGTCAGAGCTGGATTTCCTTAATGGTTATCTCATTATTATCTCTTGTATCATTAATTTTACAGAGTTGCCTGTAAAACATAAGCAGACCAATAGCACACTACTAATCTCTTGTTGTTCTTTCTAACATCAGCATTACAGCTAGGTCAAACAGTCAACAAAATCAATCAATTCATCTAAAATATCCTCCTAAATAATGTAAAAATAATTTAGAAACAATGCAGAAAAACATGTGATCTCAGGTAGGTAAGTAAAAAAAAAAAAAACAGGTAGGTAGGTCGTGATCTTAAGGTTGGCCACAGTATGGAAAATCACGTGTCTGCAGAACACAAGGAGTGGAATTTATTGCTGAAATTGAGCCTTATAAAAGGTTTCTATTTATGATCACTTTCTCCGAACTCCAATTATGAATTTTGTAACTTTTACATGAAAAAAAAGAAAAAAACTGACTATCTTTGATGGAAACTTGCCACCAGCGTGAGCTGCTCACTTTTATGAAGGCATACACAGGACTTACATGGTTTTTCCGGCGAAAAAAGAGGTAACCGACTTACACGTTTTTTTAATGCTTTCTGGATAAAAAACAATTCTTCAGATTGGAAAACGGCTTCACTAAATGGATCAAGAGACCCTAATTTACCCGAAAAGCTCAAAACCTTATTTTCGAAAAAATACCGACTTACATGGTTTACCAGGTATAGGGACGAAGTGGAAATTTGAATTGGAAACTTTTTTTTTTCAATCTTGAAAAGTGAAAACTTCCGCTACCTTGGTAGACTCTTGGCAGACTAGATGACGGCGATTCTTCAGGAAACAAACTACTTTGATACTTCTTGAATCGGAGGTCCTTGATTCACCAGATTGATAGAACTTGGATTCTTCTGTAATCAATGAACATTGATTTGCATTAACCCATTTCCGGCCACTGATGCATTTTTGCATCGTCATAATAATGGTTTTTGGTTTATTATTTCCAATAATAAGCCTTTGGAATCGAGCAAGAAAAAAAATTTTAACCCCCTCAAAATTTGATGTTTTACGTTTCAAGGTACGTAGAATCCGAAAATCGAATAAAAAAATTTCCGTCCGTCCGCCGTACGCCCGTTTTAATATTGAAGTAGTGGAAAATCTTTGTAGAAGAATTTTTCCTCGTTCATGCTGTTCCTAAACTTGTCAAAAAACATTTTCTTCGACATTTGAGAGCCCAATGAGATTTGGGATTTTTTATTTTAAAAGAGGCCTTTCGGCCGAAAGCGTGATTATGGTGGCTCAAATTCGATCCTGGGCGAGTGAGCGTTTTAGGCCATCAGTCAAAACAGATTCCGGTCCATAATAGATTTTTTTTAGATTTTCAACAATGAAATGGATAAATCATATCGATTAGGAAAACTGAGACCTCTCAAATCCTATATCTGTAAATTCTTAAAATTTGGAGCATTTTTGCTCTCGATTAGTGAGCAAAAGATGCCTTCTTTCGGCCGGCATTCTGTAAAATAGTTAGTTCATACTCCTCCTCGAAATACTCTGTTATTTCTACTCTCGGCTTGAAATAGGTTAAGATAACGGTGATTCTCCAGGAATCAAAGTGGTTACTGTGACTCTTTTTGAATCGGTGATCTTTGAAGAATAGATAGATTCATGAAATTGATAGATCTTGTATTCATCTGGAAACAGAAAACTTTGATTTCCCTGAGATACGAAGACTTTGAATCTTCTAGAATCAGAAAACTATGGTTCGTCATGGAGCACAGAATTTGGATTCTTCCGTAATCAGGAAACATTGATCCTTCTGCATTAATAAAACGGTGATTCTTCAGGAATCAAAGTAGTTACTGTGATTCTTCTTGAATCGGAGATCTTTGAAGAATAGATAGATTCACGAAATTGATAGATCTTGAATTCATCTGGACATAGAAAACTTTGATTTCTCTGAGATACGAAGACTTTGATTCTTCTAGAATCAGGAAACTATGGTTCTTCGTGGAGCACAGAATTTGGATTCTTCTGTAATCAGGAAATATTGATCCTTCTGCTTTAAGAAAACGGCGATTCTTCAGGAATCAAAGTGGTTACTGTGATTCTTCTTGATTCGGAGATATGTAGAGCGTCGGTGGTCTAGTGGACAGTGTACCCGACTGCGGTGATAGGATAAGAACCATCTTGCGGGGACGCGCGTTCGAGTCTGGTCGCCAGCAGAAAGTTTTCTGTCTATTAGACGATCCGCAATCTCTCGTTCCAACCCAGGGCGGTGATGTTTGGGTGGGAAGCCATGAGCGAAATCATCAGAACAAATTCTGATCTCCCCTTAGGGAGACAGCTGATGACATCCGCGACGCCAAGAATGGCAGTCGGACGAAAATTCAACCTGAAATGAATTCGGAGATATTTGAAGAATAGATAGATTCATGAAATTGATAGATCTTGTATTCATCTGGATATAGAAAACTTTGATTTCTCTGAGATACGAAGACTTTGATTCTTCTAGAATCAGGAAACTATGGTTCTTCGTGGAGCACAGAATTTGGATTCTTCTGTAATCAGGGAACATTGATTCTTCTGGGTTAAGATAACGCCGATCATTCAAGAATCAGAGATCTTTGATTCCGTTGCGATAAGAGAACTTGGATTCCTCTCAAAACAAGGATCTTTGATCCCCCTGCATTTTAGAGAACTTAGATTTCTCTGCAATCGAAGATATTGGATTCCTCAGCAAAGAATAAGGAATCAACTTGAGTAATATGATTTCTTATGCCGTCGGTTAATAGAGTAATCAAAGCCTTACTTTCTACTAATTCTTCAAGTTAGGTATTTGATCCTGAAAAATTAGCGACATTTCAGTTGTGATCAAATCGGTGACGCCCAACTTTGCGTACATCAGGTGGATGGCGACCAGTTTCAACTACTGAGATTCTCGAAAGAGGCATCCAGAGAAGCTCTGCAGTAATATAGGTAAGTACTCCATGTCGCTAAGCTTCAAAGCATATCTTCCGCCACATCACTCTCCTTGACCGACAGAACCGCATCGGACAGCCGGTAATTAGAGCTTCGAGCCTGAGACAGATGATTGATGCCGGCCGAAGGATCGAGTCAGAGGAGGAAGAAGACGCAGCTCTGAACCGCAGATCTAGATGAGGTTTTCACACGATTATTCTTTACACGGTGTCCCTTCATCCAACTCTCATCACATTTCACATTACGAATGCTGCCCGCGAAAAGAGAAACTACTCAACAGTCTCATAGTAGTAGTTGTCGGTTGCGGCACACATCCATCCTAGGTGGCTCTCGGAGACGCCTTCGATGGTAATGCAGGTCTGTCAAACTCAAACCAGCTCACCTAAATTCCACTTTTACGTTACCCTTCGCCTCTGAAACATCTTTTATTCAAAAGCCCCGGTTATGTTTTATTGGAAAAGGTAACCAATTAGAGGCTACGTTCGTAGTCGTCATTGATTTTTCAAATGATGCAAGAAGGAATGCGGCAAACTTACTTTACAAAACTCATTTCTGAGTCGATTCACATGACAAGTTATTCATCTTGACTGACAAGGAAAGCATTTTCAAATCAACTCGAGACAAATTAGTATTACAACTTTCAAAAGCCTTTTTTGTAACAATTTAAACCCAAACTTACCAAAAAACCCTAAAATTACGTCAGAAAGCCTTCACATTCCCGAAAAAAAGCTCTGAAATTACTGGAGAAAGCCTGGAAATAAACGAAAAAAACCCTGATATTACCAGGAAAGTCATGAAATTACCAAAGAATGCACCGAAATTTGCTCGATGCCTCTGAGAAAAGCCCTCCTATTACCAGATGAGTCTTCAAATTCCCCAAAATTCTCTGATATTACCGAAGGAAGCCTTCAAATTCCCGAAAAAAGTCATGAAATTACTGGGAAAAGCTTTGATATTACCAAAGAGTTTTTAGAAATTTCCTCGATGCCTCTGCAGATGAGTCTCCAAATTACCAAAAATACTCTGATATTACGGGGGAAATCCTTCAAATTCCCCCAAAAAATGCCCTGATATTACCATAAAAGTCCTTGAAATGACTGGAAAAAGCCATGACAATACCTAAGAATGCCTCGAAATATCCTGGATGCCTATGAGAGAAGCCCTCATATTAACAGATGAGTCTCCAAATCCCCAAAAACACTCTGATATTACCGAAGAAAGCCTTCAAATTCCCGAAAAAAAGCTCTAAATTTACTGGAGAAAGCCTGGGAAGTAACGAAAAAAGCCCTGACGTTACCAGAAAAGTCATGAAATTACCAAAGAATGCACTGAATTTTGCTCTATGCCTCTGAGAAAAGTGCTCATGTTACCAGAAGAGTTCCTGGAAATTTCCTCAATGCCTCTGAGAAAAGCCCTCATATTAATTAATGACTCTCCAAAGTACCGAAAATACCCTAATTTACCGGGGAAATCCTTCAAATCCCCCCCCCCCCAATGCCCTGATATTACCATAAAAGTCCTGAAATGACCGGAAAAAAGCGTTCATATTACCTCGATGCCTCCGTGTAAAGCCCTCATATTACCAGATGAGCCTCCAAATTACCGAAAATACCCTAATTTACCGGGGAAATCCTTAAAATTCCGAAAATAGCACTAATATTACCACGAAGGTCCTACAATTCACGGAAACCCCCTTATATTACCGGAGAAAGAATTACTAAATAAAACCCCTAAAATTGCTAGGTCAAATTATGCCCGGATAAAATTTACCAAAAAATACATAAAAGTTACAAAAAAAGTCCAATAATACCAAAAAAGATTTCAAAACATGACTAGGGGACTTCTCATAACTACCGAATAAAACCTCTAATATTAACCGAAAACCCCTGAAATTCGTGAAAAATGCCCCAGTATTACGAAGAAAGTCCTACAATTCACGAAAAAAAAAACCCTGACACTACAAGAAATGTCGTAAAATCGAGTACCCATAAGAAAAAATCCCTGATAATCATGAAAAATTATGAAATTTGCGGAAAAAGCCCCTGATATTACCGGAAGAGTTTTAAAATTACTTGGAAAAAGGGAGAACTGCCAATTATTAGTAGGTACCAAATAAGTTCTGAAATTAGTGAGAAAAGCCCCGATATTCTAGAAAAGTTATCAAATTACTAGGAAACAACCTGATATAACCGGAAAAGTCCTAAAATTTGCGGAAGAAGCCCTGACATTAACAAAGTTCTGAAATTCAAGCCCAGACAGAACCGAACGATCCTAGATAAAATCGGAATGGGACTTAGAATTTCCGGAAACAACAGAGGGCTTTGAAAATACTTAATAATCTAAAATGAACCTTCTGTAAATAAAACAAATATTTTCATTCTTTTTTATATTTTTTATTTATTTATTTTTTAATTCTTGAGCAATGTAGGTGATTTAGCGACAGAAGATCACCATAAAAAATAAATAAAGTCGGAATATTGATTTTATACCATGACTGCCGATGTTATCTTAAGAGCTCTGCATGGTAGGAAGGCAATTCGAGTAAGCAGGTGTTTTGCATAATTGTCAGCGATTCGTTAGAACGGGCGGAATGCTCATACAGCCCTCTATCTCAAGATTACTCAATTAGTCTCACGATTATTCATTATAGAATCGTAAAAGCTTGGGGAACCGTCTTTACTGGGGAAATATCAACTGAAATAACGAGGCAATTTTGAATCAAGATAAACATATTATAACTATGGTGAGGATCTAAATAAAAAAGTCCGCCAAGTGGGGTGTGGCACATAGTTTCTCCCTCGTATCCGTAACCCGACTGTATGAAGATTCGATGCATAGTAGTTAATCTTAAAGATCAAAGATCTAAGTACTTTACACTACCCTCGTAGGGGACCATCCTGCACGAAGGAGCATCTAGGGAAAGAAAGTGGTGGAACGGCCGAGCGCTATCTAGCGACGATTACATGAACCTTCTCTTCTTTTTGGCAAGATGGATGCATCTCCGTTATCGACCGGTGGTAATGTCAGTAGATCCCTACCTAATCTATAGGAAACCAGAAATTTGCCCTGAATGAAAAAGGCTATCAAATTTGTTTGAGGCATCAATAAGAAAGACATTCAGTCTGAAATGTACTCGTAAGAAAACAATATTAATTTTAAAGCATCCTATTATTTACGAAAGAAGTAGAAACACAACACTCGTATACCTACATCACATGAGCCAACTGATAAGAGAGAAAACGTAGGTTATTGAGATCCAGAAGGTTCATCTTATCTTCGCTAGGCAGCGCTCAAGCCGTTCCAACCACTTTCTTCCCCTAGATGCTCCTATCTGCACATCAAGCACAACAATCTTTGAATATTTCTTTCTTCCAAATCGGATGAAAAATGTAGAAGTTATGGCTGTTAAAAGGAAATTCATGTTTGCGCATGCGCAGTATCAACTATCAGGTCCAGGGCGATGATTTCCACAGGGAACCATCTACTCGCCAATCCGTACAAACCCTGAAAATTTCTTCGAAATCGGACAAAAACTTCGTATAGTTATGCCCGTAAGCAAGGAATTGTCATGACAGACACACAGACAGACAGACAGACACACAAACATTCACGGAACCAAAATTGTTCAGGAAGGTTTAAAAACGTAACGCGCGAGTGAATTTTCATGACTTCCAACAATTTATTAAGCAATTCTTTGTATAGAGCGAAATTCATTTTGTATGATCTTGTGGGAAATTTGAGATCACGAAAAATAAAAAACCATAATACTTGTTTATATGAATAATAATGATCGTATTAAATTGACATCTTGGGGAACTTCGATCGCTTTTTCTCACAATCTGATTTGAGGCAAATGCCCAGTGCCTACTCGGAGACCGTTCCTACTTATCCCGCTTATTACAAAGAAACGTTATTTTTTCCAACCTTGAAAAGTGAAAACAATGCTTCCGCTCGGAAGCAAAAGGTCCAGAACAAAAAAAGTGGTCAGAATTGTAAAGGACGAGAAGAGAGGGAAACTGAAGCAGCAAAGGAACCACATGGTTGGTGGAAGACAGCGAAGAAAACTTACTCCAAGTGAGAATTAGATTCAAAATGGTCGGCAATGGTTTATCAAGTAAATAAGGAACCAGATATCAACATGGAACGAAAATGGAGGATACAAATCAAAGATAAATACGCATTAGAAGTGGGATTTTGGGTGAGAGAAGGATGACGCTGGCAAACGAGGAAAATACGTAACCATGAAATTCCAGCAGGAAGATATCCAACTCTCACAATAACGAGAAAAGTGACAAAAACAACAAGAAAAGGTGAGAGTAGTTTTAGGGAACGTAGAAACAGTCTACTCCTAGATAATATTACATTTTTTTTAGTAAAATATCAAAAACTAATGGGTTTTATCTCATATTCGTAGAATCATAGTAAACAAGACAGAACCGTTTCTCTGGGTAGGGATGGTATTTGTGGTAGTTT